>OY987279.1:0-333420 GCA_963920785.1 Sphagnum contortum
CTAAACCCTAAACCCTAAACCCTAAACCCTAAACCCTAAACCCTAAACCCTAAACCCTAAACCCTAAACCCTAAACCCTAAACCCTAAACCCTAAACCCTAAACCCTAAACCCTAAACCCTAAACCCTAAACCCTAAACCCTAAACCCTAAACCCTAAACCCTAAACCCTAAACCCTAAACCCTAAACCCTAAACCCTAAACCCTAAACCCTAAACCCTAAACCCTAAACCCTAAACCCTAAACCCTAAACCCTAAACCCTAAACCCTAAACCCTAAACCCTAAACCCTAAACCCTAAACCCTAAACCCTAAACCCTAAACCCTAAACCCTAAACCCTAAACCCTAAACCCTAAACCCTAAACCCTAAACCCTAAACCCTAAACCCTAAACCCTAAACCCTAAACCTCTAAACCCTAAACCCTAAACCCTAAAACCCTAAACCCTAAACCCTAAACCCTAAACCCTAAACCCTAAACCCTAAACCCTAAACCCTAAACCCTAAACCCTAAACCCTAAACCCTAAACCCTAAACCCTAAACCCTAAACCCTAAAACCCTAAACCCTAAACCCTAAAACCCTAAACCCTAAACCCTAAACCCTAAAACCCTAAACCCTAAAGCCTAAACCCTAAACCCTAAACCCTAAACCCTAAACCCTTAAACCTAAACCCTAAACCCTAAACCCTAAACCCTAAACCCTAAACCCTAAACCCTAAACCCTAAACCCTAAACCCTAAACCCTAAACCCTAAACCCTAAACCCTAAACCCTAAACCCTAAACCCTAAACCCTAAACCCTAAACCCTAAACCCTAAACCCTAAACCCTAAACCCTAAAACCCTAAACCCTAAACCCTAAACCCTAAACCCTAAACCCTAAACCCTAAAACCCTAAACCTAAACCCTAAACCCTAAACCCTAAACCCTAAACCCTAAACCTAAACCCTAAACCCTAAACCCTAAACCCTAAAAAACCCTAAAACCCTAAAACCCTAAACCCTAAACCCTAAACCCTAAACCCTAAACCCTAAACCCTAAACCCTAAACCCTAAACCCTAAACCCTAAACCCTAAACCCTAAACCCTAAACCCTAAACCCTAAAACCCTAAACCCTAAAACCCTAAACCCTAAACCCTAAACCCTAAACCCTAAACCCTAAACCCTAAACCCTAAACCCTAAACCCTAAACCCTAAACCCTAAACCCTAAACCCTAAACCCTAAACCCTAAACCCTAAACCCTAAACCCTAAACCCTAAAACCCTAACCCTAAACCCTAAACCCTAAACCCTAAACCCTAAAACCCTAAACCCTAAACCCTAAACCCTAAAACCCTAAAACCCTAAACCCTAAACCCTAAACCTAAACCCTAAACCCTAAACCCTAAAACCCTAAACCCTAAACCCTAAACCCTAAACCCTAAAACCCTAAACATCCCATGAGAGAGCCGTTAGCAAAGTCTCCACTTTGAAGAAGGGAAAAAAATGCAAATTAAAGTCCTAACTCTTAAGGGGTCAAAGAATACCCTAAATTAATAACTTCATTTCATTGTGGCACATTTCAAGTGGTCGTAAGGTTACTTCAAACTTGGAACACCCACTAAGTCGGAGCTAAAATAAAAGCCCAGCTAACACTGGGCTATGCACTTTCTTGGGTTTTTGGTATCCCCAAGCACCTTTATCAACTGCAGTGTCCAAACTTTCAAATTCTGTGCACATGCAGGAAAAGTCAACCAGATACTAGAAAGTCAAACCCCCCCATATCTTCCAAATGGTGATACATTATGGTGGGTTTTTTACATCATTGGATTCAGAACACTTGAAAATGGGGGGGTACATCATTTCTAAATCCAAAAAAGAAAAGCGCAATTGGGTCCAAATGCCCATGTAACCCAAGAACCCCAAATCTTCAATATCTTCCAAACCGTACACTTTTAGGCAATAATAACCCCACCAATAGCTTTAAAACACTTGAAAATGGGGGGGTAGGTCACTCCAAACCTTTCAACACATATCATAATTAACCCTTTATGCCCTCATCTATCCGGCCCCCCCAAAATTTCATACCCCCCATATCTTCCAAATGGTGAACAATTATGGTCAGATTTTTTCACCATTGGCTTCAGAACCCTTGAAAATGGGGGGGTAGGTCACATCAAAACCCAAAAAAAAAAACCCAATTTTGGTGGGGACACCCATGTAACCCTAAACCCTAAACCTAAACCCTAAAACCCTAAACCCTAAACCCTAAAAACCGAGCGTGCAAGCTGTGGCGCCCTTGTGCCTGGAGCTGGAGGGAACTTTCATCGGGAATCGATGGGGAAGCTTGCGCCCGTGTACTTTCCACCGTCTCGCATACCGTTTGTGAGCTGAACAGTCCACATCTTTGCCTCAATTGAGAGGCTTTCCTTCTTTTCGATGGTGATGTACTACTATTCAGATGTCTGTTCTGTCCCTTTGCCACTTCTGAAGGCATGCAAAGGTGATCCGGGATGGTAACCTCATCTCTGATTTACCTGCACGAGAACTTGTACCCGGTGATATTGTAGAGCTTAGAGTGGGCGACAGAGTTCTAGCTAAAGTACGGATTGTTTTGCTCAAAACCTCATATGTATCCCTTGAGCAAAGTTCACTCACCGGTGAGAGTATGGCAGTCATGAAATCGACTCATGCTGTGAAGGAAGATATCGAGCTACGAGGAAAGGTATGCATGGTGTTTGCAGGCACGAGTGTTGTGAGTGGTATGTTCCTCTCTGTGGTTGTCGACACTGGCATCACAGCAGAGATTGGTAAGATTCCGTTCCAGATACATGAAGCATCTCTAGAGGAGGTGGACACACCGCTGAAAAAGAAACTTGATGAATTTGGTGAAAGATTCATAACTGTGATCGGTGTGATCTGCCTTCTGGTCTAGATCGTCAACTACAAGTGCTTCTTGACCTGGGATGTGACTGCCGACGATGGACTGACGAATTTCCGCTTCTCTTTTGAGAAATGCACCTATTACTTCAAGATTGCTGTGGCTTTGGCAATTGCAGCAATTCCAGAGGGATTGCCAACATTTATTGCTACATGTTTGGCATTAGGGACCCGGAAGATGGCAGCAAAGAATGCCATTGTCCGCAAGTTACCTAGTGTGGAGACCTTGGGGTGCACCGCTGTGATAAGACAGGCACTTTGACAACTAACCAGATGGCAGTTGTAGAGCTTATTCTTAACGGTCCTACTGTAGGCATCACCCGAGATTTTCAAGTTGAAGGCACAACATATAGTCCTTCGGATGGTGTAATTGTGGGCTTGCAGGCTGGAGTTTTGGATAAAAATCTTTTGAGCTGTGCAGAAATTGCTGCACTTTGTAATGATGCTGGACTTATGTACAAAGGTCATCAATTCTGTGCTGCTGGTTTGCCCACTGAGGCAGCACTCAATTCTGATGTGGTCTATGATGCCCTCACTGTTTATGTCACAGCTGTATCTAGTGGTATGCTTCAGGGCATGAATGGACCTAACATTGTTGTATGGATTGGTTTTGACTTGGGAATTTTGATTTTTGATTTCTTGTGAATTTGAAGGTCTTTGTGGAGACGATGGGAGTGCTAAATGATCAGGCACAATAGGTCATAGTTTCATAGCATGCTTCCACCAATGTTTCAGTAGACCAGCCGACGGTGAATTTGGGTAAGTGGGTGTGTGTGCTTTGGAAGGTGGACATTTTCTTTTTGTCAATTTCGGATATTTTACCGACCTTTGAATTTTGTGTAGATTCATGCTGGGTCATGAACAAAAATTTTGCTGCATTTTATGTCGCTAACATCATGTATGTTTGCATGAAAAAACTGTAGGTGTATACATTGAATCCATAAATGTCCAATTCCCTTTAGGCACCTTAATTTGAGCAACCGGTCTCTTTGTTTTCTTTGGGAGTTTATGACCTTGCTTCTTAGGTGGGGCGATTCTTCTCATACTGAAGTCCTTGTTTTTTGTGCTATAGCCATCCTATTTTGAGTTCTTTGCTATCTCATAGATATTAAGTTCCTATTTTCAGGTTGGCTCCAAACTTGAAACAAAGTTAATGTTTAAACAACAAGACATATGATGGGTCTTGTGGGTTGGATCAATTGCATGAGCATCTTGGAAGCTGGTTTGGTGGAAACTTTGTCTCTCTTTTCTGTGTTTTGATGTTGCTAGTAAGTGCCTTCTATTTTTTTCTTATCCAGCTTGAATGGTCAAATGCTTTTCTATGGACTTATTATGTCCTAAAACCTGTTCCTCCAATTCCTCTTGACCACAGGGATAAAGCAAACCTTTAATCCTGAATTGACCATTTTGTGGTTGATCTCTCTACACAGTGGTCTCTAGTTGGAGATCCAACAGTTGGATCTCCACATGGCCAATACAATAGAATGTAGGACTTGAAATTATGTATCAAGTACTGCCATCAGATCTAAAGTCTAGTTGCATCTCCAGTTAGATTGAAATGCATCAGTGAGCCCCTTGACCACCAATCCACCCTCTGTTGTAGAGGCAAGACTTTTAGCACATGTTCTGTGAATTAATGGTGGACTCGCCCACTGATGGTCTTGAGAGAAACTGAAAGGAGAATTGAAGCAGTAGTGTGTCATCAACAGTATAGGGTGAAACTTATTACTTAGCTGATTTTTTCTTGTAAGTGAGGTGCTGCAGCAAGTGGATGCAGAGATGGTGACAACCAGCTGCTGCATCAGGACTGGAATTGTGTACACAACTTTGGAAGCAACCATGGAGAAGACACAAGGAATTGTCGTTGCCGGACGGTGTACCATGGTGTCATTTCAGGGCCTGGAAGCAGGAACTGTAGAGTCGATTTTAAACATATGGTCATCGGCATTGCGATCTGCCTCTCTTTCAAAGCTTGCAGCATCTACTGGTGCATTCTCCTTAGGTACACTACTGAGCAAAATATTTTCTTCCTCTCTGGAATGCTTCTTTGCCTACTTGGTGGATTGCTTAGCCTTGTTGTGATATATTCTAGAATGGCAGAAAAAAATTGGTAAATATTTAATATCAAGATTGAATTTACCCAGTTGTGATTTAATTCTTTCATCTGGTGCAGGCATCTGAGGACTGTGAACAGAAAACATTGAAGAGGTTGGAAGAAAAGATGCATGGAAGGGTAAGCAAATGTGTTAGTTTTTTGGGTGGTCATATCAAGATACCGGCAGCAAGCTTCGTTGAGAGGGGAATGCAGACATTTATTCTCCTCGAGTTGCACTGGTTTTAAGATGCCGAAGTACCGGCATTTGTGAGATCGGGTAAATATTTGTGGAACAGGACGAGGACGTCTATCTTCTTCCCTTTCTTTTATGTTTTTTCTAGAAAGTCGGCGAGTTCTGAGAAGTACATCGTGTAAATGACTTTTGCTTTGTCTTTTGAAGTGCTTGTAAATGTCCATAAATGCTTGTAAATGTTGTGTGAATGTTTGTGTGCGCATGATTTTTGGTTTGTTCTTAATCTCATAGTTATCTTATTGCATTTACTGGTTGGTTGTAACGATTGTCGGAAAAAAAATTTATAATGAATAAATCTAGAAATCCATTTCAACAAGAGCTCAGTTACATGTATAATTTGTGAGGTTATTAGGGGAGGCCTCATGAACATTGTTTTTGAGCTGTTTGGTTAGGCAATGTTTGTGGGGGCCGGGTTTTATTCGGTGCTCGTTGGTAATTCGGTCGACTGATTGGTCACCGAACTTGTTGGCGAGCTCTCTTCTCCTGACCTCAATGCATGTAATTTAATCACGTTAAATCGATGCTCAAGTGAAATGGATTCCTCAAATTTTAGTGGACTTGTAAATACCATGTGAATGTTTGTGTGCGCATGATTCTTGGTTTATTCCTTAAAAAAAACCTTAACCTTTGCCCCCCTCCTTTTCAACAATTAAAAAAATCAAAATAAATAAATAAAGGCGCACCCCCTCCCCTGGAATAATTTTAAAAAAAAAACTAAAACAACTCACCAAGCCCTTGAACAGTAAAAAATAAAATAAAATTTAAAGTGTAATAGCTTATTAAGTAGATGGTGCTGATGACATCCGAAAAGAATAAATTCCCTAAACACTAATGAATTCAAACCCATGAATGCTTAGTATTTTGGAAATAACCACTTTCAACCAACCCCTCCCCCCATAATGAATTTGTAAAAAAAAAAAACCTTTCCCTTCCTCCGCTATTCCACAATGAAAAGAAAAAATAACCCCTTTCCCCTCCTCCTTCCACATTTCAAATGAAGGGAAAAAACCAACCTCCACCCCCCTCCCCCTCCCCTTCAATAGTAAAAAAAAAAAAAAAAAAATTCAAGGCACACCCCCCCCCCCCTCAAATAATGAAGAAATATAACTAAATGATTCCCCTGGCCGTTTTCAACAGTAAAAAAAAGTAATTTATGAAAGTTACAAGTAGTAAAAAAAGTAACAAAAAGTAATAAACACTGAACCTTCAACAGTAAAAAGTAATTTGAAAAAGTTACGAGTAGTAAAAAAAGTAACAAAAAGTAACAAAAAGTGAAAAAAAATCAACAAAAGGGGCCTCAGCATTACACTAAAAGGCCTCAGCACCACTGTGTATTTTTGGTGGTCAAAGGGCCTTAGGCCTCAAGCATCGCGAGCGTAATGCCCGGATCATATGTATAGGTTAATTTATTTTAGTTAAGATAAAATGAATTAAACTAACCCCCCAAAAAAATAAACCCCCTCCCCCTCCCATCCCCCTTCAACATATTTTTAAAAAACAAACCGTGGCCGGCCCCTTCCCTAGCCATTCAATAATGAAAAAACAAATTTACGAAAAAAACTAACCCGCTTCCCCTCCTCCTTGCACATGTCAAATGAAGGAGAAAAAAAAACATTAACCTCCACCCCCTCCCACTCAACCTAGGGTCCTTCCCTTCTTCCTATTGGTCCATTGGCCTCCGGTACTCAAGCACCTATGCCTGTTTCGTACACAAAATTTGGTTTGAAATATGAAAATATGGTCAAGCCAACATTAATTAAAATGTCTGCCCAATAGAACTTCACAACCCTATTAGGTAGATGGTAGTGATGACATCCGGGGGAAAAAAAGAAAACACGAATTCCCTAAAGCCCATGAGTGCCATTTGTTTTGAAAATGGCTGCTTTCAACGATTATTATCGGCCCTTCGCCCATGTAATAAAATCTTTTAAAATTAAAGTTTTTTTTCTGTGACTTTCGAAATCCAAATGGGGGTACTTCCCCATTTTTCATTGGTTAGTAAGCCTTATGGTTGTCGGCAAAATTTGATGCATATTGATTGTGTCCTAAAATTTAGATAATTTTGCCAAAACTATATTAGTTTTTAAAAAATTATTTTATTTGAGGTTAGTTTGGCTTAGTTTAAATTAACTTGGTCGGGTTGAATTTAATCAAGCAAATTTATGTTAGTTTAATCAAGTTTAATTTATTTTAGCTAAGATAAAATGAATTACACAAACCTAAACCCCCCCCCCCCCCCATAATGAACTTGTAAAAAAAAAATCAACCCCCTCCCCCTCCTGTCCCCCTTCAACGTATCAAAAGGATAAAAACCCTGATCCCCCTCCCTATCCACTCAAGAATGAAAAAAAAAGTTTTCTGAAAAAAACTAACCCCTTTCCCCTCCTCTTTACACATTGGAAGGAGAAAAAAAAAACCTTAACCTCGGCCCCCTCCTCTTCGACAGTAAAAAAAATCAAAATAAATAAATAAAGGCGCACCCCCTCCCCTTGAACAATTTAAAAAAAAACTAAAACAACTCACCAAGCCCTTGAACAGTAAAAAATAAAATAAAATTTAAAGTGTAATAACTTATTAAGTAGATGGTGCTGATGACATCCGAAAAGAATAAATTCCCTAAACACTAATGAATTCAAACCCATGAGTGCTTAGTATTTTGGAAATAACCACTTTCAACCAACCCCTCCCCCCATAATGAATTTGTAAAAAAAAAAAACCTTTCCCTTCTTCAACTATTCCACAATGAAAACAAAATTGAAGAGAAAAAATAACCCCTTTCCCCTCCTCCTTCCACATTTCAAATGAAGGGAAAAAACCAACCTCCACCCCCCTCCCCCTCCCCTTCAATAGTAAAAAAAAAAAGTAAAAAATCAAGGCGCACCCCCCCCCCCTCAAACAATGAAGAAATATAACTAAATGATTCCCCTGGCCGTTTTCAACAGTAAAAAAAGTAATTTATGAAAGTTACAAGTAGTAAAAAAAGTAACAAAAAGTAACAAACATTGAACCTTCAACAGTAAAAAGTAATTTGAAAAAGTTACGAGTAGTAAAAAAAGTAACAAAAAGTGAAAAAAGTCAACAAAAGGGGCCTTAGCATTACACTAAAAGGCCTCAGCACCACTGTGTATTTTTGGTGGTCAAAGGGCCTCAGGCCTCAGGCATCGCGAGCGTAATGCCCGGATCATATGTATAGGCGTTTTTCTTGGTTAAACAGCCTCCCGCCTCTTTCGCTACGCTCGCCGTGCCTAGATCATATGTATAGGTCCTCCGTAAAAAATTTCTTCTTATGCATCATCCTTCTTATAAGGATTACCCTTCCCAAAATGATCTATGATGGCTTCATAACCCATGACAAATCTCTTTTTAAATTTTTCCTAGTATAACTCTTTTGAATCGAAGGTCATGTTAGCACTTCTCCCCGTACCCCGAACGACTAGATGTTTGCCTGACCTATGCTTTTTCCTACGAGTGCTCCCCTGTTGTTGGTTCTAAAAAATCATATTTTTCTTTTTTTTTGTAGTATTACTAGCGTTGTAGTTTTCATAAACAAAATGGCAAATCAACGCATAGTTTGAAGCAAAATGAGATTTCCTTTACTACCCTCCTTCCCCACGAATAAAGGTCTAGAGAGAAACAACCTACGATGGGGGGACCCATGTTTTCTTTCCGAGATGAGTTCGACCTTTAAAACCTCTCGCACAATTTTTGCTTATTCCTCCGAGTCACTAGGTGTTACAATGTTTTCGAATGTAAATGGTTCGCTTAATGTTGAAATCCGACCGACTACTACCCTACGTCCCGTAGTTAAAGTCCCCGATTCCGAATGAACGTCGTCATTAGCAAAACCCTTGCGCATATGCCCGTCCGATCCAAATGTTTTAATATAATTTATCGTTAGATTCTAATTTACCGTGGGAAAAAGAAAACTCGCGAATCTCGTCTACAAACTAACACGCATGAATTATAAAAAAATTAATTTATGAACTTCACAAATTCTTAACTCAAAATCGAAACCTTCGAACGATTCCTGCAAATCTATTTCTGCAACACGATTTCGATGTTATGCATCTCGTCCCATGCACTTCAAAGATGGCGCCCGACAAAATAAAGATCAAAACAAAAACAACGACAAACACGACCGATTCTGTCCTGGATCCTGTCCGGTTGCAAGCTGCGAGGTCCAGAATTTGCAAGTTGGGCCACACCTGGACCCGCTATGGGATTGGCCCCTCGGTGAAATTGCTGGAGCTTAGGTCAAGCACTTCGAGATTTGCAAACCGAGAAGGCCCCGCTGTAGGTGTGAAGTTTGCCAGGCCGAGATGAATTTCGGTCAGGTTTGTGAGGTTCCCGAGGCTGGATAGCAAAACTCCCGTAAAATTTGCTGCTTTGAGATTCCAAAGTTTCGGCGGCCGGTTCCCAAAAGCATCCGGCATTGGTCCAAAAACGCTTGAGTATGAAAGGTCCCGTGTATGGAGTTTTGTCGCTTATGAAATCCTTGTGGCTGAAGGACCTTCCGTGTAACTGTAACTCCGGTTCCAGCCCCTTGGGTTGTAGTTGAGCAAATCGAGGGGACGACTGCCACCCGAATCTGTATTCCCACATCCGGAGTAGTAAGATTTCCTAGCTAGCTTGTACGACCCGAATGAAACCGAAGATGGCATTAACGGCTGTTTCTGTGGTTCACCGTTTCAAATTGCACTAAACCTCGTCTCCCTTTCTCTGAAAAGAAGCAGGATGTATTCTCTCCCTCTGCACATGCAAAACGATGATCTTCAACAAAGTACTCTCTTTGCGCTGCCTATCACATGCCCCACCTACCATGCAATATGCACCTAGCAATATTTGGACCGCAGGAAAAGTGGCTCTCGGTGTTACTCGTACCGGACTAGCTGGAATGCTATGGGTCCCCGGCACACTATCTATGTACCGTGAAGCTCAGAAATTAGATTATCGAAGCTGTAGTATGATATTTTGCCTCCTCTTTTAGTGGCAAAATTTAAATCCGAATTGAATGTTTGAGAACGTGACGTCGATAGGACCGAAAGGAAGGATCCCCCTTCGAGATGATGCTTTGCACTTGACGACATAAAATAAGGACGAAGCAACAAGATCGACCGAAAGTTTTGAACCGAATCAAAGTGCCGACTGGCCCGACCCTCCCACAAAAGCTCCGCACGATCAAAAAGACTTGTAGCAAGTAGAAAAAGTCAAAAGGGGAGATACAAGGCAGGAATTACAGTAATGACTAGACATATAATTCGACGCATCCCTTATCCCCGGCTGAAAATAAGGAAGAGAATAGATTGATTAAGAAAACTGACTTCAAGTTTTCGTAGTACAAACGTTCCTAGTGTTAAATGAAGCATCTTGACTGCTAAATTCCTGGTTGCAAGATGTCCAAAACTTGACCGAATTTTTTGACTCTACGAATTGTAGGGACTGGAGTGTGAAAACGAACCCTGACTGAATGCACCGATCAAACGCTCTTGAACTAGTTTCCTCGCGAGTGCAACCATAAAAACAAGAAGACCGATGCAAACCCAAATGACGATGCAAACATAAAAACGGACCTGAAAGTTATAGAAGCTTTTTTTGCGACCGTAATAACGACGTACTCTTAGAAATCCATCACGACCTGAAAGAAGGACTCCACAAAAATTCGAACTTGCTGAGCCACCGTCTGAGAGCGCTGCACTGGAAGATTGCAAAAAGACCCATAGTTATACAAAGGATCTATTCCGATTCGGCTGCTGTGGAGTTGGAACTTCGGCTGAACTCACCTAGCACACCTTCTGGAACTTGGCCCGAGATACTGAGACCGAGAGATTGATGGCTGTGACTGAGTCTCCTGTGCATGTCGCTCTTAAACGATTGTGAGGAAGGAGGTATGTGGCCACCCGATTTGCAAGCCGCTTGTTTGCACCTATTATATTGTTTTTGAGTTCCGACAATGCTCTTCACCCTCCTCGAACGGTCCCTGTGTTGATCCCTCCCTGAGCCAAATAGCCACCCGTAATAGCATCACCAACATGGCTTGTTGTAAAAAAAGCCTCAAATTCCGGACTTCCGTTGTGTTGCAGGAAGAAAATCTGTGAACTTGAAAAAGCCGTGAAACAAAAGCTGCTTGTACAGAAGCTAATTTTCTCCTCCCTATGGCTCCCTACAAGACTTGCATGCCACTATATTCTTTCCTTTTGGGGGAATGTCTTTCCAGGCTTTGTCTATTCTCTCCTCTTCGAACTCCTATACTTTTATGATGCTTCCAGATGTCCAGAACATCCGTAAAGCTGCTCTTGACAAAATCCATCGCCGCTAGGCTCCCCCCCCCCCCACGAAAAGTGAACACTCAAATTCTCATGATGCCGCTCAGAGGTGGAGAAGAACAACCGGAGGTATCTATGTTCAGGACTCCGAGACTTTCGACCCGAGGCACTGAGGAGCTTGTCAGGTGTCAACGATTCCTTTTCGTCAACTTCTTCTACAGACCTGGATCATGAACAGGTTTCGAGCACTCCCTGTGGGGGAAGAAGAAGAATGCTTGCAACACGGCACAAGAAACGGCAAAGAATTCGAAAAAGGACAATGGCGAGTCTATCGGCAACTTTCAATCCAAAGCCAAAAAAATAAACTCCTCCACGAGAACCGCGTTGCAATTTCTGAACTTTCCATTTCCTCCTCTTGTTCTTCCTCCCCCCCGAGAATAAAAACTTCGTCCACCACGACTGCCAAAAAAGAAAAAGGGGAAAAGGAAAAAAAACGGTGATCAAATTCTATCTCGAAAAGTCTTTTTGTTTCTCTCCTAGACCCAGATAGGATGGTCGCGAAGCGTAACAGAATTCGGTGTTCACTTTGAGGTCCGGGTAGAGAATGAATGCATCACGACTTCTTATTACAACTCCGATGGCACTAGGAGACCAAAAATTGTTGCCTCTGGCCCGCACGATCGACTCGACACCGTCGACCGCAACAATAGAGTGCAGAGTTGTGAGCGGCCACAAAAGTAAGAATCAAACAACGCTATTGTTGTTGTTGTCCTCGTCCTCCTGCACGTCCTAGTCCTTCTCCCTTCCCACCCTCTCTACTAAGGAGTCGTCTAGAAATCGCATTTCTTCCTGGAATCGAGAATTGTAAAAACTGCAAGAAAATAGACAACTTTTTACACACAAATATGATGGCAATAACAACAAGAAGAAGTGGCAATGACGAGATTACTGCGACGACGACGACAGATCGCTAGATAGAGAGAGGAGACGATGGAGTGCCACGAAAAAGACGACGAATGAAGAGAGAGCGTGATTCTAGGGTCGACCTCTTGCCTGCAAAAATATGTTTTTATTTTCATCATCTGCCCCTACTACCCCTCCTTCTGCCCATTTTTATTTTCCCGGGTTGAGCCCGGCCAAAGCTCAAAAGTGATTTTTTACTCGCTGCCCTGTAGTGCCGACGACCCGATGCTCAGAAAATTTTCTTGAATGCCCGGAGAAGTATTTTATTAGTGTTGTTTTCATCTGCCCCTACCACAACCGCCCCCACCTTTTTTTTCCCCCAGCCCTGAAGCTCCAAAAAATATTTTGATTTTCTGCCCATATTTCTGCTAAAAGGAAATTATTCACTGCCCCAATAATTGCTCCGAAGAAAAATAAATTCTGCCCAATATCTGCTCGAAATGATTTGATTTGCTGCCCAATTTATTTTGTTTCCTCCAAACTATTTAATTTTCTGCCTAAAGAATTGCTCAAAAGTATTTTATTTTCTGCCTGAATGAGTTTTTTTGGGGGCCAACATCCGACTCTTTTGCATGGTGTCCACTTGTTTTAATAATCTGCACCCCCTTTCCAAAATTTTACCGACCCAAAGCTGAAATTTATTATTTTTTCTGCCCGAAGAAATTATTCTTTATCATGACCATAAATATTAACATGCCTAAGTTATCTTTTAATTCTTGTCATCTCCCCTAAACCTCCCTTTGTTTTCAACCCGAAACTAAAAAAATTACTTATTTACTTGCTGCCCGAAGCTGCTGCTTTTTTTTTTTTTTGGTGGGGTAATACCCAACTTGGGCTCCGCGTGACATGACATTACCCGTGCGCAACTCATTTTATATATTTTAAAGAAATTCATCTAAAAAAAAGTTTCATTTTACATGGTCACATTTCATCCATCTATGCATAACTATATTTTTATGATCGGTCACATGAAAATCGACTACCTACCTACCCACCTACTTACATACTTACTTATGGAAAATGATATTTTAAAAATTAGTTACAGTTTTTCATTATTATTATTTTTCCAATTCCAAAAAATTGATATTATTTTTGTCCATACCCCACCTATAAGGATTTTGCTGTGAATCGATCATCTACCCACACAACCACCTTCCATTTTTCTTTTCAATTTTTTGTGATGTCAAAAATCTGATTTTTTTTTTTATTAGCAAAAATTAGTTGAATTTTCCCTTAAATTTATTTTTTCCACATTAATTTCCAAATTTTTCTCTTTTTTTTTTGTTTGGAAATAAGAAATCAAAAGAATGCTTGTTCATTCATGAGAGTTTCCCTTTTCAAAATTCTCACTTCCATTTTATTTTTCCCCCTCCTATCTGGCGGGTATAATGAGATTGAAAAACACCAAAGAAAAAATGAAAATGGATGCAAGTCTTTAGATCAAAAAAAAAAAAAGCCCTTGACCGGGGCTTTACTGATATCGAGTTCACGTTTGGCTCTAATTCCCCTGGGCCCTTATTCTGATAAAGCCCGTTACCTCGGGCTTTACCCTAAGATTACATTATCCCTTTTACATTTCGCATGTCTTCTTGCTCGGGGTTTTATTTTCATTAAAATTAGAAATTTGTGATATAAACAATTTGGCACTGTTTTTTCCCCAAAAAATTAGTAAAAGTAGTTGAAGTTATACTAGAAATAAACAATCTTTTCCCCAAATAATTCTTTAAAAAATCGTTGGTCATGGTATGCAGATTATTTTCAAAAAAGAAATTTTTAATTAAAAAATTGTTTCCATTTTCACACTTTTTTAAAAAGATAGATCATGTACGGTAGGAATCGGTGGTACAGTCTTAACCTTTTTTGAGATTTTGGTCTTTAGGCTTGGGCAAAATCCATTAAACCCTACCGAATGTACCGTGACTGACGATATTGAGCTTTTGTGCGTTTGGATCTCGTGAGATGAGCCGGCTTTTGCTCGTCTTTTATGAAGAGGAGATGGTTACGCAACCTCTTCGTCCATGCCTGGCTCCAATGACATGTTCACCTTGTCCGGAGCTCCACACAAAGTGAGAATTTGTCTTTGGAAAATGTAAGAGGGTAGAAATGTTGGAGTTAGGGACGGGCAAGGAGAATTTTCGTTGTTCCTGTAATGGCAAAATTTTGCACAATTTGGCCGGGTCATATTTGTCTCCTCTGAAAAGAGGAAAAAAGTAAAAAGGAAATTTTTTTCTTGTGTAAAATACAAAAGGTCCTTGCTTACAATATTTGCGTTTATTTTACTTAGTGTCCAAACATAATTGCACGAGAACGAAATATGTAACCGTAGAATAAACTTGTGCCTTTAAGCACAAATTGTAACATTCAATGCATTTTTGAAAGAGCAAATCATAAACCTCCTTTAACTTAAGTCTGAAATCCAAATTTCATTTTTTACCCAAGAAAAACCAAATTTATGACCACAAAAAAATTCTCAAAATTCCATATCTCTTGCACATTACGTCTAAAAATTACAAAATTGCATCTATGCGACCCTATTCGTGGAGGGCTTTGGAACGACACCCAATTGTGCCTCGCCTCTATAATTTTTAATTTTTATATGTAAAAATGAGGCTAATTTTGACATTTCGACTTAGAGACCTAGGATCGTACAACTTTTTACCCATATATGGAGAATATCAAATAAACAGAGAGTTTAATTTTGAATTTTTGATAAATATAATCGACATCCAGTTCATGCATGACTCCTAGTTCCCAAAACATACCTGGAAGAAGCCTTTACTGTTGCATGATTTTTGTATTCAGTAATAAGGAACATTTTTCTTAATGCACACTGTGGAGGTTACACAATATAGTTATCTGTAAAGTCGCGCAATTAGGGGTTGAGAACGGCCAGTTTTGCCATAATAGGGCATGAAATGTGTAACTGGAAATGAAAATTATACAAAACGAAATAACTGGGAACCCAACTAATTTGCCCACCGATTTTGGTGGTAAACTGAGATTCATCCTGTCTGTCTTTTTTTCCTGAGCGCCTCCGTTCCACTGCTGCTGCACATATTTTTGGGGCGAGATCGAACTATTTCGTCATAATGGGGGGGGGGGGAGATGAGACGTACTATATCTGGGGACAACGTTCTTATAACTGGGACCCAAATTGAGAATCGAAATGCATCGGAAAAAGTTCTTTCTGGTTACTGGGCTTCATTCTTGAAGATCATGGTGATGTCAAAAATTCCGGTGTTTTTTTTAATAAACTTTTCTTTGGGATTGTGCTTTGTTGTAGACTTTGGAATCCACAAAATTTGCTTTTGGTGGACATTCTCTCTAACCCCTACTTTTTGTAGCTCTCCCTGCAATCAGTGCCATGATGAATTGAGTTTTTAAACATTTAAGAATTGTCAACAGAAGGAATTATTATGATACCATAAAAGATATGCTGACTGCCTCATAAGATGATGATATCATTAAACCAAAAATTAATTAATTAATTAATATTATTATTTCCATTTTGGTAATTGAAATCTGGCTATTTTTTCTGGGTGGGGGAGGGTATCTCCCCTGAAATAATTGCAGGATTTTTTTTTTTCAATTCACAAAATGTTGTAAAAAGATATTGAATCTTTAAGAATATTGAAACTACTATGTGTAAGCAGCCCAAAGGAGGAGATCACAATATTTGGGAATGTTCAAATATTGATTTTATTGTGATGGGCCGATCAAAGATGCTCATCACAAAAGGAAAAAAATTGACTTTGTAATTAGTTGTGAGGACTCCCCGAGGACAACTTTGGGGGTTGGGAGGCTGGGAGTGGGTGCTTTCCCGTGCCCCCTTCTAGTGAAACAAAAATAAATTGCCCTGACAAACAAATCTAGAAACGAACAAATGCAAAAATTGAAAAGAAATTAATTCGATGACATGGACAAAGGCGAGGAAAATGATGGTGACCCACAATTTTGGAAAGAGAAATTTCCTGCAGCTGATGGGAAGGCTTGGCATGCCCTCTTGATGCGCTTGTTTTTTCCCTTTTTTGAGATGGGGTGGGAGGGATTTTTTGTTCTTTCCCCGCTTCTTCCCTATTTGTTCCCCCAAGTTCCCAAAAGCTTCCCGAGATGTTCCTCATAACACCTAGGTTTTATCCCCTATGCTTTGCTTGACATTCAACTCCCTTTAATATAAACTATAATCTCGGGCTGCACATTTATTTTTATTTTGCAATTGGGGCTGCAAAGAGGTGCTCCATGTTCCCAAATAAATTGCTAATGGCCCCGTGAATATGGCTCTTTCCAAAAAAATAATGAGCGCGCCCATGAACTAATATGCGAATCGCAAGTAAGAATAGGATACTATGATTGATATTAATTAGTTGGGGGTGCCTCACGACTTCGACTTTCTTTTTTTTGCCCTGAGTTATTTTCATTGCCCCATCGGACAAAAAAAAGGTTTAAACCTCCCCAAAATAGAACATTTTATCGAAAAAAAGGGCTGCCTTCCCCTTTGGCCCGATTGTATAAGTGGCCGAAACGTCTGGGATTAAAGCGAGCTGCCATTGGGAATCTATTGGGAACCCATTGGGAACTTGAAGAGAACATGGAAGGAACATGTTGAGAATAAAAGAAAAATGAAAAAAAATCCTCTCTCCCACCCCCAAATTCAAAAGAAAATAAAATCGAGGCACTTTTAGTGCATGATTCACCCTACCCATTGCTTGCATGTATTTTTCGTTTCCGAACCTCTGGGTCGCTGTTTTTCGCCTGGGCTAATTGCACGGGCCGAGATCGAACGAGGAAGAAAAACAAAAAGTAACCCGGCCCCCCTGCCCCCCGCTCCCGCCCACCCCGCGAGTGCATGTTCGGCCTTCCCGTTGGCTGCGTGAAATCCTTCATTCCGAGACTGTTTGTCACTGTTTTTTTGCTTGGGCGGTATTAGCCTGGGCGGAAAATGGTCGCCCGCAGTTTTGGAAAGAAAAATTTCCTGCAATCCTCATGGACCCTGATTTTTTTCTTTTTGAGTGCTTGGGTGGAGAGGGATTTTTAGTTTTTTCTCCTTATTCCCCATGTGTTCCCATCAAGTTTCCAAAGGGTTCCCTGATGTGTTCCAAATGGCACCTCGGTTTTATGGATATTCGTTTGCCCACGATTCGACTCCCATGTACATAAACTGAAATCTAGGGGAGCACGTTTGTTTCTATTTTGCAACTGGGGTCCGAAGACCTGCTTCTCTTGGGGGCATGCCCAATGTTCCCAAAAAAATTGTTGATGGGCCGATCGATATGGCACCTTGAAAATATATATATATTTCATCAACGAATACCCGGTTCCGACAATTCACCATGATTCTCAAAATAATTCAACAACTCAAATAACCGCCCATAAACCACTGGTTCTTTTCCGGTTCTTGAGTTCCCAGCAGTTCTTTGAGGGTTTTTCGAAAATTAGCTGGAATCGGATTTTCTTTTAGTTTGCATTTGTCCGACCATGAGAACCGGTGGTTCTCTTTACTAAACCCTAAACCAAAACATCTGAAACTGACGGTTATTAAAACGCTGGAATACCCGCCTGTGCACAATAAGTACCGGGCACCTACTGCAATCCTTCTTCTTCATGCCCCCACCCAGCCCCCCTCAAGGTTTTTCTTTTATCCATTTTGTGATGTACCCAAAATGGTGATCATATATATCAATGAAGGTTTAGCCAAATATGGCTATAAATTAGATATGGAAATAAAAATATTATAACCATCTTCCTAGAATTTGTAGAAATCTGGAGAATTTTGTAGTTTCTGTGAAAAAAGGATCTCACAAATTTGGGCCATTTTCCCATTAAAGGTGCATCATATAGGTAGTACAGAATTTGTGATACGAAATTCTCGTATTATATCCATTTTACTAAAAATCGGAATTTGAGGGGAAAAGTTACACCTTGGTCTTACAGATCAATCGTTTCAGGTCGGAAATGGGCAAAAATCTGCCACCCAAAAAACCCTTGCACATTGGGGCCCAAAATAAGTCATTATTTTGGATAATCGTTCTTTTTAAACCCTCAAATTGGAAAAAATGTTGCTTTTCTGTTTTTCTGCTGGAAATTGGACTACCTAATATTCCTAATTCTTGGGAAATATTTGGACGAATTTTTTATATAACACAAAAATTGACAAAAAAGTCCTTGGGCTGCCAAAAATTCCACCCTTTTTCTCTCGTTATATATAGCTAAAAAGCCTAATAATTTTTTTATAAAGTGATCAAATCCAGTGTTTCTTAAGATTTTCTACAGCCAGAATTCGAATTTAAAAAAAGAAAATCTCATTTTGTATACATCCTTCAAGCAGTGCTCCCCACCCCTCTCCGATTTTGTGATGTTCCTCAAGTGGTGATCATCCATAAGTATATTTAGCCAAACTTCGCGATATTACAAATTATCAAGGTAGAAAATCATGATGTCGACCCTTTCATATTGCAAGCAATTGTGGCTATTTTCAGCTATTCTTTTAATAAAAACCTCATTTTTGGCAGATTTTTTTGCGAAAAAAAATTTGGTTGCCAAGAAAAAATTATTCGTCGCATAAAAAAGAAAAGAAAGCAAAAAACTCCGTTCTCAAGTAGCCAGATAACCAAAATTAGAGAAAGATGTTTCCAAAAAATTTCTTTCATATTTAGCTTGTGGCCAAATCTTAATGTTTTTTCTTTTTTATGAAATTACTTTTCTTTTCAAACTAGTATTGAAAAAAGTACCTACTTTAAGGGGGGGAAAAAACAGGGAAATGAAAGACAAACTAAAAAAGAAAGAGAAAAGAAATGAAAATGAAAAAGAAAGAAGAAGTTTATGTTGTTTTTGAAATCACAAAAAAGAAATAATAATAATCAATTTCGTTTTTCTGAAATTATTCTTTGTTTTTTAATTATTATTGAATAACAAGGCTAGTCGAAAATAAAATAAATGAAAGAGAAACTAAAAAAGAAAAACAAACTGAAAACGAAAAAGGACAGAAAGAATCATCAAAAAAGATATTAGTAATCTTTTCTGTTTTTTGGAAATGAATTTTCACTTTCTAATTATTTTTTCAAAACCTATTTGAAAAACAGAGATGAAAGAGAAACTGAAAACGAGAAAGAAAGATAGAAAGAAGAAAAAGAAAAAGAAATGTGTATCTTATATTCTTATACTGGTGGCTACCCATGACCTTCGGACACTATGAAGTCCCCCCATAGTGTTAAATTTTTGCAACTGCTTTACTACCGCGAGAGACGCACACAAAGGCCCTAACAACTATTTTTTATTTATTTTATTTTTTTTGGTGACGAAAATCTGCTGCAAAGTCCACCATGGTGAAGCGAGTATTTTGGAAAAAATTTCAAAAAAAAAAACTAAATCGCCACATTTCCAAGAGGGGAAAAAAAAGAGTTTGAGGAGGAAAAAAACACCTCCTGCTGCTGAGCTAAAAAAAAGTTGGGACGAACGGAATAAGGAGTGGCCACAATTTGAGGAGGAAAAAAAGAGGATAAGGGTGTGCTAACCCTGACCTCCTTACCCCCGAGGAGGACCGCCGACGACATCGCGACGACGACCGGACAGATAGACACCTAAAATATTATATATATAGATAGACTAGTGGGTACCCGTGAACTTCGGACACTGTGTAGTCCATCGGTTTCTTTAAATCGTATTTAATTATTTTTAACTGGGAGTGTGCCTCTCCCGGGCAAGATGCTTTCGACGGATGCGAAGGTCCTCCAAAGCGGCCTCCTGTTGCTCTTCGTTCATTGCTTTAATGAGAGTTTGTTGTGTTGAAGGGGGGGGGGGTGAGAGATAGGTGAAGAGGTCCGTTCCATGGGAAAGGTAACCAGGGAAACAAAAGGGATCCCAAGTTCTAATGTAAATCGGGAATTCTTTTTGTTTCCCTAGTGTAAAGTCGACTAATTTTCCTAGTATTTTTTAAAGTTTTGCCAAATTTTCGATATCACAAATTTATAAATCAAATTATTTTTAAAATCAAATTCTTAAAATTTCAAAATCTTTATAACAAAGAAAACCGAATCCCAACTCCCAAACTTGGCAAATTTTATTTGTATTGCAAGTCTTTACATGCCGTAAAAACTAAAAATTACTTAAATATAGGGTAAGGCCCCTCCTCCTATACGCCTTATTTCTGAAACCCACCCCACCCATGGGCCATACTCTCCCCCCCTCCCCCCCCCAATTGTAAAACATAAGGTAAACTATATCATAAGCCCAAAAATATTCATTACAAAAGGCGATCTAACCCCCCTTACCCCCACGCACCGCAGCCGGACAGACGGACACCTAGTGGGTACCGTGACCTTCGAACACTCTGAATTCCCCTGGTTACTTTAAACTTGGTTCATGTTTTAGTTTTTTTTAGAAACTTTTATTTTTTTATTTGTTATTTTTATGTGTTTTCTGTTTTTATAAGTATTTTTATAATTTTTTTTTCACTTTATATATATTTTTATTTGTAAATGTTTTACTCTTTATTTGATTTCTTCATTTTTGGGGAAAAAAATTCTTTAAATTTTTTTTACTGTATTTCCCTTTCCTTGTTTCATTTGTTTCCATTCCTTTTCTATAGATTTATAGTTTTTACCTTTTTTTTGTTTATGTTTGTTTCATGTTTTAATTTTTTCTATTCTTATTTTGTCTATCTTCGTTTTTACCCTATTTTTATGCATTTATTTTTTTCTATTTTTTCTATTTTCTTTTTCAAAAAGATTCTAACTTTTCTAATATGTTTTATATTGAAAATAATTTTTAAAAAGTTTTATAGTTTTGTTTGATTAGATGCAGGTTTGAAGTTTGGAAAAAGAAGATAAACCTCTCTTTTTTTTTCAAGTATGGTTTTTTTTCTCTTTCTTTTGCTCTCTGTTTTGTTTCTTATTTTTTGTCATCTAGTTTTCAATTTTCTTTTGTTTGGAAATAAGAAAACAAAAGAATGCTTGTTCATTCATGAGAGTTTCCCTTTTCAAAATTATCAAATTCCATTTTATTTTTCCCCCTCATATCTGGCGGGTATAATGAGATTGAAAAACACCAAAGAAAAAAAGAAAATGGATGCAAGTCTTTAGATCAAAAAAAAAAAGCCCTTGACCGGGGCTTTACCGGTATCGAGTTCACGTTTGGCTCTAATTCCCATGGGCCCTTATTCTGATAAAGCCCGTGACCTCGGGCTTTACCCTAAGATCACATTATCCATTTTACATTCCGCATGTCTTCTTGCTCAGGGTTTTATTTTCATTAAAATTAAAAATTTGTGATATAAACAATTTTGCACTGTTTTTTTCCCAAAAAATTAGTAAAAGTAGTTGAAGTTATACTAGAAATAAACAATCTTTTTCCCAAGAAATTCTTTAAAAAATCATTGGTCATGGCATGCAGATTATTTTCAAAAAGTTTTTTTCTTAAAATTAAAATTTTTCCCAGAGAGCTTCCCACAATTTCCCAGAGAGCTTGGTTGCCATTTGGGATAATCTACTGCGAGAATCTCCCGAGGTGCTCTCTTTTGCCGGCGGTTGATGGAGAAATCCGTGGACCCTATGATTGCACTGCCTTGGTATGTTGAATCGCTGTCCCTAGGGATGTGAATGATGTGCCTGACTCTGATCCATAGTTTGGATCCCCGGAAGTGTAACCGGAGGGTATCTATAAGTATCCAGCTTCGTTCTCTGGCGGGGAGAAAACAAACCCTAAAATTGCTGTTGTGCTCTTGTCCTTGCGTTGCTTGTGTTGACAGACACACAAGGCCCGGAAGGATGAAGAGGATTGACTGAGTGCAGGAGAGTTGCGGGTAGGAGGAACGCTGGAGCTGAACTTAGGATGGAGTGCGCATACTGCTGTTGTGGTTTTGGTTAAGTACGCAGGAGGAGGAAGAGAAGAGGAGGACGAGGTGTAAGAGGGAGGGAGGAAGGGAGGGAGGAAGGATTTAGGGTTAGAAGAGAAGAGATGGAGACGGATTTAAGAGTAGAGGGCGGGAGCATGATCCGCGTGGCAGTGCTGGCAGTCGGGGAGATGCTAGCAGCTGAGCGGGATTACATATATTTGTTACAAAAATGGATTCCATGAATAGTATTTTGCTATTGTAACTGATTTAATTTGTTTTCCTTCAACCTCTCCTGCATCAGGGGGGCATGAAAGCCTGGCGGAGTGAATCGGACCACCAACATTCCATCAGCTTGGGCAGCAATATGCGCTTCTTGTGAAAGGTCTTCTTGCAACCCACTCTTGCTTCAGTGAAGAGGAATTAATGTTTCATATCAGACAGTTCCTGATCTGTATTATTACAGTGGGGTTTAAGTAGCACACATTTCCCCCCACAGCATTTGTGCTGTGGTTTCTTGAACAGGCTTTTGGTCTGTGATTTCATTCTCTTTGAAAACTCCTCTCTATTAATGTAGTGTACTACTTCCAGTCTACAAAAGTTCGCTGCATTGTTGTATGCCAGCTCTGACCAGCTAGGCTTCAGGTGGGTTATCTTTGGACAGAATGGATGTTATCAAACCTTATACAAGAAATCCATTTCATTGTAAATGAAGTCTGATCATGGTAGATGTCTGTTTCATGTACTAGTCCATTCAGTTAAAAGTGAGCTAACCAAGCTGCCCTGTAGTGTGCAGGAAACACACCGGACAAGATATCTGGAAAGCAACAAAAGAAAAGGAGAATGATGAGTTCAGCTTTGGACGAGGCAAAAAATTGAAGGCCTTCACCTCAAAGAGCCAATGCCTCTGTTAAAGGTGCACACTTGCAGAACCCAAATAAAGTTCCCAAGTCAAGTTTCGGCATTACATAAGGGCAACAATTCCAGACCATTTTATTGTTTTTGGGTTGCCGTCCAAAGGAGTGAGCTGGACTGTTTCCACTTAATTCCATAACACTGCCACATGAACTGAGTGTTCAAAGTGCATAGGATAACGCAGAGTAGTATGTCATGTGGCATACACCAGTGCAAGATTATCAAGAGCAAAAAGACTGTAGAAGTAGAACCTGCTCTGAGGACTGGAGGTCTCTTCTCTCCTAGTTGCCTTTGTTAGATGGTCAAGCCACTTGACACAGCCTGTGTGAACTGCTTGTAGAGAACCACAGAGGTCAATTATTTCTTCATCATGTAATTGGAGTTGCTGTGGAGGGTGCAACAGATTGTCAAAGTTCGTGGATGAGGAAGTAGAAGCTGATGAAGAGTTTTGGAACCAAGATGCATTTAAAGAAGTACACCACTTCCCAGCCCTGTTTGCTGCTTTAGTGTTTTCTATTTATCCAATTCCAGGCTACCATTGTTGCTCAGACGGAGGGTTAGGAAGCCAGATTCAGTTGAATGTGGCTGATGTTCTGGTTAGACAGTGAAGAAGTACATGTAGTAATGAGAGAACATGATCTTTTTTTGAATTTTGGTGCACCCTTCTGTGTACTCACTTTGCAGATTATCCATTAGACCAATCAGTGACACTGTCAATGGGTGGCATTGAATTGCAGGATGATGCAGACAATGAGTATAAAGAAGAACTGGAGTTTGATAACGAGTTTGACAGTGACTTTGATGATGAAGTAAGTCTAAATTGAGAATGCAACTGCATAATGTTTTCCACCACCCAAACATTGGTTTCCAAGCACATTAGAGTTCCATTGTCTTTATTCTCCTCTGATATGGAGTCATGTATGGGATTGGCCTACTATTGCTCAAGTTCTTGCACTCCTGCATGTCAATGGACTCAATTGTTCTGGCCATTTTTTTGTACTTTATCCTCCCTGGATTTCAATGTAGATTCCCACGGGATTAAATGTTGCTCGGGAAGATCTGATCTGAAAATGGACTATATCATTGCTCATTGGGGTTATTTGAGTGTAGTACACTCTCAGTTTACCTGGATTTATGTACATGGATTTATTTTTCTACAGGAAGAAAATGAAGAACCAGAAGATTTTGAAATTTTTTGTTGGTGTGTGTTGGGGGAAGAAGGGCTGTGGGGCTTGCTGGGTTTGTGTTTTTGGGTTTAGGGTTTCTTCCATTGACGTCCACTGGAAGAACACAGATTCTGATGAGATTCTTTTTTAGGGCTAGTTGTTAGGACATTCTACTCAGATGTACAGGTGGGGATTGTATGCACAAAAAAGGCAGCCACAAAGACTTTGGAGTTTAAAAAGACGTTATCTACATGTGTGGGAAATATTCGGACACGTATAAGAACTGGAAAGTCTGGTATCATGTATATTGTTGGGTGGTGAGGGTAGGCTTCTATTCACGACATGGACTAGAGAGTATCGACAACAATTTTCGTCGGTAATGAGCACAAGTTGGTGACACGATGCCCTCCTCTTAATTAAATCCCTCTTTTGTAATCATGAATCTTGCTTCCATTGGTGCAGTTCCAGCAAAATTTCTGCATTCTGCTAAAAGAAAGGGAGGCCAGATGACATTTGTGGTCACCCCATGGACTTTCTCATGATATGTTGTTTCCTGTGCACAAGCTTTTTGGGTTAGAGTCTAAACATAGAGTTAGCTTGAAAACAGTGAATATGCAGCAGGAAAAGGATTATCATTGA
Organism: Sphagnum contortum; assembly: GCA_963920785.1. Classification (NCBI taxonomy): domain Eukaryota; kingdom Viridiplantae; phylum Streptophyta; class Sphagnopsida; order Sphagnales; family Sphagnaceae; genus Sphagnum; species Sphagnum contortum. The sequence continues at coordinate 25,035 of OY987279.1, forward strand.
CCTGTTGTTGATGGTTTTAACAGGGGGGTGAGTGCCGAAGCAATTGCTTTGTCTGATATTGGGTGTAGTATCCCCATGGCTTTCAGGTGCACTTTCCTTGCAAAGTGTCATAAAAAAGTTCTCAATTCACCTCATTTGAGCATTTGTGCAATCAATGAACTCCAGAGTGAGAATGCCCTTTTTTCTACAGTGCGGTTGTATGCTAACTGGCTCTTCTGACTGGCTTGTTTACAGCTCAAAGTGATGGCTCCATGTGTGATGCTTGCAGCGCTCCTCGGCATCGGCTTTGGCAGTCTTAGGTAGGCTAATGATTGCCTCTCCATAACACAAAAATCCCAAAAAATCAATACTGAGTTTGGTTGATCTCCTCTCTCTCTTCTCTTTCTGTCTTCACCACAGGGATAAAGCAAACCTTTAATCCTGAATTGACCATTTTGTGGTTGATCTCTCTACACAGTGGTCTCTAGTTGGAGATCCAACGGTTGAATCTCCACATGGCCAATATAATAGAATGTAGGACTTGAAATTATGTATCAACTACTGCCATCAGATCTGATGATGCCCTGCTCTCTGACTTTCACCTTGCAAAATGATCACAAGAGTAGATTGCGACAAAAAGTATCAACCAGAAATGTGCGGAAATAAGCAGGAGAAAATAGAAAGAGTTTGCAGCATGTCTGCCTGCGAGGGACGTCTTATCTAGGTCTGGTTCCACTATGTTTATGTACGGTGCTGGCTGCCCCCCCGCCCGTAAAGCTTGTGTTTTCACCTTTGTTGCAGTCTTCAACACTTTTCTTTGGGGTTAGAGGTTGCAGTTCTTGGACTAATTGATTTCGAAACTGATCACATGTAATCATTTTTTCCTTTTGTTGGTAGAGACCATATCTAATCTTCTTCCACAAGGAGAAGGTGCCTTGCAATATTAGGCTGAACAGGTATTAACAATTCATATGTTTGTCTGCTACAGCCAGCAAGCTTTGTTGAGTGGGGAGTGTAGACATTTATTCTCTTCGAGTTGCACTGGTTCTAGGATGCCGGAGTACCAGCATTTGTGAGATCGGGTAAGTATTTGTGAAACAGGACGTGGTGTAATATCTTCTTTCCTTTCTTTTATGTTCTTTCTAGAGAATTGGCGAGTTCTTAGAAGTACATTGTGTGAATGACCTTTGTCTTTTGAAGTGCTTGTAAATGTCCATAAATGCTTGTAAATGTTGTGTGAATGTTTGTGTGTGCATAATTCTTGGTTTGTTCTTAATCTCATGGTTATCTTATTGCATTCACTGGTTGGTTGTCATGGTCATTGGACAATCTTTTTTTTATAAGGAATAATTCTAAGAATCCATTTCAAGAGGAGCTGGATTACATGCATAATTTGTGAGGTTATTAGGGGAGGCCCCATGAACATTGTTTTTGAGCTGTTTGGTTAGGCAATGTTTGTGAGGGCCGGGTTTTCCTCGGTGCTCGTTGGTGATTCGATCGGCTGATTGGTCACCAAATTGTTGGCCAGCTCTCTTCTCCTGACCTCGATGCATGTAATTAAATCACATTAAAGTGATACTCAAGTGAATTGGATTCCTCGAATTTTGTTGAACGTGTAAATGCCATGTGAATGTTTGTGTGCATATGATTCTTAATTTGTTCTTAATATCATAGTTTAGGGCTCCATCTCCACCTCATTCCCTTGTATCCTGCTCCTCCATTCTTGCACTCTCTATTGGAGCTCCTAAGCTATTATGTACCAAGTCTCAATTTGCTTCAATCTACGGGATTTAGGGTCTGGTTTTGGACCATGACCCATAAGCTTCTCAATCCATAGAATATTGGGTGACCAGATTGCGACTGTCGATGGTCACAAACGCCAATTCTTGTACATAATTCTGTCGTGTGTCAACAGACTTAACATTATACTTTTGATGCATCGGACCGGCAGATTCCCCAAACCTGCAAACCATCACTGGCATGCAATATTTGAGCAATCATGGGGTTGATAATATGTAGATTATGTTTAAAAGCTTCGTGTAGAAGAAGGGCTTTGATAAAGTGCCTACTAGTTTTTTCTTTTGGGCAATGTTGGTGTGATGCACAAGAGGTTTGCGCTCCCTCCACCAAAAATACTCTCCGTCCCAGCCATGCTCTCCATCTCAGCCACGGGTAGGGGTATGGTTGCAGGTGCAAATGGTTGGTACGTTGTGTGGAACTCATATATCTAGGATGCTTACCAAGAAATAGTCTGACAAGGGTTGCAACAAAAGGGGTGGTGGACATTTTGCAAAGAACTAGGTGGTGCTCGGAAGATCGCGCTACCAGGCACCAACCTGATTTATGGAAGAACTGGTAACATAACCGCACATGAGATAATAACATGCGATGGACCTTAAACATATTAAGACATCTGAAGGAGAAAAAAATTGTAAACATCTTAGTTAAAATAATCTAAACTTAGTTGGACTAACCTAAACTTGCCTAATTAAATTCAACCCAACTAAGTTAATGTACACTTGGCTAAACTAAATTTGACAAAATTAACGAAAATTTGGGACACAAATAATATGCACCAAATATTTTCCAGCAACCATAAAGCCTACTAACCAATGAAAAGTGGAGAAGTAGCCTATACATATGATCTAGGCATCAGGCCCATAGAAAAAACTAACCCCCTTCCCCTCCTCTTTGCACATGTCCAATGAAGGAGGAAAAAAAAAACCTCAACCTCCGCCCCCTCCTCTTCAACAGTACAAAAAATCAAAATAAATAAATAAAGGCGCACCCCCTCCCTTGACCCCCTATCCCTAGCCACTCCATGATGAAAAAACAAAATTAAAAAAAAAAAAAACACCCCTTTCCCTTCCTCCTTCCACATGTCAAATGAAGGAAAAAAAAACATTACCCTCCACCCCCCCTCCCCTTCAACAATAAAAAAAAGAAGAAAAAAAAATCAAGGTGCACCCTTTCCCCCGTCCCATAATGAATTTGTAAAAACCCTAAACCCCCTTCCCCTCCCTATCCTCTCCACAATGAACAAAACATTTCCAGAAAAACCCAATGTACCCCTTTCCCCCCTCCTCCTTCCACCTTTTCATATATATGTATAGGGGAAAAAAAACATTGACCCTAAACCCCCCTCCCCCTCAACAATAAAAAAAAAAAGAAAAAAAATCAACTTGCACCCTTTCCCCCGTCCCATAATGATTTTGTATAAAACATTACCCCCTTCCCCTCCCTAGCCTCTCCACAATGAAAGAAAAACATTTCCAGAAAACCTTAAATGTACCCCTTCCCCCCCTCCTCCTTCCACCTTTTCATATATCTAGGAAAAAGAAAACATTAACCTCCACCCCCTTCCCCCTTAACAGTAAAAAAAAAAAAAAAAAAGAATAAATCGAGGTGTGCACCCCTTTCCCCCCTCGCACAATGAATAAAATATAAACCCTGGCCTTCTTGGCCCAGTAAAAAGTAATTTATGAAAGTTACAAGTAGTAAAAAATGTTTTAAAAAGTAACAAACTTTACCCCTATTTCAGTAGTAAAAAGTAACTTATAAAAGTTATGAGCAGTAAAAAAAGTAACAAAAAGTAACAAAAAATGAAAAAGGTCAACGAAAACAGCCCCGCACTGCGGGAAAACAGCCCCGCACCGCGGTGCTTTTTTGGTGGTCAAACAGCCCCTAGCCCCGCGCACTGCGAGCATAGTGCGCAGATCATATGTATAGGGAAAAAAAAAACATTAACCTCCACCCCCCCTCCCCCTCAACAGAAAAAAAAAGAAAAAAGGAAAAATCTCAAGGCGCACCCTTTCTCCCCTCGCACAATGAATACAATATAAACCCTGGCCCTTCTCAACAGTAAAAAGTAATTTAAGAAACTTACAAACAATTAAAAAAAGTAAAAAAAGTAACAAACTTTAACCCTGTTTCAGCAGTAAAAAGTCACTTATAAAGTTACGAGTAGTAAAAAGTAACAAAAAGTAACAAAAAGTGAAAAAAGTCAACAAAAGGGGCCTCAGCATTAGACTAAAAGGCCTCAGCACCACTGTGTATTTTTGGTGGTTAAAGGGCCTCAGGCCTCAGGCATCGCGAGCGTAATGCTCGGATCATATGTATAGGGTTTAGGGTTACATGGGTGTTCCCACGAAAATTGGGTTTTTTTTTTTGGGTTTTGAAATGACCTACCCCCCCATTTTTGAAGGTTCTGAATCCAATGGTGCAATAAAATTCTCCTACACTATCACCATTTGGAAGATATGGGGAGTGTGAAATTTCAGGGGGGCCGGATAGATGAGGGCATAAATGGTTAATTATGATGCATGTTGAAAGTTTTGAAGTGACCTACCCCCCATTTTCAAGTGTTTTAAAGCTAGTGGTGGAGTTATTTTTGCTTTAAAAAGTTAACTTTGCAAGATATAGGAGATTTGGGGTTTTTGTGTTTAATGGGCATTTTGACCTGATCACGATGTTGTTTTTGATATTTGGAGATGACTTACCCCCCCATTTTCAAGTGTTCTAAATCCAATGATGTAAAAAAATTCCCCTACACTATCACCATTTGGAAGATATGGGGGGGGTTGACTTTTCAATCTCTGGTTGACTTTCCCTGTGTTTCACATAATTTGAAGGGGGAAGTTTTGCCAAAAATATGGAATTATGTGAAGTTTTGCCAAAAATATAGAATTATATGAGGTTTTGCCAAAAATATAGAACTATATGAGGTTTTGCCAAAAATATGAATGTTTGTTAAGTTTTGCCAAAAAATGGAAATATGTCAAGTTTTGGCAAAAGTATGTAATGGTACCAAGTTTTTACCAAAAATATGGAAGTTGGTTAAGTTTTGCCAGAAATATGGAGTTGTGCCAAGGTTTTGCCAAAAATATGGAGTTATGCCAGGGTTTTGCCAAAAATATGGAAGTTTGTTAAGTTTTGCCAGAAATATGGAGTTGTGCCAAGGTTTTGCCAAAAATATGGAGTTATGCCAGGGTTTTGCCAAAAATATGGAAGTTTGTTAAGTTTTGCCAAAAATATGGAAATATGTCAAGTTTAGAGTTTAGGGTTTAAGGTTACATGGGTTTTAGGGTTTAGGGTTTAGGGTTACATGAGTGTTCCCACCAAAATTGGGTTTTTTTTTTGGGGTTTTGAGGTGACCTATCCCCCCATTTTCAAGGGTTCTGAAGCCAATGGTGTAATAAAATTTTCATAATCTATCACCATTTGAAAGATATGGGGGGTGTGAAATTTCGGGGGGGTCGGATAGATGAGGGCATAAAGGGTTAATAATTAAAGAATTTGAAAGTTTCAAGGTCACCTACCCCCCCATTTTCAAGTGTTTTAAAGCTAATGGTGAAGTTATTTCGTATTGGAATTGGTTGATTAATTGTTTTTGACTCATTTATTGATATCCTACCAATTAGTCATTGTTTTTTGATAGCTTGCTAACAACCTACCCATTGATTGTTGAATTTTCAACTTTTAAAAACATACCCAAATGACCTACATATCATCTAAGTAAGGTATCCATTTTAAAACATTTAACATGTTTATGATAAGAACCATAATAACAAAAAATAAATTAATTAAAAGTTAAATTCAAAAATTTAAAAATTGTAAGTGGTCAATAGTTGGCAAGATATTTGGTCATTATCATCTAGTTATTTGATAACCTACCATTGTGCATAATTGTCAATTATTGTATAAAAACATTGATAACCTGATTGACATTCTAAAATTTTTTGATGTTGATTTTGAGAACTTAATTGACAACTAGAATTTTCTTGATGTTGAAATTGATAACTTTTTTGGCACTTAACATAAATGGTGTAAACTATTCAAATTTCAAATTTTTCTATTTAAAAATTTGAACCAATTGGCATAATGAGGAAAATTTCCTTGTGTTGCATGGTGGTTTTTTAGTGAAGGTACACATGGAAGCAAAGGATTTTGAAGCTAACTAGTGTAGGGACAATTGAATTGTTACCCATGGTTACAAGGTGAGCAAAGACTTTTAGTACATGTGAAAAGGTGTGATGATGTCTTAGTTTCCCATTGTGTGCATGATAGTTTTGCAAACTAGATTATGTGTTTAGAGGATAAGCCTTTGGTGCTTGGAAGGTCATGATATATATTTTTAATTACACATATATTAAGGGTGTTTTTTCTTCCTTCAAATGAAATAAAACAATTTTTTACTTTGCAAAGTTTGTTTTGCGTACAAATATCAACATGTGTGTTCTATTTCAAATCTAAAAACAAGAAAAAGCAAAAAGGAGACATGACTTAGATGCTTATTTATAAATGCACAAATTATAAAGCAAATTTGGACTAGATCCAAAAATCAAATTAAAAAATTGAGTTCTCTAATTTCCTTCAATTCCTCTACTTATGCCAAAAATAGTGTTATTTTCATTTAAAGAATCATTAGCCGGTACAATAGTCAAATAGTTCAAAATTAAACTAAAATGTTTACTAGCTGCAAGTTGATCAACAAACTTGTTCTGTCAATAGATCGATTATTCTAACAGACTTGCTATCAATTCATTTAACATATTGATTGCCTTAACAAACTTTTTACCAATTAAATTAATAAACCGGTTACTTGTTGTGTAATAACAACTTAACAAAATTAAACAAAATTAAAATGTTTCACTAGCTATCTGTTGGTAGCAACTGGTTATTATTTACAATAAGTGAAAATTTGGGTTAATAACATCTTTTGTTTAAAACTTGAAATTGTTCAGAGCTACAATTTTATAGGTGCATAAAAATTCCCATCACAAATTCTTGTAATGTTACATTGATTATGCCAAAAATAAAAAAAAAAAATCATCTACTTGTGAACATTTTGAGTAAGGTCAAAAACTCCTATGTGAATAGGTGTTGTGATGTCCTCGTCTCCTATTGTGTGCATGGTGTTGTTGCAACAAGATTACATGTTTAAAGGTTGAGGCTTGCAAGATTGGATGTTTTTTGTTGCACATCTCCTATCTAAAACTTGAAATTGTTGAGAGCTACAACTTTGTAGGTACATAAAAACTTTTGTTCCAAGTTTTTGTAATGTTATGTTGAGTATGAAAAAAGGAAACAAATCATGAGTTATTTGTTAACATTTTGATTGGGGTTTTGTTTGGGGATTTTTAAAACCTCTCTCTAGCCCAGTTAAAAAAATGTCTGACTTGACCAATTTCATCATCTAAATTGTTTTCAATTTCAGTCCCACAAAACAAAAGTGGGATGCTTGTTATGATTTTGTTTCGGGAGTGTCTTCTGTTGGCACCACATTAGCTAATAGCAAGAAAATTGGTTTTTCTTTGATATGCTTGCATGTTCTTGTGAATTGTCCTGGGACATTGGAAACCTAGCACTGTGTTTTTTTAATGGGTTGCAATAGTTCAAATGATTTAAAGTTAATAATATTTAAAACTACATATTTCAAGTAAAAATCTGTACAAGTAATAAATTTAAATTAATGAAATTAAAATATGTGTATAGGTGCAGGAAGGAGAAAAGCCCATGCAGTGCAATACGTAGAAGGGATTAAAACCCAAAGTACTAAATTTGTAAAATTTACAAGTTTGATGAAATATTTCACATGAAAGCTCGCCCAAATTTAAGCCAACACTAAAGATTAAAAACCCAGTGAGACGTTAAATGTGATGCAATATGGTAGATTTTAACATGCAACAATATTCAAACATGGTTTGTTGACCGTATTCACGTAGTTTCTTAAGGGGTTGTACAAGGTATTATCAAAGGCAAAAAATAGGGTCCAAAGCGACAATTTTGAGAAACACATAAACATTTTGAAAAACAATAAATTTTCGAAAGGATAAACGAGGTTGACAATGGTACATTTGGAAATTATGAAAATGCTCTAAAATGATAAAATTTATTGAAAGTATAAAACAAGGTTGAAAGTGGTTGATGTTAGTAATGCAAATGTGGTTGAAACCTATATAGTTTTAGAAGTATAAAAACAAGAATTTTTATAAATATAGATGCCATTTATGTTATATTTAGGTTAAATTCGGTTAAGCCTGGGCAATTATAGACTTTCTTGCATTGTTCTTCTCTCTATGTCTATCTACTGCCTTCTTCTCATTGTTTGCTGCAAAATGTTGCTGATATCTTCAGAGGTGGAAAGATTGGACACATTCTATGCAGTACCTCATGGTGGCTTCTAGGTCATTAAACTACATGATTTGAATGGAAGTTCAATTTTTGCAGTCCCTAAAGGTCAGACAGAGCTGTGGTGGGAGTTCTTTTTGGATTGTTTGCAAATGGTGGGATCACAAATCAGAGAAGGTCACTGAACATCAATTTCATTGGAGAGTTCACCATGCCAATGGAGCTTCTGTTGCTTTTGCTTTCTCTTGGTTGCTATCCTACCTTGTTTCAAATTTGGCAGAAATTATTTTTAGGTCCTTTGCAGAAGGAGGGCATAGTAGTAATAGGTTGGAGAAGGTAGGTGAATGCAATTTGCTCATGGAGAAGGTCAGTGAAGTTTTCTTCCATGTTCTTATTGAATACCATTTATGCCTTTGATGTTTACATGGCTGACCAGCTTGCTATTGATTTCTGGTTGCAGACAAATGATCAAGTGGGTCCGAATTTCAAACATAAGAAGACACAGGGAGCATTTTGGCTTGAGGACTAAGGAAACCCGCTATGTGTGGCAGCAGAAATGGCTACAATGGCAGTAGACAGTGCAATTGAACATTTTGGCATGGAATCAGAAGCTTACAAAATATTTGAAGGATGGGCAACCTAAGAAGGCAATGCAACTTTTCCAAAAAATGCAACTAGAAGGAATGAGTCCTGATGCATTCACTTTTGTCCAGGTGATTTAAGGCATGTGCTGGTTTTGGAACACTTGAAGATGACAGGCTTGTTCATGAACAACACTGCCAAAGTGCTTGTGGTTTGATGTCTTTGTGGGGAGTAGCTTGGTGGACATGTATGCAAATGTGGGAGCATTGAGGATGCTTGGAGAATGTTCAACAAGATGCCATCTTGAAATGGGTCACTTGGGACATGTGTGAAATGCATGCAAGGCAGAAGGTGTTGGAACTGTTTTGAACAAATGGGTGTGACACAAAAGTACACAACCAAGCTTTGTTACTCTTGTGCGGGTGCTGAATGCATCACGTGCCAAGCATCCTTGCACTTGAAGCAGGCTGGTGTGCAGGCATGAATAGACCATTAAAAGTGGATAGGATTCAAATATGTTTGTCTGGTCAGTTGAAAGTGCCGTTACTGATGCAGAATGCTTTCCGTGCCATACATAAAGTCCACTTGACAATTGGAGCACAAAAGCACCTCAGAAATCCAAAGCTCTAAGATTAGTTTACTCGCACCAACACCCTTGAGCACTAAGTGCAGAGGCTGAGAAAGGAGCCATGTGGAAGCATCATGGGGATGATGCATGGGTTATCTGGGGAGTTCTGGATGTTGCTCTGCCATTGCAGGAATTGGAAGACAAACCCCTTGGAGGTCAGAGAGAAAAATTGTGGTGTGATTTCTTTTTGGATCCTTTGCAGTGGTGGGATCACAGATCAAAGAAGGTAATTGAACATCCATCTTGTCAGAATTCGCATGTCAATGCAGCCATAGCTCTTGTTGGTGTTGATCTTGTTCGCTGTCTCTTGGTTGCTATCCTGCCATGGTAAAAACTTTGGCAGAAATCCTTTTCACATCCTTTTCACTATTGAGATAGTAGTGGTACAGGTTGGAGAAGGTAAGTAAATGCAATGCTCTGTGAAAAAATTCTCTTACTAATGGAGAAGGTTAGTGCAGCTTAATTACTCTAAGCATTCAAAGAGGTTGTGAATCTGATGTCTTTGTGGGGTGTAGCTTGGTGGACATAAATGCAAAGTGTGGGAGTTTCAAGGATGCTTGGAGAGTGACGTTCAACCAAATGTTATCTCGAGATGTGGTCTCGTGGAGTACCATGATATTGGGACATGTGAAATGCAGGCAGGGGCAGAAGGCACTGGAAGTATTTCAATAAATGCAACAAGACAATGTCTGACCAGACTCTGTTACTTTTGTGGGGGTGCAGAATGCATGTGCTAGCAAAGTTGCACTTGAAGAGGTTCATAAGGATATGGTTGAAAGTGGTTGCGTGACTGATGTCTTTGTGGGGAATAGATGTTGACCTATATGTGTAAATGTAGTACAAACAGCTTATTCCCAGCTTATAACAGGCAGTCTGCACAACTTTGAAAATACTCCGGGCTGCTAAAACAATTGCTGAAATCATTTGGAATTTTTGTCCATTGTAGCAGGATTCTAGTGTTATTATGGCATGGTTAATTAGGTCATTAATGAGATTGTGAAGTTGAAATCAGGTCACTGGCAGTAGTAAAATCACATGTTTGATGTGCTGTAATGGATGGCTACTACATCAGAGTTATTAGTGGGTGGAAGACTGCAGACCATCCATCAAGTTAACACCAGGTCTGCCTCACACTTGCTAACTACTTCACAGGAATTGCCATTTTGATGTACACGGATGCCTAGGTGGGTTCCAGGCTAAATTCAAACTCTAGGTGAAATAGAAATTGAATGCGATTGGCAATTTTCCTTTTGGTGCTGAATCTACTGCCTGCCATCAAGTATATTGTCTATTGGCTTTGATCTGGTTCCTGGTGTGTAGTGAGTGTACATTATCTGGTCTTACCTTCACCTAGTTTTCTTTTTCAGGTGAAACAATCAGATTCTAACCATGCAGATCCCATTTGTTCATTCCAGAGTGAAGACAAAGGGATAACTCACCCTATGTGGAATGGTGGAATTAGGTTTCTTTCAGGTTTTGTGTCTTTATCTTTGTGGCATTCTAGTTCAAGTCAGAAGAAATCTTCTCATGCGCTGGAATTGAATCATCTGGATGGACCTGTAGGTGTGCCACTAGCACAGCAACTACAAGAGTACAAGGTCAAGTTGTTTGGTGACGGTGCAGCAAATACTCCAATGCTAAATGCTCCAGGAGAGGTCACAATTGGGTTTGGTTACCCCACACACCCTCCTCAAGCAGATCTTCCCACATTTACATCACATCCAGTTTCAACTTCACTGACCTCTACACATCCTTTTGGCTGGAAGGAGTGAGCCTGCTGCCTGTGAGACTACAAGAAAAGAACAGCCAGCTGCTAGGACAGCCATGGATGATAGCATGGACAACACTTGATTCTTTTGAAATTTGGTGCATGCCAAATACCTGTGTAGAATAACAAGAGAATTCCCCCTTCCTCTCTGATCTTTGCAATCTGTGAGTTTGTTGAAATATCATGTAACAGAGTTCCATCTGAGTGGCTTTGGTAGTTAATAGTTTTGTATATTTTGCAAAGCAAGGTATTTTATGCTTGTTTGTAGCAATTGGCAAATGATTTTGAGCCAGCATGGAGGATGTTGGTAGGGTGTTCAGCAAGATGCCATCAGGTGATGTGGTCAATTGGAATTTCATTTTATTGGGAAATGCAAAATGTGGCCAAGGGCAGAAGGCACCAGAACTTTTTCAAAAAATGGAAAGGGAAGTTGTGCACTACTTTTGTGCCCCAGGTGGTTACTGCATGGGCTGGCGTCATCACACTTGAAGAGGGCAGGTGCATTTATTAGGATATCTTTGAAAGTGGTTGAAATTCATGTCTTTGTGGTGAATAGCCTTTATGACATGTATGCAAAATATGGGAGCATGATGGATGCTTTGAGAATCTTCAACAAGATGCCATCTCGAAATTTGGTGACTTGGACTGTTGTGATATTGAGAAATGTGAAGTGTGGCAAAGGGCAGTAGGCACCAGAACTTGTCAAATGCAACAGGAAGGTGTGCAACCGAACTCTGTTACTTTTGTGGGTTTGCTGAATGCATGGGCCAGTGTCATTGCACTTGAAGAGGGCAAGTGTGTTCATGAGCAGATCACTGAAAGTGGTCGCAAGTCTGATCTCTTTGTCGGGAATAGCATGCTTGACATGTATGCAAAATGTGGGAGCATGGAGGATGCTCAGAGAGTTTTCAAGTGATGCCATCTTGAGATGTGGTCATTTGGTCTGCCATGATTTTGGGAAATGTGAAATGTGGGTTACGACAGAAGCACTGGAACTATTTCAACAAATGCCATGTAGGACTTGCTGTGCAACTAGACCCTGTTACTTTTGTGGGGGTACTGAATGCATCTGCCAGTGTAATTGCACTTGATGAGGGTAGGTGTTCTCATGACCACATCATTCAAGGTGGGTGTGATTGAAATGTCTTTGTGGGTAGTAGCTTAGTTGACATTTGTGCAAAATGTGGGAGCATGGACGATGCTTGGAGGGTGTTCAACAAGATGCCCTTTGGAAATGTGGTTTCTTGGGCATGGTAAGGAAGGTCTTTAAACATTTTGGACAGATGTGTTAAGGAGTAGAGCCAAATGAAATCACTTTTGTTTGTCTTTTGTCAGCTTGTAGGCTTGCAGGTTTGGTGGATGAAGGCATGCACTACTATACTTCAATGATCACTATTTATATGATTTTGGCAAAATTAGAACATGACCCTGCATGGTCGACCTTGCTGGTGATGTCCATCTACAGTTTATATAATTTCTGCAAAATTAGAACATTACCCCTTCATGGTTCACCATGTTGGTGATGCTGGCCATCTACAGGAGGCAGAGAATATGATGGAGATGTAGTTTATAAACCACAGGGCTGCATGGAGGGCTTTGTTAGGTGCTTTCAGTTCATTATAATGTGGTGATGGGAGAATTAATTGTTTAACAAGTTCTTGAATTGGAGCCTTGAATTGCGTGCTCATAAAACATGGGTGTCCTTGAAGATTGGGGATGGCTTCTCACTCAACCAGGTGCTGAAGCTGGTGAAGTTCAGATGGTATGTGTCCACTTTGTTAAGACCACTACACATCCAATGATGTTTGTGACTTTTGTCAAGTTCCCATCGCTCATCAGCTGTTTTCCTTTGCACATTTTCTGAGCAAAGTTTGCACCATAGCAAGGATGAATGTGTGGCACATGTTACTATCTGCTGTCCAGAACTAAACTTTGTGTGGCAGGTGGATGATGAACTCATCCCTCCAGTGCCTTAAATAAAACACTAGATTATCTTCCAGACCTCCAAGTATAGTTTGAGTGACATGGAGATTGTTAGAGTGACTTGTGTATTGAATGGGAGGAGTCAAGAGATGGTTCATTTGATAGCTGATGTTGCATAGCTCTTTCTTTCATTATACAAAGGATGCATTCCTGTTTACTCAGTGCCAATGATGGAGAACATCAGAGAAGAGTTTGTCCCATGAAAAAGGGCGAGACCAAACATGGCACATTAGTTATTTGGATATTACCAAAAGATTCAGGGTACCTGAAAATCACTGAGCATTTCTGCTTGAATAACATCAAGGCAGCTGACAATAGAGCCCATTTGCAAGACATATTTAACGTCTAGGGCTTCAATGTAATTGCATTGTCTTTTAGACACTTCACTGCAGTTCTCTATTGTACAGGACCTGATTCCAGTGGGCAAAAACTTCAACAACCCTTCCCCTCATCTTTGAGTACATGATCTTTGAAAGACAAAAGTCTGCTTGGTTTGTTGATTGAAATCAATTGCTGGGTAAATTCAACAGATGAAACTTCTGCTATCTCATTTCAGTGCCATACCATGATCAAGCATTCTTCCAGAATTGAATAATTCCCTAAGGAACCTCCAGCATAGAATCCTGTGACTGAACTTTCTATGTAAAGAACACTTGAGATCTTATCACACGATATAAAAAAACAAAAACTAGTTGGAACTGTGTTTGCATGAACAAGAAGATAGTGAAGAGAGAAAGTTATATTCTTACAAGCTTCTCTTGTCTCTGCCATAGCTCTTGTAAACTACAACATCATCAGCCCTCTGAAACTTTGCATCCTGGCCTGTGTCTCTTTTCATTACCAAATTGGCAAATCTGCTAAGACCTGAAATGGTACAGAAAATCAGCGTACCAATAGAGGCAGCTGTTGGATCCAATTTTTGCAGAATTTGAAAGTCTTCTGGAACGTGTGTTGTAGACAAACAAAAGCACGACACATTCCGAGGGGCAACAGTATTCACTACTTCAAATGCACCAGAAATAGCACGGGGAAATATCACAAATGTAAAGGGATGCACAGGAAGCAAGTGATGGAATGTTATAAGTAAATTGTATAGCACTCACATCTTGTATGAATGATTGGGTGTCCCCACAACACAACACAATCCCCCTAGCAAACAGTAGGAACATCGTGGTGATGCTCCAGCTTTTTAACGTGCCAGGGTTTTGGAGGGTTTTAGGGTCGCTGTTAGCAGTTGAATCCTCCGGATGACGTCCAATCCGGGGTTTAGGGTTTCCGTGCCCCAGTGGGAGAGAGATTGCATTGGGGTCAATTGCGGACGCTCCAAAGGAAACTGCATTCGGGTCTACTTGTGATGCTCTTGGCTCGCGAGGTGCTAGAGAGAGAGCAATTACCAGTGTTTTCTACGAAGCTGCAATGTCTTTATCGACAATGCAGCAAGTGCAATTGTCATATGCAAGGTCTGGCTCTTTGCTTGACCACAAAAGTCGCAGTATCAGCAGCTCCACCACCACATGGAGAAGACGGAGGTCGACCAGGAGGAGCTTGCGGCTACGCGTCTGTGTGCACCCGCAATTCGACTTTACCCATTGACAACTTTTGCAGTACACCGCACTTCTTCCCAGAGCACACGGGATAGAAACACAGGCGGCACTCAGAGATAAAGGCAATTGTAAGCTTTCTTGTGTTATTCCTTGTTGTGTGTCTGTCTACTGTCTTCTTCTCACAGTTTGTGTGGCTGGCATATTTGCCGAAAGATTTTGACCTGAAAAAAGTCGGAATCAAATCGAAAAATTGGACACCTTCTGTGCAAGACGCAGAACCTCATGGTGGCTTCTATGAGATCAAACTATATGATTTGAAAAAAAAAAAATTGCTGTTCCTGTAGGTCAGAGAGAGAAACGGTGGCAGGAGTTCTTTCTGGATCCATCGCAATGGTGGGATCACAGACCAGAGAAGGTAACTGAGCATCAATCCTGTCAGAATTCACCGGTCTTGTTGATGTCAATCTTGCTGCTCTATCTTGGTTGCTATCCTGCCATGGTCTAAACATTTGCAGAAGTTCTTTCATATCCTTTGCACTTGAGGGAAGTAGTGGTAGGCGAAGGTAAGTAGATGCAATATGTTGATGGAGAAGGTCAGTGCGGCTTTTTCTGTTCTTATGATAACATTTATGCCTGGGATGTGGAGAATGCATGGCTGATCAGCTTGACATGGATCTTTGTTGTAGACAAATGAAAGGTACCCGGATTTCAAACATAAGAAGACAGGGAAAGCACTTTGGCTTGATGACCAACAAAACCTGTCATGGTTGGCAGCAGAGATGGCTGCAATGGCACCAGGCATTGTGCAATTGCACCCTTTTGCATGGAATCAGAAGCTTTCAAAATACGTGAAGGATGGGCAACTTGAGAAGGCGATGCAGCTTTTCCAACAAATGCAACGAGAAGGAACAACTCCTGACAAATTCACTTTTGTTCAGGCAATTAGGGCATATGCCCATTTAGGAGCACTTCAAGATGGCAGGCTTGTTCATCAACAACTCATTCAAAGTGGTTGTGAGTCTGATGTCTTTGTGGGCAACAGCTTGATTGACATGTATGCAAAATGTGGGAGCCTTGAGGATGTTGGGATAGTGTTCAACAAGATGCCATCTCGAGATGTGGTCACTTGGACTGCCATGATTTTGGGACATGTGAAATGTGGCCATGGGCAGAAGGCACTGGAACTATTTCGACAAATGCAACATGAAGGTGTGTAGCCAAACTCTGTTACTTTTGTGGGGGTGCTAAATGCATGTGCCAGCATACTTGCACTTGACGAGGGCAGGTGTGTTCATCTCCAGATCATTCAATGTGGTTTGGAGTCAGATGTCTTTGTGGGCAACAACTTGATTGACATGTATGCAAAATGTGGGAGCCTTGAGGATGCTTGGATAGTGTTCCACAAGATGCCATCTCGAGATGTGATCTCTTGGACTGCCATGATATTGGGACATGTGAAATGTGGCCAAGGGCAGAAGGCACTGAAACTATTTCGACAAATGCAACAGGAAGGTGTGCAGCCAAACTATGTTACTTTTGTGGGGGTGCTTAATGCATGTGCCAGTGTGATTGCACTTGAAGAGGGCAGGTGTGTTCATCAATAGATCATTCAAAGTGGTCTGGAGTCAGATGTCTTTGTGGGGAGTAGCTTGGTTGACATGTATGCAAAATGTGGGAGCATTGAGGATGCTTGCAGAGTGTTCCACAAGATGCCATCTCAAGATGTGGTCACTTGGAATGCCATGATTTTGGGACATGTGAAATGTGGCCAAGGGCAGAAGGCACTGGAACTCTTTCGACAAATGCAACATGAAGGTGTGCAGCCAAGCTCTGTTACTTTTGTGGGGGTGCTAAATGCATGTGCCAGCATAATTGCACTTGATGAGGGCAGGTGTGTTCATCAACAGATCATTCAAAGTGGTCTGGAGTCAGATGTCTTTGTGGGGAGTAGCTTGGTTGACATGTATGCAAAATGTGGGAGCATTGAGGATGCTTGGATAGTGTTCAACAAGATGCCATCTCGAGATGTGGTCACTTGGAATGCCATGGTATTGGGACATGTGAAATGTGGCCATGAGCAGAAGGCACTGGAACTATTTCAACAAATGCAACAGGAAGGTGTGCGACCAGACTCTGTTATTTTTGTGGGGGTGCTTAATGCATGTGCCAGTGTGATTGCACTTGAAGAGGGCAGGCGTGTTCATCAACAGATCATTCAAAGTGGTTTGGAGTCAAATGTCTTTGTGGGCAACAGCTTGATTGACATGTATGCAAAATGTGGGAGCCTTGAGGATGCTTGGATAGTGTTCAACAAGATGCCATCTCGAGATGTGGTCACTTGGACTACCATGATTTTGGGACATGTGAAATGTGGCCAAGGGCAGAAGGCATTGGAACTCTTTCGACAAATGCAACATGAAGGTGTGCGGCCAGACTCTGTTACTTTTGTGGGGGTGCTAAATGCATGTGCCAGTGTGATTGCACTTGAAGAGGGCAGGCATGTTCATCAACAGATCATTCAAAGTGGTCTGGAGTCAGATGTCTTTGTGGGGAGTAGCTTGGTTGACATGTATGCAAAATGTGGGAGCATTGAGGATGCTTGGATAGTGTTCAACAAGATGCCATCTCGAGATGTGGTCACTTGGACTGCCATGCTTGGAGGATGTGCCATGCACGGGCATGGTAGGGAAACTCTTAGGCATTTTGAACAGATGTGTGATGAAGGTGTACAGCCAAATGATATCACTTTTGTTTGTGTTCTGTCAGCTTGTAGCCATGCAGGTCTGGTGGATGAAGGCATGTGCTTGTATGCTTCGATGATTAGAGACTACATGATTCCTGCAAAATTGAAACATTACACTTGCATGGTTGACCTTCTTGGCCGTGCTGGCCATCTACAGGAGGCAGAAAATATGATCATGGCAATGCCCTGTAAACCACAGGATGCTGGTGCTTGGATGGCTTTGCTTGGTGCTTGCAGAATTCATGGTAATGTGGGGATGGCAGAACGTGTTGCTAAACAAATTCTTGAAATGGAGCCTGAAAATGTTGCTGTTTACGTACTGTTGTCAAACGTCTATGCTGTTGCTGGGAACAGGCATCTCTGTGAGAATGTTGAATAGAAGAGAAAGGAAAGAGGTGCAAAGAAACAGCCAGGTTGCACCTGGATTGAAGTGAATAATGAGGTGCATACGTTTGTAGTACAGGATCAAGACCACCCCCAGATGATTGAAATTCATGCAGAACTGCAAAGATTGTCAGGGCTCATGCATAATGCAGGGTACATGCCTTGTACGAAATTAGTTCTGGATGATGTGGAAGAAGAAGAAAAGGTATCTCATTTGTGTCACCATAGCGAGAAACTGGCTATTGCATTTGGGCTCATCAACACAGCTCCTGGTACTCCTCTTCGAATAAGAAAAAATCTGCGGGTTTGCAAAGATTGCCACACTTCCGCAAAGTTCATTTCAAAAATAGTTAGGAGAGCCATCATGGTGAGGGATGCCAATCGCTTTCATCACTTTGAAGATGGTGTTTGTTCTTGCATGGACTATTGGTGATGCCAATAGTCTGGCTTGTCAATCATTGAATCAAGTTCTGTTTTTTTACAGTAGCATGTCTAGTGGTCTTTTAACACTATCAAAGTTCAACACTGTTATCAGATGTGATACCACTGAAAAAGTGGCCATAGATTTGCCTCCCAGGATATTTGGTTTCACACCTCTGCCATCTGTAGCACTTAGGTCTGGTGCCTCTTTGTTCTTATGAATGGATGGAGTTATTTTGGAAACTGAGTGAATTTTGAGACTATTGAAATTGATGCCAGTTTTAAGTGTGGACCAACAAAGGTTGGATGTATTAGTCTTGGGCCTCCGTCTCTTTGAATTGACCAGTGCATCTACTAGTAAGTTGTATTGATGCTCTTAAGTGCTGTTTGTATATTATGTGATGTTTTCTTTGTTGAATGTTTCTTAAGTTTGCGAATTGGACCAGGGCAAAGCTACAAAGTTGAAACTTCTTGTCAAAGGATCCTTCCTAGTCTTACAGGGACTTCAGTTCTTGCAAAACATTCAGAGCAGAAGGTCTGAAGCTGGGATTGAGAGTGTCAGCCAGATGCATACAAATACTAAGCAATGTGCTATGTTTAATGTTGCATATTCTTCAATCATGACGCACCTTGCACCTGGTAAGGTTTGCTTACCTTTGATTGACTTGTGTCTGACATATGAACAGATTTCTATGCCAGACCTCAGACCTTGTTGCTTGGAGCATCCTGGTTAAAGGTGATCTGATTTTTCTGTAGAGCAGATAAGAAATAGAAAGAGAAGCTGAGGCTGCTCTTGGACTTTCTTCTGGTGAGTAATTAGCAGAGCAAACAATATGGGGTGGGGGGTTTAGATTGGTGGTCTTCTGTTAATCACTCACCAGACAAATCAATGGGGCTGACTGCTCAGCTACGAAAAGGGACATACTGCTCTTAATAACAAGGTTGATGAATAGTCTTGCACTAAGTTGGGATTGACAATTTTGCGTTGTATGTCTCTATAGCCTATAAGGGCAAAAGGTGTATATCTAGCTGTGCTACCATGTCCTTCAGAGTTTCTGCAAACTGGTGGCTTGGTCAGAGAACATGCCTTCACCATAATGCACATGCATCTTTATTGAGGAGCTTGGACATAGTGGATACCCAATTCTAGTATTGCACAGGTCCATTGTTTGCATGGCTGTCTCCTCCATCATTCACACCAGAGCTGCTGCCATCATCCACAGCCTTCTCCTCAGATTTCAGGTCTGGTTTCTCCTGGATTTGCAAAACACAAAATAGAATATTCAGTAATACAATGGATGAGGAAGAATGAACAGTGGAGGGATCTTTCTAGTGGACAGGTTACAGCATGCAATTTTGTTGGAGGCCAATCAAGTCCAAACTTATATAGCATGAATATATCATATGGGAGAAAGACATGTGATCCATCGTCTGGCCATCTGCTCAGAGAGCAAAGGGATGAAATATAGCAAAGTCTATAACTGAACCACTGTGACTTTTAAATAGCTCCTAGATTTTTCGGTTGTGCATGATCTAGTGGGTGACCAGCCTTTTGTTTGATAATCAACAAAATTTTGAGTCTGTTTAAATGCATGGAATGGCTGATTTCAGATCAGTAACAATGGATGATATTATCTGTGTACCATTGAGATTAGATTTTGGCTGCATGGAAGCGCCATGGGCAGGAACTCTCTTGGCTGTCTTCTGGAAGGTTAGTAGACTTCTAATTTGAATCGGGTTGTATAATTTTTTGTGAATGGATGATGGTGAGAATGGATTTTTTTTGGTGATTGGAAGAAAGTAAAGGAACTTTTGGAGAGATCTGGCGTTTGGCATGTGTGTGATTTGATTTTCTTAGCGTCCTTGGGAAACAGTGGAGCTATGTGAAATGGTAGATGTCAAGGTGCACAACACTTTGCCCAAAAATTGTTAGACCATTCCACGAGTGGTTTTGAGACTGTACCAAGGAAAATATGTTTCAAAGTTCACTGCACGCCAGAGTAGTAATACATGGACTGCTAAGTCTGGATGAGGTATCATTAACATCACAAGGTCTTATACTTGCACAGTTTCACTTGTGCTGGAGAGTGATATGCATCCAGTAGGGTTTGCCATAAATTAGCCTTTGATGTCAAATGCATAGATCAAAATTGGTGGTCTTCACAGCAACAATTGCACTCAAGGTCTATGCATCTTTAGTCTCTAAGGGTGGTATGGTCTTAAAGGAACAGCAAGAGGTGGGGCAAACAGTGAAAGAGCGGTCTTAGGAGTCGTCCATTCAGAGCGTGCACTAGGTAGTTCTTCTTGCAAATTCAATGCAATAAAAAATAAAAAATAATGAGATTCTCATCATCTTTGTCGCAACCCTAGCCTTGGCTCGCGACCAAGACAAGGGGGGTTGCAAGCGTGCGGGCCTATAAGTAGACCCGGGAGTCATATCACATGCTCCCGGGAGTGCAAAGAGTGTGAGGGAGTGAACCCTCACACTCCCAAGTGAACTCCCACGTTGGGAGTTGGTGAGAGTGGAGTCCCAAAAGGACTCCCGAAAGTTCAGAGAGCGTTTTGAGGGGTCAAAACTCCATGGATGGTTGCGCTCTTTATATCAATGGAAAGCTCTTGAAGTGTAGATGTCCAAAATGGGCTCGCATTGCTCATTTGGACATCTGAAACGCAAGTTATGGCCAAAAGAAGGCCCGGGAGTCGAACTCCCGGGAGTCCGTCGGTTTTGACTCCCGATCACTAAAAGTCGGGAATCGACCCGAAATACTTGGGTGCAGAAGACGTGCGACATACCGTTGGAAAGGTCTTGACGAGACCTACAACTTTGCTTCAGACGGAGAGTCGATCGGAGGTCTGCTCCGAAAGTTACGAAGCCTCAAAGTCGCGGGAGTCCCGAAAATGCGCGATTTCGGGACTCCCACGCGGGAGTCCCGGGAGTCCCGGGACAAAATGGCCATTTGGATGCCACACCCGCCGCGAGCTGCAGAGTATACTATAAGGGGGAAGGTGGTGGCTTCCCCCAAGTCCGGGCCGTGGTGAGTCTTGTGTGTCCGTGTTGCCCGTGGCTCGTCCTAGCACCAAAGGTGCTCTAACTATGCACTAACCACTTTGTGTGGGTTTTGTGCGGGCCCGTGTGAGTGAATAAGCTTGTCACATCTTCCTAGTCCTATCCCAGAGCTCCAACACGCCCTTCTACCCCTCCAAGTGTTGTGAGTTAGGGAGCGGCTCCAAGTTCCAACTCCTTCCGCATTGTCACATACTTGGACCCTCAAGTGAGTCCACAAGGAACTTGGGAGCGCGTCAAAGGAATTCGGTATCTCCCTAACACAAGAAAACAATTGGTGTTGTAAACAATGGGGATCATGCACACTTTTAGATCGAGGGTGGACAACTCGGGAATGCTAATTAGCTCGTGCAGACCAAGACCGAGATCGATCGATTGGTCTGCAATGCTATATAACTCATCACGAGGTGTCCACCCACGCCCAAAATAAAACACCAGAAGAATACTACGCATGGAAGATCGCCACATCTTTGGGGTGAAGCAAAAATCACTTCACTTCGAAAAACCTAATGAGCAATTTGCCAAAACTTGAAAAAATTAGTATTTCCTTGTCATAGAGAAAAAATCAATGCTACAAACAATGGGGATCATGCACACTTTTAGATCAAAGGTGGATAGCTTGGGAATGCCAATTGGTTCGTGTAGACAAAAATTCGGATCAATCGATTGGTTTGCAATGCCATACAGCTCATCACGAGGTGTCCACCCACGCCTTAAACAAAACATCAAAAGATCGCCACATCTTTGGGGTGAAGAAAAAATCGCTTCACCCCTAAAAACCTTATGAACAATTTACGAAAACATGTAAGAATTTATATCTCCTTGTCCTAGAAAAGCAATCAGTGTTGTAAACAATTGGGATCATGCACATTTTTGGATCGAGGGTGCACAATTCGAAAATGCCAATTGGTTTGTGCAGACTAAGACCGAGATCGATCGATTGGTTTGCAATGCCATACATCTCGTCACGAGGTGTCCACCCACGCCCCAAACAAAACATCAAAAGATCACCACATCTTTGGGGTGAAGCAAAAATCGCTTCACCCCCAGAAACTAGAAGAATAATTTACAAGAATTTAAAAGAACTCATATCTCTTCGTCATAGAGGAGTAATCAATGCTCTAGATAATGGGGATCATTCACACTTTTAGATCAAGGGTGGCCAGCTCAAGAATGCTAATTAGCCCGTGCAGACCAAGACCTAGATCGATCGATCGGTTTGCAATGCCATACAACTCGTCACAAGATGTCCACCCACGCCCCAAATAAAACATTCGAAGATCGCCACATCTTTGGGGTGAAACAAAAATCGTTTCACCCCCAAAAACCTAATGAATAGTTTGCAAGAACATGTAGGAATTTATGTCTCCTTGCCACATAGAAGCAATCAGTGTTGTAAACAATGGGGATCATGCACACTTTTAGATTGAAGGTGGATAGCTCGGGAAGACCAAGACTAGGATTGTCACAACCCTAGCTTTGGGCTCGCAACCAAAGCAAGGGGTTGCAAGGTTGCGGGAGTCAAAAGGAAAGAAGCCCGAGAGCAAGGGCAAAGGCATTGGAAGGGTGCGGGCCAAGACGAGGAAGCCCGGGAATCATCACATACTCCCGGGAGTCTAAGGAAGTGCGAGGGAGTGTGAGGGAGTGAGCACTCACACTCCCAAGGTAACTCCCATTTTGGGAGAGGGAGTCCCGGTGGACTCCCGAAACTTCAGAAGGCGCGTTGAAGGGTCAAATCTCAATGGTTTGTTGCGCTCTTTATACCATTGGAAAGTTCATGAAACGTAGATGTCTAAAATGGGCTCCCATTGCGCATTTGGACATCTCAAACACAAGTTATGGGCAAAAGAAGGGCCGGGAGTCAAATTGACAATTTGACTCTCGATCACTAAAAGTCGGAAATCGACCTCTTCCGGACATCCGATTTGAAAGTGCGACACGGCGTTGAAAAGCTCTCGACGAGGGCTACAACTTTGCTTCAGACCGCGTCGCCATCGGACTCTGCAGTCGGGAGATATTGGCGTCCAAAATCCCGGGACTCCAACCTGGGACAGTTTCGAGACTCCCACGCGGGAGTCCCGGGAAAAATAGCCATTTGGATGCCACCTCCGCCGCGAGTTGCAGAGTATACTATAAGGGGGAAGGTGGTGGCTTCCCCCAAGTCCGGGCCGTGGTGAGTCTTGTGTGTTCGTGTTGCCCGTGGTGAGTCCTAGCACCAAAGGTGCTCTAACTATGCACTAACCACTTTGTGTGGGTTGTGTGCAGGTCCGTGTGAGTGAATAAGCTTGTCAATTCTTCCTAGTCCCATCCCGGAGCTCGAACACGCCCCTCTACCCTTCCAAGTGTTGTGAGCTAGGGAGCGGCTCCAAGTTTCAACTCCTTCCGCATTGCCGCATACTTGGACCCTCAAGTGGGTTTATAAAGAACTTGGGAGCGCATCAAGGATCGATCGATTGGTCTGTAATGCCATACAGCTCGTCACCCATGCCCCACGCCCCTAACAAAACATCGGAAGATGACCACATCTTTGGTGTGAAGCAAAAATCACTTCACCTTAAAAAAACCGAATGAACAATTTATAAGAACTTGAAGGAATTTGCATCTCCTTGTCACATTGAAACCAATTAGTGCTCTAAACAACGGGGATCATGCACACTCGTAAATGGTTTATAATGTGCGTGTCGCAACCCTAGCCTTGGCTTGCGACCAAGGCAAGGGGGTTGCAAGGCACGGGCCTATCAGTAGACCCGGGAGTCATATCACATGCTCTCGGGAGTGCAAAGAGTGTGAGGGAGTGAACCCTCACACTCCCAAGTGAACTCCCACGTTGGGAGTTGGTGAGAGTTGGAGTCCCTTTGGGACTCCCGAAACTTCAGAGAGAGATTTGAGGGGTCAAATCTCAATGGCTCGTCGCGCTCTTTATATCAATGGAAAGCTCTTAGAGTGTAGATGTCCAAAATGGGCTCGCATTGCCCATTTGGACATCTGAAACGCAAGTTATCGCCAAAAGAAGGCCCGGGAGTCGAACTCCCGGGAGTCCGCCGGTTTTGACTCCCGACTAGTAAAAGTCGGGAATCGACCCGAAATACTTGGGTGCAGAAAGCGTGCGACATATCGTTAGAAAGGTCTCGACGAGACCTACAACTTTGCTTCAGACGGCAACTCGATCGGAGGTCTGCTCCGAAAGTTATACGGCTCCAAAGTCGCGGGAGTCCAAAGTTGCGCGATTTCGGGACTCCCACGCGCGATTTCGGGACTCCCACGCGCGAGTCCCGGGAGTCCCGGGAGAGAAAAGCCATTTGGATGCAGGCTCGGCCGCGAGTTGCAGAGTATACTATAAGGGGGAAGGTGATGCTTCCCCAAGGGGGAAGATGCTAGCTTCCCCAAAGGGAGTGAGGTGGTGGCTCACTCCCAAGCCCGGGGTGAGGTGTGTCAAAGTGAGTCCGAGTTCACCTGTGGTTGTCCCAACACAAAAAAGGTCCCGAATGAGTACAAAAGGGAGTAAGATGGGGGCTTACTCCCAAGGTCCGGGCCGTGACTCTTCCTAGCACCAAATGTGCTCCAATTTTGGACTAACCACTTGGGGTGGTTCATGGAGGGTCCGTGTGAGTGAGTAGCTTGTCAATTCTTCCTAGTCCCGTCCCGGAGCTCCAACACGCCCCTCTACCCTTCTAAGTGTTGTGAGCTAGGGAGCGGCCCCAAGTTCCAACCGCTTCCGCATTGCCGCATACTTGGACCCTCAAGTGGGTCCACAAGGAACTTGGGAGCGCGTCAGTGCGAGTATGTGTCCACAAACAAGTGAAAGATTCTTCATACCACCAGCCTGGAGCCAAATGCTTTAGGTAGCTTCGACTTAAAAGTGCATCAGCTGTCCTCTCCTTCGTGTAGCCACATCTGTTTGGTCTTATAAATTAGGAACTGCTTGATCACAATGTAAGAACTATCGACATCATTTGGAGCCTATAGCAAAATGAACACACTTTTGTTCCAACAACAATTTTGGTTCAGGCTTGTGCTCATGACTATGGCCAATCCAAGCGATTGAATGAACAGACACTAAAATCTCCCGTGTTGGAAATTATGAAGTCTTGAAACATTTATTTATTTATTTTTTGCCAACAAAAGGAGACATTTTTCTGGTACTGGGAAATCTAGGTGGTCTGAAAGATGCACACCCCACCAGAAGATTTCTGGGACAACCTAGACCACCGCACCGTATGCCGTCGTCCAAGTTCATCATGTTATTCATGCCAACTTTTCCAATTTTTTTGTCTCTTAGTATTTTTCTCCCAGACAGGACACGGATGCATAACGACAACATTTTCTTTCTACCCACCACCTAAACTATTCAACTTTGAATCTTTCATAATGGAATAAAGGAAGGTGATGTCCTTATCCGTGTCACACAACTGAGATCTTCCTATGTAACCCTATTGACGATCTTGTGGAACGAGATTGGAAAGTATGTGCCGGTGGTGCACAATGATCCTCTTTCAAATCTTTTTGTCCTTGCAATTCACAACCCGATGCAATTAGGCCCACTGTATAAAAACGAAAAGGAGGAGATGTAGAATTCGACTAAGCCTAGATGTCGCAACCCCACTTTGAGGCAAGTGTGACGATGAAACTCACACTCCCAATAGTGGGAACTTGGAGTCCTCTAGGACTCCCAAAAACTTAGAGCTTGATTGCAGGGGTCATGACGCGCTCCTTCGTCTTGGGGTGAACCCACTTGAGGGTTCACCAAATGTCAAGTTGCGGAAGTTGGGACCGAAGGGCACACTCCCGGATTCCAACTCTAGAAAGGGGTTGACGGTCGAGTTGGGAGCCCCGGGATTAGACTAGGAAGAGGGACTAGAAGATCAAGCTTGAATCTACATCCAAAAACCAACCACGTGAGGTTAGTTTAGCATTCAGGACACCCTTTGGTGTTGAGACTTGTCACGGGCACTTGGACACACAAGACTCACCACGGCCCGGACTCGGGAGTAAGCCACCACCTCACTCCCTATAGTATTCTCTGCAGCTCGCTGTGGGGACTACATCCAAATGGCACAAATTCCCAGGACTCTCGAAATGGAGTCCCGAAATTGTCCCGATGGGACTCTTAGAACTTTGAACCGCCATAACTCCCGACTGCAGAATTGGATCGCGACGAGGTCTAAACCAACGTTGTAGCCCTCGTTGAGATCTTTCTAACGCCATGTCGCACACTCAAATCGGACGTCGGGAAGAGGTCGATTCCCGACTTTTGGTGGTCGGGAGTCAAACTGCCAGTTTGACTCCCGACCCTTCTTTTGCCCATAACTTGAGCTGCAGATGTTCTAATTGCCAATGCGAGGGCATTTTCGATATCTACGTTTCAAGACCTTTCCAACGACACCAAGAACACCCCAATGCGAGGTGTTTTTCCCCTTGCTGTCGAGCTCTAAACATTCAGGAGTCCCGGAGGACTCCAAATCCCAACTTTTCCAAGTGTTGGGCTTCACCCCCACACTTGTCCAAAGTGGGGTTGCGACAGGTCAAAGCACTTCACATTGAAGTGTTCTTTATATTGTCGAAAAGGTCTTGAAGTGTAAATGTCCAAAATGGCCTCACATGAGCATTTGGACATCTACAGCACAAGTTATGGTCAAAAGAAGGGTCGGGAGTCAAATTGGCAATTTGATTCCCGACCATTAAAAGTCGGGAATCGACCCGATCCCAGAGTGTGCAGGTGAAGTACGATACACCATTCGAAAGCTCTTGAGGAGAACTACAACTTTGCTTTAGAACTCATCCCAATCAAAGGTCTGAACTGGGAGTTATGAGCTCCCAAAATCCCAAGAGTCTAAACCGGGATAGTTTTGAGACTCCTCCTTGGGAGTCTCTGGACAAAAAACCATTCGGATGTAGGTCCTGTGGGCGAACACAGAGAATAATATATGGGGGAAGGTGGTGGCTTCCCCCGAGTTCGGGCCGTGGTGAGTGAAATGAGTCCGTGTTGCCCGTGGCTTGTCCCAACGTTAAGGTTGATCCAGAATGAAGACTAACTAACTTGTGGTTGGTTTTGATACAGGACCAGGTAGCTAACTAAGTTGTCCCTCTTCCTAGTCTAATCTTGGAGCTTTCAGCACGCCCCTCTCACCCCCTTTAGTGCTGGAAGCTGGGAGTGGCACCAAGTTTTAACTACTTCTACATTTTGACATAGTTGGACCCTCTTTGGGTCTAACAAGGAACTTGGGAGCGCGTCATCGAGGCAATTTAAATGGAGTCCCCTCGAGTCTGAGCTGTGGTGAGTCAAGTGAGTCCGTGTTGCCCGTGGCTTGTCCTAACACCAAGAGTGATTCCAAGTGTGAATTAACCAACTTGTTGGTTAGTTTTGATGCAAGACCGAGTAACAAAATAAGTTGTCCTTCTTCTTAGTCTAAACCCAAAGCTTTCAGCATGCCCCTCTCACCCCCTTTTTGTGCTGGAGTTGGGAGCGTCTCCAAGTTCCAACCATTTCCACTCTTTAACATAGTTGGGCTTTTTTTGGGTCTAACAAGGAACTTGGGGGCGCATCAGGTGGCTTCCCCCAAGTCCGGGCGGTGGTGAGTTTTGTGTGTTCGTGAAATTAGGTGAAAGTATGTGTCAAGTAGTATTAGTTTGCTCTATTAAGATTATAAAAATTTAATTTTAAAGAGTTAAAAGCAAATGAGTTTTATAAATAAATAAAAAATACATTTTAAACCAATTGAAAACTACATATTCAAACCTACTTTTTGTTTTTAAAAATTAATGAAAGTAATATGTTATAAGTTATGAAATGAATGTCAACATATGTTTTAGCAAGTCATAAACAAGAAACTATTTCCTTTTTGTAAGAACTTTTTTTCACCTACTTGAAACCAAAAGCCAATAATGAAAAGTAAACGTCAAAAACTACTTGTATTTTGAAAAACCTACTTAAAACCTATTTTATAATTTAAAATATGAAAATCAATGCACATTAGTGTAACCATGTATTATATGAAAACATTCAATGTTCCGTAATTCTATAATGGGTTTTGTTATTATTTCAAATCTACTTGTTCCAATTTGACAAGGTAATCAAATTGTTCACTTTATTTTGCTTACACCCCAAGTTGATTTTAATTTATCCAAGAAATTTAGTTTAGTGTAGCCATTTGATTACTTTATTGTAATCAAGTTGATGTTAGTTTAATCAAGTTGAGCACATAAAAAATAAATGAAAAATTTCCTCAAACTTGGCAATGAACCTAAATGGATGAATGGATATATGAATGTGTGTAATTATTACAGATGGATGGATGTTGATGTCCCCCAAAGTTACCAAAAGTACAAAAAGTTTTCAAAAAAAAAAAATTAAAAAAATAACAAAAAAATGAAAAAGGTCAAGAAGAACTACTTGCCGTTACACTTTGTTTTTTGGGTCAAAACTACTTACTACTTGCATCCTTGTGAATGTAGTGACAAGATCATATGTATAGTTTAGTTTAGTCAAGTTGAATTTAATTTAGCTAGTTTTGTTTAGTTTAACAAAATTTACTTTAGTTTAATCAAGTTATGTAAGTTTGTATTAGTTTAGCCAAGCTTAATTTAAATTAAATTAGTTTAGTTAAATTTAGCCAAATTTAGATTAATTTAACCAAGTTAAATAAGTTTAACCAACTTTAGTCAACTTAAACTATTTAGCCAAACTAAGTAAGTTTAATCAAGTATAGCCAAAGATAGGTTTGTTGAACCAAGTTTAGGTTAGTTTAGCTTAATTTAGCCAAGTCGAATTTAGTTTAGCCAAGATTAATTTAATGTAATCAAGTTGATGTTAATTTAGCCAAGTTGAGTACATTAAAAAAATGAAAAATTTACTTAAACTTGACAATGCACCTAGATGACTGGATGAATATATGAATGAATGTAATTATTAAAGATGGATGGATGTTGAACGTCCCCTCAAGTTACCAAAAGTACAAAAAATTATCACAAGAAAAAAGTTACAAAATTTAGTAAAAAAACGTAACAAAAAATACAAAAGGTCAAAAAGAAAGTCTACTTGCCACTACTTTCAAACTACTTGTCATTACATTGGGTTTTTGAGTCAAAACTGCCTACTACTTGCATCCTATGAGTGTAGTGGCAAGATCATATGTATAGGGTTTAAGGTTTAAGTTTATTTTCAATAGACAAGTTACATCTACATTGTCAATTGTTGATCACTGATAGAGGTATCTTTTTAGCTTTCAAAGTTATATTCCTCGAGTTGCTAATGTTGTTTAGCAAATCCAGTGTCATCTCACATAGTCAAATGGATGGTAGTCGTGTATGAAGTAATTTAGTGAGAGAGGTTTGCTTTCAAAGACATCACAAGATTGGTCTAGACTTGCTGTTGCAATCGACAAATTCCACAATAGCCACTTCAGAACTATGTTGTAGAACAATCCAAGTGTGGGATAAGGGAGCTATACCCTCAGTAACATAATGGAAATGGTTTTCAGCCGAAGAAACTGATCGATTTGAAGATCCACATAGAGCTCAAATGCAAGTAAGAAATATGTTTCCAAGCTCTCATGTAAATGTAACAACATACTTTATAAATAATGATAGCAGATGATTTTTTCATGCTTGTAAAGGACTAAAGTAATTGTTTGCAGGTTTACTCAATGTGCTATGAGTAGTGTTTGCCAAGAAAAGACTGAGAGCTGGGCGGGGCCGGGAACAGGCTATTGAAGGAGGCAGCAACTCCCAACGTCCTTCTGACCTGCTCTCCCTCCCTCTGCAAGATTTGCTCCGCAACGGTAGGATTGACAATATCCGAAAAGGTAACCTAGTCAAACCAAACCAAGCCTTGGCTGCGGCCGCTCGACGACCTCCACCGACGCAATTAGAAGTTCTCACGATGACTCATATATTCAATCCTTCCTAGATTAAGACAATTCACATTGCAAACCTTCCAAACCCCATCCAAAGTACAAGCTCTTCTTCATCTTCAAGTCTCTGTATCTACAAGATGGATTCAAAGCATTTGGTATCCCCCTAAATCCTTCGGATCCGGCACTTGCGATGATCCTTGTTGGCAAAGTCGCAATTTTACATAGAAGTCAACAATGGCAAGCTGCGTGATTACTGATAATCACTGATTATTTTAGTCAATCCGGTCAACGTTTGAGGCCTGTCACTGGAAGCCAAATTTATGAAATTTATCCGTGCAACCTGCTTACCTTCCATAGAATTTGCTTGGTCACTCAGGCCACTCCTCAGTTCAATCCAGCAAGTGAAGAGATATAGGATATAGTGAAGTTCTAAAACAGTTAGACACTTGAGTGGTTGTGCAAGGAGGTATTAGCGACAGTAGATTTCCTTCACAGTGAGAATTGCAATTACCTAGTCTCCTATTTCTAGTTTGCAAGTCTTGCAAGTTGCAGTACGCCATGTTGGTAGATTTTGATTAAAGTCGATTGAGTTGGGTGAAAGTAGTACACACACCACATTTTAACACCTGAGTCTCCAAACTCGCAGTTTTTAAAAATCTGGCGAACAGGTGCAAAATTGCACCCAGAAAATAAAAATAATTTTTTTGGGCAGATTCTTGCAGATTTTGCAAAATTCGATTAGTCAGATTTAGACAGGTTCTTAGTGTTAATCAGGTTTCTCTGCTAGATTTTCTACTCTTTTGAGAGTTTCCAATAACTTGTCGCCATCAATGCTAAATCCTTTTTATGATCATCACTAGTGCAACATCACGAAAATGAAAAAAAATTCTGTTACAGAGCATTTTGCCACATGTGGACTCTCCTCTTTTAATTTGGTACCACTATTTTAAGTAGTTTTTTACCATTTTGACAGGTTCTAGAAACTTGCTGTCATTTAAGTGCTAAAACCCTTCTGGGATGCTTTGCTACTGATAACACAACCTAAGAAATTTGACAAAAAACATTTTGTTTTGTACAGTTTCCAATGTGCAGCGTTTACACCTGGACAATATCCCTGAATTTTAGTTCAGTGAAAAAGGTATACCCTTTTTTGGATGATAAATAGTAAATGCTAACAAAAATACAATGCCACCTGAAAATGTTTGAAATATTGAGACATTATGGGCTGCACCCACCGCAGCATCTGGTTCGGTTTTAGTTATGGCTAACTGATAACAATCTATAGAAGGTAAGCACTCTCAGCTGGTTGCTAAAGATGGCACATTCCACGTACCTAAATCTGATTTATTACGGTTCCAGATACTATCCCCATGATCATGTAAACGGGTAAATGTTAATATTTATGATAACACTACCGCGGACTTGCCATGTGTGGGTCACATTATTCCCTTCCGAAAGTTGATGTGGATTTTTCATTGTGATGCATCACTTTTATGAAAAGTATTTCTTTAACAATTTTTCTTGTGAACACACGATTTTTTTCACCAATAAGTTTCCTTTGCCCATGGATGGAAATCCTCCTCTCAAGAATAAATTTCAGTCATGTTGAATTATCTAGCACGATATTGTTGTGCTCTCTTTGACTTTCAAATCAGTGTTAATAAGACCGTTCAGTGCCAACCATGCAACCTTGAACAAATAGTACAAAACAGAAATATATTATGTCTGGATGAAACAGATGAATGTATGCATGTGGAAAGGATGTCAAATGGATGAAAGGCCATAGAAATGAGATTTATCTGCATGGAATTAGACATGGGTGAACCGTATGGGTCTATGGAAAGTGTGCAGCTCTGTGTTGCACTGTGCACTGCAGCATTTCTTTTACTGACGAAAATTTAAAACGAAAAATTATTTGAAAATGAAGTTATCCTTGGAGTTTTCAGTTACCAGAAGTCAGAAAAATATAAGGAAAATGTATCAGATTGCTATATTCGATTCCAGTAAGTATCCATAAATATAAAAGGATGATAAAAAATTTGTATTTCATATCTGGTTTAAAGCCAGATTTAGCTAAATCGTCCTGAGGATAGTTCACACTTTTTCTACACCTTCCCATGGACAATCGCCACTTAGGCTACAGAAGAAATTCCTAAGAAAAGCACCAGCATGCTACACTGCACTGCGCAGCGCCGTTTCATTCGGGAGTAATTTTCCGTTTGGAGTTGGTCTTTGTTGACCCGGCACCGTTCTGGAAAATGGCGTAAGTACGACTCTGTACATTCCAGGACACAACTCGAGTCTCAACTTATCCGATTCTCCGCGTCGCAAAGCTCAGCATCGCACCAGGGTACAACGCAAGTACAATTTCAGAACGTTTTGTCTGCAGGCGAATTAGCAGTTGTCATAAGCGCGCTTGATGCTATTTTCGAACCCGAGCCAATAATTTACTCTAATGTCAACGCCTGCGCTTTCTCGCAGAAACGAAACAAGTTCCACCTCCCTTATATATGATGTGTACAGATAAGTTTGTATCTCTTTGAGTCTTGCGCTCTGTCTCTTTCCAGTGCCCACCTACTTCAGATCTAAACTGGGAGGGTAAAAGAACGTGGGCCCTGTTGACAACAGGAGGAGGAAAATCCCAATTCAAGCAAATTGGCCTCACGTTTTCCAGATGACACATGGATGATTCTTTAGTTGCCTAATTCCAAGGAATGCAATACAACCATAGTTAGAATGGCGGGTGTTTAAATATGTCAAATGTTGCGGGAAATTCCTTTTTGAATGAATGACCCCTGAAAATTACACTGATAAGCTACACCAAAACAGGTCGCATGGTTCAAATTGGACCCAAACATATTATATGGTGCAAAAGAAGATGCAATCCTACTATTAAGAAGTTAGTTTGTATGTTTTGTCTCTTAAATGGCATGTTGAGAACTCCCACACCATTGCAGCCCTCACTGTGCTCTTGGTATTGTAGGAATGCTTTAGATGAGTAGAGGTGAATGGAGTGATTTTACAGTACAAAAGTTATTTAATTTAGAACAATTTTGTCATTAAAAATTCAATAAAATTTCAAATTTTAAACAAAAATTGGATTTCAGACTTGGTCTAAAAAAAAGTGTGATACCATACAATATTATTATATGTGCTCAATGGCAGAAACACACTAGTCCTACTATTAAGTAAGGCAGTTTGGTTTTTCTTTTTTCTATTTCACATTGAGACCTCCCAAACCATAGCACCCCTTCCTGCACTCATGTTACTGTTGAAAAGCCCTAATGAGTAGGGGTGCATCTAGGTGATTTCATACTGTCTGGACCTATGTTTTTGTAGGAGTTATTGAATATTGAATTATTTTTTGATTGAAAATATAATAAAATTAAAACTAAAATTACTATGAAAATTGAAGTGCACTTTTGCTCTCAATGAGCATGATTTTATGGAGGTGATTTCATCACTTTTAGACCTAAGGTGTAGTAGATATTGAATTTTGAGTGTTTTTTTTTTTTTGTCAAAGTTGATCAAAATTCAAAATTCAATTCTGGATATCAGACTTAGTCTAAACAAGGTGTACCATTTTCCTTTCTAGAATTCTTTCAGTATTTTATAGTCTGTGCTAAAGTGCACAAATCACACTAGTTAGCTATGGACACAAGGTGGGATCCTACACTACAAGAAGATCTACACAGGAATGAACAACCTTTCATTTAGGTTTTAACCTTCACGAACAAATAATCAACCCTGGTAACACACCTATGATCAAAACGTGGTTAGTGGTGGGACAGGAATACAATGAAAAAACTATTTTTCCTGTCCACATACCATCCATCCAGCATGGTCTTATACCATACCACCTAACAAAGTCTTGATTGTATTCTGTTGCAATTTTACTAGTAAATTGACCGGACATGGGATTAGGCTGACAGTTGTTCTATTACTATTATTGTAGGCGATCTTGCAAGAGCTTAGGCTGTCCTTGGTTCGTGCACTAAATTATGTTATTTTTCTCCCACTATTCTGATTATACGGCACGGTTCCTAAATGTACACTCACACAAGTGTAAACTCAGACAAACCACGCAAGACAACTGTACCGCGTGATTTACGGAGCCGCTTGGTTTGAGACACTGGCCCGCTATCCTCTGGGTGCCCCCCTCCCGCCCACGAGATGCTAAATACACCCCCCCCACCCCCTCAAGCTCTGTCCTTCACACGTTTCTCAGCCCTGCATGATTCTGCATAAAACCATGCAGCACGGTTCTACATGTTCTTTTATTCAGCAAAAGAGCCAAGTCAATGTTCATTGTCCTGAATTATTTTTCAGTATTACTGCAGTTCAGCAGGATGGTATTATGAACCTAGAATATGGTAGTAACCACTGGCATGGATTCAGGCGCTGAGGGGAATCCGATTTTTTTTCTATTCAAATAACTACTACAATCAAAAAGTCAAACCCTGCTTGTGGGTTGTTTGTGTGTAGGTAGAAAAAAAAAAGCAACCTAGCTAACCACCATGGTTAGCTAGGGAACTGGAACCCAACAGAAAATCGTTTCCTGACCACTGACCATTCATCCTTCATGGTGCACTAGTAGGTGCTGATTCAGTGTGGCCGGAGATTCTGGACTTGACAAACCAAGAAGTGTCAACTTGGCAAAGTACCAAAATGAGAAATGCCAACTTATCAAAGTTAGCGCAGCAAGCGGTGTTAGCAACTTCCAGGCGGTTTCACGCCAACGATAAGTAACTATAAGAAGTGGGCATGACAAAGGTGGAAAGCATCATGATTGCACGGTTAATGCTTTCCTCTCGAGGACCGTACAGAGCTTCGTATAGTTTCGTAGGTTCAACTGGCCAGAGTCTCCGCTAGTTCATTTATATTCTGAAGAATTATACACATCTGCTGCTTCAAGTTGGAGGTCACAATGATGAGATCATCATCGTTGCTGTTGCTGCTGGTGTTGTGTGCCTTGGCTGGTAGAACCCTGGCAACGGTGTGCAGGGCATCTGATAGAGATGCCCTCCTCGCGTTCAAAGCCCAGCTCATTGACGCCGATGGGGTTCTTAAGGATTGGAATGCGAGCACGAACTGTTGCGTCTGGACGGTGAGACTACTTCTTCTCCTCTGGATTTCAAAGTTGATGACTTGAATACTCTTTATATCACGGGCCTCATCATATTTCGTAAGCTTTTCGCAGTGAGCTATCTGTCCTGTCACTGTAACACGTTCCAGTGACTCTTGCTGCCTGCATCCCGGAAGGATAGTTTTACTCAGCCCTAGAAAACGAGAGTTCGTACTTCTGAACCTTCAAGTAGAACGAACTTAGAATATGTAATACTTGTTGGCCTAACGTGTGAATGGTCTGATGCGTCATGCAGGGAGTCTTCTGCGACAGGACACATTCAAGGGTCGGCTCACTTTTCGTGAACGCAAATTGCAGGAATTGTATAGGGAACGGGAAGCTCATTGTAGATCCAAAAGTGAACGGCGCCAGTTTTGCCGCCTCCCTCAGCAGCCTCACAGCTTTGACTGAACTGTCCTTCAACAATGTCCAAATAAGATTCAGATTCTCCATACCTCCCGCGATCTTCACCCTCACAAACCTTGTGAGTCTGTCACTAACCGACTGTCAATTCAGTGGTCCAAGCATCCCTGCAGATGTTGGTAAACTTATCAAATTAACACAGCTCACCCTCGACGGCAACCGGTTTCCTGGTGGCCTTCCTGACTCCATCGGCAATCTCAAGAACCTCAATATCTTGCATCTTGAGAACAATCAAATGATCTCAATTGGATCCACGCGGATTACCTTGCTGAAGAAGCTGGATCAACTTGTCCTCACTTACAACAAGCTATCCGGTCCCATTCCCAAGTGGTTGGGAGGTATAACTTTGACAGGGGTGCAATATGGTGAGCTCAACTTACACGACAACCAATTTACCGGATACATTCCGGGGGAGTTGTGCAACATCAAGCCCAAGTTGTTGATTCTAGGGCTCAACAAGAACAAGCTCAACGGACCAATTCCCGCAGCCATCGGCAACTGCGCGCAGCTGCGGACTCTTTTCGTTGGAGACAACAAATTGTCTGGTCCACTTCCACATGAACTTGGAAAATTGAAAAAATTTCAAGAGCTGTTCGCTGCAAACA
This sequence comes from Sphagnum contortum, assembly GCA_963920785.1. NCBI lineage: Eukaryota > Viridiplantae > Streptophyta > Sphagnopsida > Sphagnales > Sphagnaceae > Sphagnum > Sphagnum contortum. Next base: position 61,265 of record OY987279.1, read on the forward strand.
ACCAGCTGGTAGGCCCCCTCCCAAAGGAGCTCGGCGACCTCCCCAACTTCAACCAGATGGATATCGGTCACAACAAAATCACTGGCCCGATTCCTTCAAACTACGGTCCTTTCAGCCCCGATATCCCTGATCCCGTAGACTTCACCAACAACATGCTCACAGGTACATTAAACTCTGGACACATCCAGACTTCCCTAGTTTCCAACTGCAAGATTTCTCTGGACTATTTCGCAGGATTTCTTTGATGTTAAATACGATCTGACAAATGGTTTTGCAACATCACAATCCACCATGCACTCATAATTTTTTCATTGTCACCGTACTCGCTGCAGGTCCCATTCCACTGGCCATGAAAAACCTACCCGTGAAGGTTTTCCGCCCTGGGAACCCAGGCCTCTGCGGCACCCCACTGCCAAACAAGTGCAAGTAGCTGATTTAAAAAACTCTACATATGAAATAAATTGGGTTATCAACAATCGAATATGAAATTATGACTCGAGTGACATGTGCCATTGAGGATAAATATCATACTTTGTTAATGAATAAGGATAGGCGAAAAAAATTTATTTTGAATTGTTGCCTACATTTCGACCACTGTCTCGCACCTCCGCAGACCTTGCTCTATTTCATTTCATTTTGATGCAATAAACCAGAATATATCAGATGCGTTTTGTGGTTTCTGTCGTCTTGTTGATTGCATCTTGAATATTTAGAAATTTTCAAATTTTCTTCAGGCATTTCCAGTGGCCTCCCTTGGCAGAATGTCCCTTCCAATAGTGAACGTCCACTTGTGGAAGACCTTAATTTGATCAGGAAAGGACTTTCCATTTTGTGAGGTTCCCAAAACTTGAAGTTTCTTTCCGAAAGGTAAGGAACATTTTTTCGACTCTTCCTCCGTTTTCGATCCCAGCTGAGAGAGCCGAGAACACCTCGGCTCAAGCCCAGGAATAGCCTCAAAAACATCTTTTGAACTCAGTTTTAAAACTCCCCTTGCAACCATGTTTGAGAAAATGTTACTTTGAATTGCGAAGCCAAGGATCATTGCCTGATCATGCCCGACATTCAAGCTGAAAAGATTGGGGGGAGGGGGAGAGCTTGGGCTCTTGCAAAACACACATACACTAAGGGCATTGGCAGGTGTTTTCTTCTAGTGGAAAATGCAGCTGCCCTTGGCCATTCTTTTTTTGTCTGCTCAGCACAGACAACTCCTTCCTAGAAGACAACAAGTCCTGCAAAAACACAGTGGCGAAGATCCGTCGCGCGTACGTCAGTCAAAGTGAATGTAGAACGGTCACAAAGCGCGCCAGCCGAGGTGAATGTAGAACGATCACTCAGGCATATCATGAGTGTCAGCTCTAGTTGAGCTTGACATCTCAACACAAGCTCCACTACACATAGGGTTTCCGTATAGAAACGATTTTTAGGTCGCGCCAAATATGTCGCTTCTCAGATACGATGCGTGTTCCGCCTTCCAAGTTTGTCTGAAGGCAGCCTTCTATGATAACATTCGTGCAGTTATTAATACTGGAGGAGGAGGCACGAGTAATCTAAATCTTTAAAACTATTTAAATTTCCTACACTGTACGCAACAAAGAGTATATCGACTGGACATGGCATACATGGACAGGTTTATGTTCTTCACTGCAGTTGGCTTTCAGTTCGTTTGTGATAGAGTTAGCAAGCATAAATTGGCAAGCAGCCCAAATGCCACTTGGCAACCAAAAACAATTCCGGGGCAACTCATACAAAGGATTTTTATGAGACAAATGGCCCATAGTTGCCAGATTTAGAAAATAGGTTCCAGTAGGTCACAAAAATATTGCATGTTTGTTAAAAATTTTGGCTTTCCCCTCTGACTCAAGTACCCAAATTTGGCTAATTCCTCACATGGACAATCACCAGTGTCACTACATTTCAATGTTGAAAATAAAAACCTCTTCTGGGGACAATTAGTGTTAAACCTATCCAAAGAGTAGAATCCTAATACAAACTGCCTCTTGATTAAAAAAATTCAGGCAAAGTGAGATGAATATTGTTGACAACATATATATATATATATCCCCTTTGTTAACAAGTAATGAAAATATACCACCAAAAAAAAACAAAACTGTTTGAGACCATGGAACCTGAAGTCAGATTGATACTGCCATAAAGCCTGCACATTTTGCAAACAGATAAATTTGCATTCGAGCTGACAGGACACCAAGAATTTAATGGTACAGGTGGAGACTTAGCAATTGACACATTAGGCAAACTTGACCTATAGTGCACTTCAATTTCAGCTAGTTCAGCTCTGAAAGTCTAATTTACTTTAGAGTTTAATCATGCGATTAAGAATACTATCTAGTGCAATCTGCTCTTGGCCACTGGAGTGGATAATCCATGAACCCTGAAAGCACGAACCCTAAACCCTTGGAGAACGTGTTGCCAAACGAGTTCTTGAATCAAACCGTGGGGATGCAGCAGACCTGTTTTGTGCTGCTTTGAACCAGTTCTTTGTGGGGGGGGGGGGGGGGAGGGGGAGGTTGCACAAATTTTGCAGAAGAAAAAGAATGAATTTTTAGGTTTTGGGCAGCCTCAGAAAATTTGAAGTTTTAGACAGTTTGAAAACCATTGGAGCGGTCCTCAAGGAAGTTGACTTGGCCATGTTGACTTGGACACTTGGCAATTCAGCACTGGAGCTCGATCATTTGACAATGTGGACTTGCCAGCAAAGTAGAGTTGGCCAAGTGGTAAAAGTCAATGTTCTTTTAGTGAAGTGGACTTCGCAAAATAGGAAACGTCAACATGGCTAAGTAACAAAAACTAACAGATGCCAACTTAGCAAACTTAGCCAAGCAAAGGGTATTCCATGTAGCACCTTCCTGGCCACGGTTTGAGGTCGATGATGAACACTTATAAGAAGACGGCATGAAAAGTGGAAGCATCCCCATTTCACGGCAAGGTTTGGCTCTCTAGTACTGTAAAAGCTTCTTATAGTTTGCAAGTTCAACTGGCCAGCTTCCCCCACTGCATTCATGTCTGCTAGAGATTCATACCCATCTGTTGCTTCAAGTTGGAGCTCAAAATGGGCAGATTACCGTTGAGTTGTTGCTGCTAATGTTGTTGTGTGGCCTCGCTAGTGGAGGCCTGGCAACGATGTGTAATGCTTCTGATAGAGATGCCCCCCTCGCGTTCAAAGCCCAGCTCATTGACACGGAGGGGGCTCTCAATGATTGGGATGCGGAGACTGACTGCTGCATCTGGACGGTGAGGCTACTTCTTCCTCTCTGGACTTTAAAGTTGACGATTTGATTGCACATTATAGGTCATGGGCGTCATCACATTTTGCAACTTTGTTTTACAGTGAGCTATGTGTCGTGCCACAGTAATACAGGACTCCTACAGCCTGCATTTCGTAAGGATAATTCAACGAGAGTTCGTACTTTTAAATCTTGTAGAATGGGATTAGAAGATGTAATTTTTTTAGGCTAACGTGTTATTACTGGCCTCGTGCGTGCAGGGCGTCACTTGCGACAATACACATTCAAGGGTGAACTCACTAAACCTGTGGGCAAATTGTAGGAATTGTGTCAGGAACAGTAGTCTCATTGTAGATCCAAAAGTTGATGGCTCCAATTTTGGCGTCTCCCTCAGCGGCCTCACGGCCTTGACTCAACGATCCTTCACCAATCTCCAAATAAGATTCCACTTCTCCATTCCTCCCGCGATCTTCACCCTCACAAACCTTGTGAGTCTGTCACTAAGCGGTTGTCAATTCTGTGGTCCAAGCGTCCCTGCAGATGTTCGTAATCTCATCAAATTAACAAACCCCTCGATCAATGGCAACCAGTTTCCTGGTGGCCTTCATGACTCCATTGGCAATCTCAAGAACCTCAAGAGCTTGTATCTTGCAAACAACCAAATGAAGTCAATTGGATCCACGAGGATCACCCTGTTGAAGAAATTTGATTACCTTGACCTAGGATACAACAAGATATCCGGTCCCATTCCCAAGTGGTTGGGAGGCATAATCTTGACAGGGGTGCTAAGCGGTGAACTTGGCTTAAGCTTCAACCAATTACCGGATCTATTCCCAGGGAGCTCTGCAACATCAAGCCCGCGTTGTTTATTCTCTTACTCGAAAACAACAAGCTAAATGGACCAATTCCCGCAGCCATCGGCAACTGCACGCAGCTACAGATTCTTGACGTTGGATACAACAAATTGTCTGGTCCACTTCCATACGAACTTGGAAACCTGCTAAATTTACAAAAGTTGTTCGCTGGAAACAACCAACTTACAGGCCCGCTCCCAAAGGAACTCGGCAACCTCCGTAACTTGCAAGAGATAGACATCAGCCACAACAAAATAACTGGCCCGATTTCCTTCAACTTACGGTGGGACTTTCTATCCCAGTTTGGATGGCTTAGACGTCACCAACAACATGCTCACAGGTATTGAGAACTCTGGACGCATGTCTATACTTCCCCTAATTTTTTTGTCAGATTTCTCTGTACGATTTTGATGTTGAATAGGAGATCTGACAAATGGGTTTGCTTGCACCATACCGCATCATGCACTCGTACTTTTGTCATTGTCATATCGTGCTCATTGCAGGTCCCATTCCACGGGCCATGCAAATCCAAGGGGTGGCCAGTTTCCCAGTTTCCGCCCTGGCGACCCAGGCCTTTGCGGCAAGCCACTCCCAGCAACTGCAAGGAGAGTTAAACTCTACTCATGAAATACAATTGGGTGTCAAGACTCATCGGTGAAATGACTCTCACTTGTGACATATGGCATGTGCCATTAAGGATAATACAGTAGTTTGTTAATAAGGATGGGCAACAGATTTGATTTTGAAATGGTGTGTATATTTCTCATGAATATCGATCTCACTCCTCTCCAGACCTTGCTCTATTTCATTTCATTTTGATACAATTAACCTGAAACTATCATATGAGCTTTTGTGGCTTCCTATTTTTTGACCTCACATGATACAATTCAGTGAACTGTGGGAGTATTGTAACTGATGAACAGCAATTGAATCTGTCAACTGTGAAATGACTCAAGCAACATGTGTGTTTGCTCAAGGATATAGTAGTCATTTAAGGAACAAGGATAGGTGTTTCAAAATTGATTGTGAATTGTTGCTTATTTCTCATTGTGTTGCACCTCTGCAAATCTTGTCCTATTTCATTTCAGTTTGTGCAATAAACCAAAACATATCAAATGAGGTATGTGGTTGTCTGTTGTCTACTTAATTGCATATTTCTTTAAACTCATTGTCAAACTCAGTCTCATCAATGAGACTGCCTGTGCAAATAGCAACACGTTCCAATGATTTGCGAATTGATCATCAAATGGCACCAACTGATCGATTATCAACAGGAGCTCCATGTAATTCTGGATTGTTTGATGATTCTGACACTTTCAGGCACTTGCAATCTGATTTTGTGTGGACATATATGCAATTTTATGTCTACCTTACTGCTCTTCAGTTAGAGCATCATATCATCAACATCGTGTATTGAGTTAAAAAGAGATCATACAGTAGCTGGTGGAATGAACCATCAAGCAATATCAATTGACAGAAGTGCATTACTTTTAGATTCAGAGTTTGACATAATTTGACTTTGAATTGTGAAGGCAAGGGCAAATTGGTGGAATGAACCATGGAGCGACATTGACAGAAGTGCATATACTCAGAGATTCAGTGTTTGACACCATTTTACTTTGAATTGCAAAGGTCAGGATATTTGCCTCATCGTATGCCTTAGATTCATTCTGCACTAAATATAGGGATCTGTCTGAATTTGTCATGATCAGCTGTATGAAAATTTCTTTCTCAACATGAAACACCTCATGGTTAATTTATTCCCTATTGACCACATTTCTTCAATCATTTGCGAACAAATGTCTCTGTTCACCTGGAATATTTCTTCAATACCACAGTACAGGGGCAGCTTCAACACATGTCTATTGAATAATTAATTAATTATAGTTGAAAAAATTTTAATTCCAGAATATCCTCAAAGATTCTTTTAAATCCTTCAGAAAGCAATGATTTTTGAAAAACAAATTTGAAAAATTTGTACATTTTTGAAAATAATTTAATTTGTGTCCAAGCTGCCAAGGCACTAAGGTAGTTGTGGAAAAACCTTCCCTTCCTTGTTCCTTTGTTAAGTTGAAGGTCCGCAGTCACTGCACATCTAGGTAATGCAAAATGTGGAGCTGTTCCTTGTGTGCCAATTTTACATAAGTATTTCCTGAAATTTCTAATGTTCAATTTTAAAGCTCAGCATTTTGCCTATACTTTGGAATACAGCTGAGAGGGGTTTCAGTTTCATGATTACCTTGAATAATAGGCTATCAAGTGATGAGTAGTTCTACATAGCAGCATTCAAGTTGGATGGTTTGCAAGTTTTGGTGGACACAAAGGCCACAAGTCATAAGTACCTATACTACCAGCACACTTCTCTGATCTATGAAGGTCTGGACTCTGAAAAACACAATTGAGATTCAATACCACCTTCTCTAAACTTTATTCCATGTGCATTAAGAAGGCACACAGTGTTCTTGTGGGCTGACCAAACACGCACACACACTGTTTAGTGTCATCTTTTGTTTCAGGACCTCCATAGTAGATTAACTACAAACCTCAAAAATCGTCAAATGAGCACCCATGTCTGTCATGTGAGTGGAATTTGTAGATGATTATTCAGACCTGAAAAACCCACCTGGTGTAATGGGGTGACTAATCAGAGCACAATGTGTCCCATAGCTGTGGAACGACCATTTTCATCTCCCTTCACACTCCATAGCATTGGAACTTGATAAAACAAGGCTCCTCAAAACTTAGCAGATGATCAATGAAGTAACCAAGATAGTAAAATTCCATTGATGTCACCCCTCTCCACTTTGATAACAACCGGATCAACCTTTGTGGAAAAATACTCGTATTCTGGTCTGGGTGATCCCTGGCTCCAATTCTCAAACAGTGCCCCACATTTCACTCGATCTGGTGAGCAGGGGATCTTCTTATTCCTGTTGTAGTGAAAGATTATCAAGAACCCAGCTTTAAAGTATAAAGAGCATAATCCAGAAGCTACTGAGAAAACACAGCACTGACATCACAAGAATCGCAACAAGAACAAAGACCGTCCTCAAACTGATGAAAACAATTACCATCTTCCACTGTAATTGCTCTCCAAAGAGGTTTGTCGCAACAAACTTTGTGGCAGTGTGGCAGTCACAAAATACCCTCAAGTTCTTGAAAATGTGCAGTGGAGTTCTAGGAGTGCTGATGAGCCCACATTATGCTATAGCCAGCTTCTCACTGTGGTTCCACAGACAACTGACCTTTTCTTCTTCCTCCAGATCCAGTGACACAAATTTGGTATTTGGCACATACTGAACATCATTCATCTGCATGGACAATCTCCTTAGTTCAGCATTAACCTCGCTTATTTGAGGAAGGTCTTGGTCATCTGCTGCAAATGTATGTACCTCACAATTCACCTGTATCCAGCTTCAACCTGGGTCCTTCATCACACCCATCCACAACCTCTGTCCTAGAATGTTTGAAATGAGCACATAACCTGCTGCATCCCCAGAGTTTGATTCAGGAACTCATTTGGCAACACATCCTCCCATCTCCACTTTCCATGAACTCTACTGTATGCACCAAGCAAGGCCACCCAGACAAAAATATATAATTCACGGGACATTTTGATTGCAATGGAGGAAGTTTTTCACTTCCACCAACAAGTTTAGCCTTTATTGAAACCTCTTAACTTCCCACAATAAGCTAAACTTTTATTGAAAAATTTTCAATTTTAATATTTGGTTGAACCTTTATCGCAACATCTCCACTTCCACTAGCTGGTTGAACTTCTATTGAAACTTTTTCACTTCCACTAGCACGTTGAGTTTCCACTTCCATTTTTGCAAGTGCAAGTGCATTTGGTGCATCAATGTTTGCACCATCTTGAATCCACTTCAACTCATTTCAAGTTTTCATCCTATTACAAAAACAAATACAAACTATATCAAGATGACACAACCAATTACAACTAAAAGACAAACTAAAAAACATGAACATTTTGAGCAAGAGGATCAATCAAGAATGAAGAGACTATAGTTTAAGATTTAGAGAACAAAGAACATAATATTAGGGAGGAAAGAGGAATGATCAGGAGAAGAAACACGAACAATTATGAAGAGCTTCAAGAGCACAAAGGAGTGAGGGGTTTAATGTTCAAGAGTGATCAAGAAATAAAAGCACCAAGGAACATTAAGGAGTAATCAAGAAAGAGGAACACTAAGGAGTGATTAGGAAAAATGAGCACTAGGAGTGAATATGAAAGAAGAAAGATTTGGAATGAGCAAGGAAAAGGAACAACTAGGAGTGAGCACCGTGAGCAAACACTAGGAACAACTAGGAGTGAACACTAAGAACAAACACCAATAAACATCAAGGAAAGAGGAACACATTAATAAGAGGACCAACTAGGAGTCGGGCATAGTTTATCGAAGCAGGGGCTGTACAATTGAGTAGTCTTTTGTGAAATACTAGGCTTGGAAGAGATGTTAAGGCTGGGGATGGTGAGAAGACAAATGGAGCCTTTTTACCAAATGCAGCAAGAAGGAATGATTCCCAACAGGTTCACTTTTGTTTCAGTAATCAATGCCTGTGCTAGTCCATGAACACTTAAATGTTGCAGATGTGTCCATACACAGATCATACAAAGTGGCTGTGATTCAGACCTCTATGTGAATATGCTCTCATTGACATGTATGCCAAATTGGGGGCCTAGTGGATGCTTGGAGAGTGTTCAACAAGATACCAACATGTGATGTGGTTGCTTGAATTGGTATGATTTTTGGACATGTGAGATCAGAAGGCATGGAAACTGTTTCAGCAAATGCCATGTGAAAGGGTGCAGCCAAAACCTATCCACCTTTGTGGGGGTGCTGACTGCATGTGCTAGTTAACACAGATTATCAAAAGGGGTTGTGAGTCTAACATCATGTAGGTAGCAGCCTTGTTGACATGTATGCCAAATGTGGGAGTCTTGAGGAGGCTTGGAGTGTGTTCAATAGGATGGCTGCACAAAATGTTATTGCTTGGAGTGCTATGATTTTGGGACATGTGCATTGTAGGGATGGGCAAAAAGCATTAGCATGATCTTGACAAATGCAACAAGAACAGGTGAAGCCTGACTATGTCACATAAGAACCTGCACAACTGTTGTAGCGTATTTGAAGCTTATGTTCTTCTGTTCAATGGCAGGTTCTTCCATGTTTGAAATCTGGATATTTGGCACTGCACGACGACCCAAAATTGAAGCACCTGATCAGCAGTGCAGCCTAGGGCATAAGAACTCACAAAACCAAGAACAACATACTGCATTCCTGCAAGAGAATTGTGGCGATGGCAAACGTTTCCATTTACCTTCTCTGACCTGTGATCCCACCAATGCGAAGGATCTGAGAAGAACTCCCATCAAAGTTTCTCTACAATAAGTTTTCTGACCTGCCATTTGTGAATTGGTGAAAAGTTACATACCTCACAAGACACCTCTAGATGTTATGAGCAGAATTCACACAATGGAACCTTTTCCACAAGAATCTTCTCCACCTGCTCTGCAAGACCAGCATTTGAATTACAAAGAATTGACTCTTGCAAGTCGAGCAATTTGTAGACCAGAAACACAAGACTGCAACCAACAATTCCTGGAGGTGAAACAAAATGACGTCTCAAGTAGCACATCACAAACTATTTAATAACAACAACACACATGGACAATTACTCAATGAATAGATGGATCTAGATGTTTCTACAGACAAAAACAGAATCGAGTTGATGATAGCAAGCATCATAGGAGTGTGAGCCCGGGTCAAGACGTGAAGAGACCATTGTAGCATACCACCCGCATGGCGTCTCACCGCTACATTTTTTACGAACAATGGCACTCACTGAAGGGGAGCAGCTGGTTGAGCGATAACACACTCATGAAGACACGCATGAAGAAGTCGATGTAGCCATGGTCACCACCATCGTATATTTAATAATTAATAGACAAAACATTCGGAGAAGAATTGAGATTCAATTTCGTGTTAATTTCTTTTGTATTTTAAGAGTCCCCAGGGCACACAGACAACATTATTTAGCAGAAGGAAACCCCTAAGTAGAAACATCCATTACCAAACGCCGACCCATTATCAAACACCAATTTGATTCAGCCAGTCCCTTATGATCAATGTCAGTTAGCCCCTTCTAACGATCAAAGTCACCTCTATCACCAAACATTCATTGAGAGAAACTGGGCCCACTTTTATTGCAATAGTTGTGTTTGAAATGCGGGTGGGCTATAGCAACCACTAGAAAAAAATGTCATTTTATAAAAGGTGGACACACCAATATTGGAGGGGCGTGTTTGGAAAGGCTACATCCACCTAGACAAAAAGAAGTGTCATTCTTTTAAAAACAAATGGCCCCACTAATATTGGAATAATTGTTTGGAAACGGGGGTGAGCTGTATCCACCACTAGAAAAAATTGTTCCTTTCCCAAAAAATTATAATTAAAATCAAATGACAAGTATGAACTTGGGATACCTAATCGACAAGGCAAGTTGAAATTTGCCTTTGTTTCTTTCTTTTCTTGTCAAAAAAACAATCATGATTTCAATTGTAGGACAACTCATTCCATTCACATTTTGCAAGTTTTGGCATTTTTTCAAATATGTCTATGCTTGTAGATGATATTGAAGAGGATTTTGAAAGTTTTATCGAGCACTTATTGCTTAGTTGAAAAATGATAAAATCAAAAGAATATAACAATAAGGTGAAGAAAAAGGATGAAATTGAACCTAATGCAGATTGTGTAGATAAAAGGTAGCTGAAGAAAGCATAGAAAACCAATTTCCTACAATAGTGAAAAGATCAAAATTAAAAAAGACCAATTAGCTAGTGAAACAAGAAAACCACATTGATGATTCCATTATACCATAGACATAATTTACAATGACAAATTCAAGTTCATATATTATTGCTAGATAGCTAAGCAAATACCTACTCCATAAGTAGTCACAAATGTTAGAAGAATGGGGTTTTGTAAATTTCCTCAAGTTCAAATTGTAATTTGAAATTCACTCAACAATTTGCACAACAACCATAGATGAATTTTTTTTGTGGGAAAACTTTAAAAAGTTCTAAAACTTCATCTCTCAATTTTTTAATGCAAAGTCATATGCCATTGAAAAATATCCTAACTTGATTGAATTTATGTGATCTTTGTTTTAAAAAAACAAAGGCATACTTTTGGTAGGGCCTAAACATGAATGTCGCAACCCTAGTCTTGGGCTCGCTACCAAGGCAAAAAGGGTTAAAAAGGCACGGGCCAGGAAAAGTGTGAGAGAGTGTGAGGATGAAAACTCACAGTCCCAAGTGAGCTTCCATTGTGGGAGTTGGAGTCCCAGTGGACTCCCAAACTTTCAGAAAACGATTGTAGAAATCAAAACACCTTGCATTGAGGAGTTATTTATATCATTGGAAAGCTATTGAAATGTAGATGTCTAAAATGGGCTCGCATGACCCATTTGGACATTTGCAACACACGTTATGGCAAAAAGAAAAACCGGGAATCAAATTGGTAGTTTGACTCCCGACCACAAAAAGTCAGGAATCGACCCGACCCCGTGCGTGTAGGTGGCGTGCGACACACCGTTTGAAAGCTCTCGACGAGAAATACAACTTTGCTTCAAACCTCATCCCGATCGGAGGTCTAAACGTGGAGTTATAGTCTCGCAAAATTGCGGGAATCCCAACCTTAGCAATTTTGGGACTCTCGTTTGGGAGTCCCGTGACAAAAAGCCATTTGGATGTAGGCCTCGTGGAAAGGTGCAGAGTATATTATATGGGGGAAGTTGGTGTCTTCCCCTGAGTCCGGGCCGTGGTGAATCTTATGAGTCCAAGGTCGCCCGTGGCTCATCCCAATACCAAAGGTGCTCCAACATTTTACCAACCAACTTGTTGGTTGGTTTGATGTAGATTCGAATGAGTAAATAAGTTGCTTGTCACTATTCCTAGTCCCATCCTCGAGCTCCAACATGCCCCTCTATAGCTTCAAAGTGCTAAGAGCTAAGGAGTGCGCCCCGAACTCCAAACCTGACGCGCTCTTTAGTCCCGGGGTGAACCCACTTGAGGGTTCACCAAATGTCAAGTTGCGGAAAGTTGGGATCGAGGGCACGCTCCCGGCTTCCAACTCTAGAAAGGGGTAGAACTAGAAAGGGGTAGAAGGTCGAGTTGGGAGCCCCGGGATTAGGCTAGGAAGAGGGACTAGAAGATCAAGCTTGAATCTGCATCCAAAAACCAACCATGGGAGGTTAGTTTAACATTCGGGACACCCTTGGGTGTTGGGACTTGCCACGGGCACTTAGACACACAAGACTCACCACGGCCTGGACTCGGGAGTAAGCCACCACCTTACTCCCTATAGTATTCTCTGCAGCTCGCCGCGGAGGGGGCATCCAAATGGCACAAATTCCCGAGACTCCCGAAATGGAGTCCCGAAATTGTCCCGGCGGGACTCTCAAAACTTTGAACCGCCATAACTCCCGACTGCAGAGTCTGATCGCAACGAGGTCTAAACCAAAGTTGTAGCCCTCGTGAAGATCTTTTCAACACCATGTTGCACTCCCAAATCGGAAGTCGGAAAGAGGTCGATTCCCGACTTTTAGTGGTCGGGAGTCAAACTGCCAGTTTGACTCCCGGCCCTTCTTTTGCCCATAACTTGGGCTGCAAATGTCGGAATTGCCAATGCGAGGGCATTTTCGATATCTACGTTTCAAGACCTTTCCAATGACACCAAGAACACCCCAATGCGAGGTGTTTTTCCCCTTGCTGTTGAGCTCTAAACATTCGGGAGTCCCGGAGGACTCCAAATCCTAACTCTTCCAAGTGTTGGGCTTCACCCTCACACTTGGCCAAGTTAGGGTTGCGACAAAACCTTTTTGTTGTTTGCTACTTTAGACTCATCTAAGTCTATTAATGAGTTTGGGAGTGCGTCAATGAACCCCCAATCTAGTGGAAGTTAAAACCAAGAGCTTCAAATCAACCTTGAATGTTAATGTGCTTTGCAAAAAGAGGAGTTGTTTGCTGAATCAAACAACTAACAAGGATAATGTACCACTTTGATTAAACAAAAGTCCTAAATCAATAAGGATAAACAAGAATGCAACGATAAATTAAAAAAACAACTGGACAACAAAGGGCTTAAAAGAGGTTATGGATGCAGTGGCAAGAGGTATCACATCATTGAAGAAAATTGATTTTGAAATATTATTCCTCACATTATTATTAGATATTTCAACAACAAAACCAAATATAGTGAACAAAGCCCACTAGGTTTGTTGACAAATTAAAAAGAAGTAGCCATTGTCAATTAGATACTTGGTATGCAAGAATGTGGGATATGAATCACATTAATAGCGACTCAAATTAAAGGTAGCAAAATTTACCCAAACCTGAACTACACCATTCAAAGATGGAATACTAAGGAATTCCTAGTGATGTTGGTTCAAACATAAACATCCAAGATTAACCATTAGACTTGTAGGACTTGAAGTTTGTAAAACATAGAGTTTAACAAATGAAACATGCAAGTTGTTTTATTAGAATTTAACAACTCTGTACAACTAGCACAATTAGTCTGCAAATCACATCTAGAACTATAATGAGACAAACACCTAGGTTGGATAGTAATTAGGAGCTCAAGTGCTAGCCAATAAAGGTTCATAGCAAGTGTACATCACCATTCTCAAGTCTAGGGAATGAATGATAGTCAATTGTGGCATCAACATTACAAGAGGATTTCTATTGAGATTCTACCTTTTCAAAGGTGAAAGAATTTTTTTAATTACATTAAAGATTGTAAACTAGGAACATGCATGGCAATGAAAAAAAAACATGGATGATTTGTTTTATGTTCAAAAACTTATCTCATTATTTATGAAGTCAATACCCAATGGCATATTTCCATCCAATTGCCAATTATTAACTTTAGATGGACATGGTTCACATGTAACTTTAAAAGCAATAAAGTTGGAACAACAGTGTGGTTTAGACATGACATGTAACCCTTTTAACCTCTAAATTATTTACATGGTTAACCCAATAAGAGAAACAAAGCTACCTTGGTTTTTTAACAAAAAGTCAAAAAAAAGGCCAAAGCAAGGACAAAATTTCAGATGCTTACAAAAGGGCATGTTGTGGTAAGATTGCAACATTATATCCCTAAGTAATAAGGAACAAAAAAGGATGGGGTTTTGGGGGAAGGCAAAGGGGTTTTAGGTACATGACCAAAAACACAAATCATCAATTGGAAGGGTGAAAAAAATTAAGTACATAACTTGAAAAGCAAATCATGACCAAAAAAGGAATTCAAATAAAGGGGCAAGGTGATAAAATAAGGATTCAAACTTCGGGGAAGCAAGGGCTTGATCAAATACGTGAACATATGACTAGCATAAAAGATAATTAAAAGAAGTATTCAAACTAAGTACGTGAATGTAAGAAATCACCAAAAGAGCAACTCAAACAAGGGGCATGTGGCTTGATCAAGTACACAAACAAAAGAAATGACCATAAGGTGCAAATTTTTTAAGTTGTACTAAAATCTTGTCACAACATCACCCTTTTCTACCTTTTTTACCTAGTCTTTTTTTACCATGTAAAAACGAATTTATGGATGATTATGATGTAATTTAGAATTGTAATAATTTAAAATATAGTCCTTTTAAAAAAATTGATAGCTTTTGATTCATTATTTTTTCTGGGATCAAAATATAAGGTAAAAAAAGACTACAATAAGGACTAGGCCCTTTTTGTCCTATGTTGTACATTTTAAAGGATTTTCACCCCATAAGAAAACCAAAAGATGATAGACAAGAGACAACTAAAGAAAAACTCAAACTTGGGGTGGGCCTTGATCAGGTATTGATTAGAAAAAGAACTTAAAAGGGGGAAAACACAAGATGTCACAACCCCACTTTGAAGGAATGTGAGGATGACACTCACACTCCCAAAATGGGGACTTGGGAGTCCTCTGGGACTCCCGAAAACTCAGAGTTCGATTGCAGGGGTCAAAACACCTTCCCTTGAGGTGTTCTTTATACCATTGGAAAGTTTTTGAAATGTAAATGTCGAAAATGGCCTCACATGAGCCATTTGGACATCTGCAGCACAAGTTATGGACAAAAGAAGGGTCGGGAGTCAAACTTACAATTTGACTCCTAACCACTAGAAGTCGGGAATCAACCTGACCCTGGTGTGTGCAAGTGGAGTGCGACACACCGTTTGAAAGCTCTCAAGGAGAGCTACAAGTTTGCTTCAGACCTCATCTCAATCGGAGGTCTGAGCAAGGAGTTATGAATTCCCAAAGTCCTGAGAGTTCAAACCAGGACAATTTCGGGACTCTTCCTTGGGAGTCTCGGGAAAAAGTGTCATTCGGATGTAGGTGCCACGAAGTAACATAGAAAATACTATATGGGGGAAGGTGGTGGCTTCCCCCAAGTCCGGGCCATGGTGAGTCATGTGAGTCCAAGGTCACCCGTGGTTTGTCTTAGCACTGAAAGTGCTCCCAAATGTGAACTAACCAACTTGTTGGTTAGTTTGATGTAAGTTCAAGTAACTAAATAAAACTTGTCCATCTTCCTAGTCCCATCCCGCAGCTTCAACACGCCCCTCTACCCCTTTTAGTACTGAAAGCTAGGAGCGTGCCCCGAATCCTAAACAATTTCGTTATTTGATTGACTTGGACCCAACTTGGATCCAACAAAAGACTTGGGAGCACATCACAAGATGATTAAATACAAAAACACAAAAGATGATTAGAAGAGGAATTCAAATTTGGGGGAGGTTGGCTTGATCAAATACACAATAAAAGAAATAACTAGAAAAAAATACACAAGAAACAACCAAAAAAAAAACTGGGGGGGGGGGGGGGGGCAGCTTGATAAATATTCAACAAATGAAACAACTAAAAAAAATACATAAGAAACAACTTAAATAAAAGGAAGGAGGGGGGGGGCAACTTGATTAGGTACGTGACAAAAAATACAACCAAAAAGTGTATTTTTGATATAATTTTGACCTTTTTAAATGTTAAATTAAAACTTGTAATTATCTTGTTAATTAGATGTTACCATGTAAATATATTACATTAGAATCTAAACAAATGTTAATTAACTAGTTATTAGTTAATTATTAATTCCTACTTAGTTAGGTAGCTACTTTAGTTACTAATTAGTGTTCCATCTTTGAATTAATGTTCAATAACTATTTTAGTAATTAGTAAAACCACCTAGCCTATTTAAGGAGGCGAATTTGAATCTTTTGGATTCTTCTTCATTTGCAATAACATTCATAGAGTTGTTTTGTTATCTTTTGAATTTGTATATATGCATTATGTTTAGTTTGAACATGCATGCAATATAGGAATAATGAGATTCTTGTGTACATGTCTTCTAAAAGTGTGTACTTTGTCCATTAATAGAAATCATGATGAATAAGGTGTAATTTGAGCATAAGATCACGACCAAAAACCAACATTAACAAACCACACCTACAACACACATAAACAAACCATTAATGAATCAAATCACAATAACATTCCATCAACAAAAAAAAAACAAAGATGAAGCTAAAATGAAAAGAGGCCACTAGTGAAAAATTCCATTCCATCTACAGTAGTTAACAACATTAAATCAAAAACAACTACATTTTGTTAGAAGAGGATGACTACCAAGAGAAGAAACAACACACAACAAGAATGAAATGTATGGTGGGATGCCACACCTTATTGTTGCAATGCCTCCAACCATGAACAAAGTTAGGGTTGCTTGAACAAGGTTTATTTTGTTGTGACTCATAGGCGTTCTACATTGTTTAAACCTTACTACCTACCAAGCTAGTGATAGGACCCCTTTGGCCTCTACATTCTTAAATGTTTGGACACCGACCTATCTACCTTACTTGAAGAACAATTCCTCCTTCCCCATATGATACTACTATGGTTGTGGTATAGAGATGATGGGGAAATAGTCTTCAAAATCAACATTTCCATTTCCTCCAACAATAGATAGGCTAGTGAATAGGGTAAATGCAAGCTACAATGGCTCTATGTTTTTCCCCTAGGTACCTTTTACTCAAATGCATATGGTGATTAATATATCCATAGATCTACTAATTAAGACTTAGATCTAAATTAATAATTTCATTATGAAGAGAATTGTATAATTATTTATTGATAAAAAATTCATTTGTTAGTATTAATGGACTTTTGAAGTCAAAAAATATGGATTGGTTATCTAACAAAAACATCAAAAATGAAAAAAAAATTATTGATTCACATTCCAACTTTGTTATTGAGATTCATATATAATGTAATACAAAATGATAAATTCATTTGAAGAACCTTTTCTTTGATAACCTTAACCATTCAATAGGTAGGAACTTTTGAATGGTTAAAATTTGACAATATTTTCATAAGTCCATATAAGTTGCAATTTTTTTTTCCCAATTTCTTTGTCCCAAAAACATATTTTTTGAATTTTTTAAATGGAGCATTATTCTTATGGACTTTGTGGGTTTCCCTTTCAAGACTTCCAGTTTAAAAATGACATCAACTACATTAAATATAAATTTTCACATAGATTTTGGAAGGTTTATAGGTGATTGAACATGTATTATTCAAAGACTAAAATAATAACATTTTTCAAAGTAACAACCATGTCCATTTGAATCATTTTAAAACATCTTGTATGGACTTGTAAGGAATGTAATTTATGCCAATATTAAACCACTATAACTTGCAACTACCCAATAAACATTTAAGAAAAAAATGAAGGATTGCAAATGGGTACAAGGAAGATATTTTGTACATACTTACTACTTTGTTTTCTACTTGAAAACATGAAAAAAAAAAACTTTTAACCTTCCTCTAGCATTTGAAATAAATGAAACTTTTAGTTTTCTTCATGGGAATCAATACTTGCCTTTAACTTTTTAGAATAATTCGTATCATATCATTTGAACTTGAAAAAATACCCAAAAAATATCCCCAATAATTTATCATTTTTCAAAAGGTTGGCGATGATTTTTGTTATGAAAACAAAATCCATTAACCAAAAAACTCATATTAAAATGTTCACCATTATATCAATATTGAGGCGCTTGAAAAAAAACCAAATATTTATAAAAACATTTCACCTACTTTCAAGTACTTGAGCTTTATTTTTCAAATTGTCACAAATTTTAGGTTCAATTCAAATACTTGCAACTATTTTTTAAAGCATGATTATAACAATTTAATTTTTAAGTCCATGTGAATAAGAGTTAAGAAATAATGTACCCAAAAAAATTTATCATCAACAGAAAATGATTTACTTGTTAGTCCTTTTATTAAAAGATCTTAGCATTTCGTTGCTTACATTACTTTTTAAATGTATTCTACCATGTTTTCACCCAAATTGCAATTGTGTTTTGGGGTGAAAGCATATTAAGAATGAACCACTTTTCACCCAAAAAAATGATGTATAACAAATATCATAGTACACAATAAGCTAAAATTTTGATGGCATCCTTTGGCTATTTTAAACATAAGAAAAATAAAATAAAATTGCATAACAAACATTTTGGAACTCAAAGTTCATCTTGAGTCAAAATTAATTATGATTCAACAATTAGATGAAATTAATGGACATCAAGAGTATATAATTTACAATATTTCAACAACCATATGGTTTATAAAACATTACTAAACAAAAGAAAACTAAAAAAATAATGCAATGCCCATCCCCCTCTTTGATATGGTAGTGGTTTTTTCCTTAAAAAAAATATCATTATGCATTTATTGATAAACAAATGCAAAAAAATCATTTTTTGAATGGAATTTCATCCAAAAAAATTGAATTTCTAAATGGTCCTAAATTTAATTGATGTATATCAATATCATACATCATGAATAAATTTTTTTGTGAGAGAGTTTCTAATTAAGGGAAATATTTCCAAATAAAATGTATGGGTGGGAAAGAGAGGAAAACAAGAAAAATATATAAATTGATGGAAGAAACATAATTGTCATGCAGAGATTAGAATATAAAAGTATATGCAATGAACATGACTATCAAATATTTTTACAAGAGGTTGCAAGGAATGATGGATGAACAATACATGAAGAGTAGGAATGAAGTTATAAAATAATTATTTCTATTGTCATGATGCAATTGAAAGCTTGTCTTTTTTTGGAATTTTGTTTTGCAAAATGTGAGGTTTTTGTGTGGGACAACATTAGCATGAAATGGTAAGTTTGTTGCTAATGTGTAAACAATTGCCCAGAAAAAAATGTGATTGATTTGAATTTGGTTATTGTTAGAGGAATGGGTGATTTTGTGGCAATTAAAAACAAAAAGAAGATGACAATGAGAATGATGACAAAGGAAAAATGTGGGAATCTTTCATTATTGCCAAGCATTAGTTTATTATTATTATTGTCCAAGTGAAGTCTCCCTTGTTGCAGTTCATCATCAATGGTGACTATTTGTACTCCAAGCTTTGAATCTTCCACCAATAAGTTTTTATAAGTTGTGCTTTTGATCATTCTTAATGGTGGCCACCTTTTGATTAAAATGAAATCTTTGACCTTGTAATACAATGTCTTGTTTATGTCTTGGTATTCTTCAAGCCATCAAATTTTGGGGAAACTTATTTATCACATTGGTTTTCTTCAACTAGCTTTAGTTGAATTGGCTTACAAGTAACATTTCTTCAATTCAAAATTATATATATATATGAGAAGCATTATGTGTACATTCACATGATATGTTTGAATGTTTCACAAGCATTATGATCAAGAAATGAAGGATAAGAACCCATAGAAAACGTATTCCATTTCTTGGAAAACTTTGTTTAGGAAGTGCAAGTGATGTTCTACAAGATAACCCTATAGATTGCTTCAAGGTCTTTGTCTATGAACTTCCTAGGTGAGATGAACCATATTGATGATTTCTATCTATAGATAACTATAAATTGGACTTAATTTAGTTTTAACTTCCTCTTCATTGCCAATTATTTAAAAAAATTGCACAAAAATGTTAAAGGAAACAAAAAAATTAGTGAATGTGATAGAGCTACCTACACCAAATATTATGGACTTAATAACTAAAGTTTTTTGCTAGTATGCTCTTTTTTGTGTGATTAGAATTCATCGTTGCATGGATCTTACGTCAAAAGTTCATGCCTATCATGCGCCCTTGTGCTTAACTTTTCATTTTTACTATGATTAGCAAAACAAGATCTTTATTTATCAAATGTCGTACTTAAATGTTCATTGCATTGTTTAATTTCCTATCTATTTCAATAAGAAATTTCCTAGAGAAGGACCTTCAATGCCTTACACACATGTTCATTATTAAGGAATTTGTTCATAACTTCCTATTAGCCAATCTTATGTGCACTTTAAAGTTTGAAGAGGTTGACTAGTTTTACACACCTATTTACACTACTTATGATTTAACACCAAATGAACTTCCTTTGCTTTTGAATTACCTCGAATGATGCACAATGCAATTTCTGACAATTCTACACTTGGGCCCTTCTAGAATTAGGCAAATGGTGGAGACCATTTTTTGATTGTACCCCATGATTTTGGTGCTTACTTCCACTATTAAGTACTAAAACTTATTTAAAACCTAAAAAAATTAAAAATTGGAATGGAGTCCCTTTAAATGGTTTAATGTATTCTCTTTGGAAAGTGTTTGAACTATAATGTTATCTCTTGTTGACAAATCCAAAAGTTGGTTACATCACAAGAATTCATAGCTTTTCAAGCCATACAATTTAATTAAATTGTTTATTTTGATTGGTGTATTGACACTATTTGATTAGAGGTTTGGAAAAATAAAATAAACATGTACCTTTTGACTAGTCATATTTTATTAGGTTATTTTTCAATGTTTATTTCATGAGACATTAGTCAAATGGGTCAAAAAAATGGCATGTTCAATCAAGTTGGAATTGTTGTATGGGGGCATTTACTAGGTTCTAAATTTTAATGACAAAAATAAATAAATTATTGCATGATGTCCTCATGGTCATATTACAAAATTTGTGAAAATAGGAATTTTGCCAATAAATATGTGAAGAGATGTAATGATGATTTGTCCATTAGTCATATAATTATATATGCACATTTTTTAGTAACAAAATTGCAATAAATGGATATACACATAGATAATAAGTCAACAATGATGCATTACATGGCAACCCAATAAAGGTCATGAAAGAAAAAATAAATAAAACAATTGAAGTACCAACTACTATTAAAATGAACATTCAAATTAGAATATTCACACAACAATGTGTGAAACCAACAATGCTTGAAAGAAAAAGCATAAATGAATTAAATTAGGCATAAATGAGCTTGGACAAAAGTTGATGTTTGGGCACATTAGCCATACAAGGCTTGCATAGTCAAACATGAAACATCTCACATCAAATCAACAAGAGACAAAGTTCCATGATTTAACCCATCAATTAAAGCATATACATGGCTATGTTCATTAGTAAATTAAAAAAATTATAATGCTAATGTCAAAGTGTCCAACATTAAAGCAATATGTTATGTTATACACTTGTTTCAATTAAACCCCACTCAATTTACTTGTAGCAAATCACTAGCATACACTCATATGGGGGACATGGTTTTTGAACTACAAAATAAGCCCAAGACAACACTCCACAACAAATTGCAACAATTTCCAAAAATGTGACATGAACACTATTTTGCAAAAACTTCACTATCCAACATCGAGGTGTTGATGATTTAATAGGTGGGATCCAAATGTCAAACTAGTATGGCCAATTTGATTAAGTCTAAGCCATCTTGATTAGATGTTTAATTTATCGACATTTAATCAAAAAAATCACTTTATCCAAAATCACTAGTCAAAAAAACCATGTGTTTAATCAAGGTGAACATCCCCTTTAGTTAATGAGAACACTTTAATCAAGTTGAACCTTTTGAAAAATCATGATTTCTTGCAAATATGTTGTTATACAAGTTTTTTTTATATGGATGACCTAAAAGAACATTTCAACTTCTTTATTGAATAGGTTGGTCAATAAACTATGGACAGATGGACCAACTAGAGGAAAAATCAAC
This sequence comes from Sphagnum contortum, assembly GCA_963920785.1. Classification (NCBI taxonomy): domain Eukaryota; kingdom Viridiplantae; phylum Streptophyta; class Sphagnopsida; order Sphagnales; family Sphagnaceae; genus Sphagnum; species Sphagnum contortum. The sequence goes on from OY987279.1 coordinate 83,471, forward strand.
TAAACAACATCAAGAACTTCAATGTGACATCAATAAGTTGCAAATGGCTATTTATAAGTTGAAAAACATGGGCCCTTACTTTTTTTCACATCATCTACCAGAGTTGGATGAAGTTTTGTTAAAAAATATGTTTGTCAAGGTACATGTACAATTTGATTCCACAACCAATCCTAAGGTTTGGCATTTAGTTCAAGACATAGTGCAAAAGGAGATTTGTGAAATCTCATATAATATCTTGTAGATAAGGACACATGTATTGGCAAGCTTGTGTTAGGCACTTCTAAAGTTTGTTTACATTCCATTTGCCCTTGACCTGAAAATTATGTATAAGAGGCAAAAACATATTAGGATGTCACAATTTTGACAAATTAGAGTGCCTTTTCAAAGTCCTTTTCTAGTGTAGTTGAAAATTAGCTTAAAATATGAATATTTAGATGATATTGAAAGTAACATTTTTTTCCATTTCCAATTTCAAATCATGATGCTATAAGACATTAAAAATATCAAAAAAAATTTAAATAATTATTTAAAAATGTTTTTAAAGGCTTTTAAAATAATTACAATTTTTGGGATTTTAAAAAGTCCATAAAATAATAAATTAAAATTTCATTCCATTCATTCAATGGATTTTTAGTTGTTTAAACATGAGTCATCCAATATCCCAAAGTTTCAAACACATAAGACTAACAAATTATAAAATAAAAGTCCATATCCATGAATTTTGTAGGTGTGACAAAAAATGTGGGCAAAACTCAAAAGTCCATTACTTATTAGCTATCCACGATTTTGATTTGATTTTTTCATCCTTGGAAGGTTGATTATGATAGCTTTAGACAAGTGAATCTTTTTTTTATTATTTCAATGAATTTTATTTTATTTATTTTCTTATATATAAGGAATACAAAAAAAAACTACCATTATGACGTCCATGTAAGGTCAGCATAGTGTGCAAACGCCCTAGGGTAAGTCCTTGTAATTGTCAAGGATTTATTATTTGAACACTAAAGGCTTAGCTCGAGGTCCATATAGTAATTCCTTGACATCAAGGACTTGCATTGCATAACGACCGAAGTAATCAATGCCTTACAAAATAATTCCTTCCCTCTTAACAATTTGATTGGGTTACGTCTTTCACCCTAAGGATCTTACGAAATTACACTATTTGCCCTAGGAAACATTTCGTAAGCCTAATTACCAAAAAAATCCATCCTCGAAATACACCAAATATTTTCTTCGGGGTTGTTACAATTCTTTTAGTCCTAGTCAAGGAGAAGTAGGACCTAATCAACTTGTGTTGTCACCTATTAAAGACACATAGATCACCATGTCATTAGTCCAAGAGACAACATGTTCACCATCCAACATTGAGGTGTTGATAATTTAAAGGGGAATAGGTCATTTGCCCAAAGTTTCAATTCGAACTTTTTCAAATTGGAGGTGGTTTTAAGCTACAATTTGTAATGATTTCAACGTGTCTCAGGTTCAATAGGTCTTTGAAATTCAATAGGTCCTTAATGTCCAACAAGTGCCACAAACTAATGACTGGGCAATGGTTGTTCATTCTTAGTGAAGCCTAATACTTTTAGGAGGGGGCGGGGGGGTTGGGCATTAGTAAGTTAGTTAATATAATATTGAGTAGAATTAGCTACTTGTTGAAGTATCAAACATACTGGCTGGTTACAAGTTACAATTCAATTTTGAATTTGAATTTCATAGGGGAGGAGCACATAACTTTTGGTGCCTTATTGCAGGTACTTCATCTTCTTGGTTTTGTTTTGGTTTGCATTCTGCTCTTGATCTTTGAGTTGTTTTGATTACTTGACATGCAACAAGAACCTGCGTGTGTTTAGAAATAGGAACCTATTTACATTAATATTTTAGCAGAAAAAGAGAAGAGGAAATGGGAGGGCAGAAAGCCTCTTTTTACCAGGTTGACAATGCTTTGATAAGTACCAAATTTGACACTTGTAGAATATAATTTTATAGGTTCAAATGTAGTAACACACACATTTCAACTTCATTGCATAGGAAAATGACACTAACTAAAGACAATAATGAGACATTAGATGATTTTCCAATAGATAACAATGTGAAATTATCTATTACTAACTATATTTTGTTCTTAATGTGTAAGGAGAGGATTCTTAACATGGCCAAGAAGAGCAATCAAGACCATGGTAATGTTATTGAGATGCACTTGAAATCAGAGCCCTTGTAATTACATATAACTTTTGTGGTGATTTGAAGTGCAACAAACCAATAAACATGATGCTGATGGATTAAAATGCCAAAAGGTGTATGTAACATACATTCCATGTGATATAGTTATTGACTTCATGAATGGAGAAGGAGACCAATATGTACAATGCAAATTCATTAGAAATGATGATTAGGTGAAGTAATCTAGTGCACTCATGTTAGTTTAGAGGTTTTGTTGTATTCCTTAGTAGGAAGGGGAAGCACCTTCCATTTGTACTTGCAGTTTTCAGCATATCCAAGCAGCCCACCACCTATAACCCTTAACCTTTGATTTCTTAGGGGTGTTCAAGGGTAGGAGAAGGATGGGAGTGAAGCCGGAATGGGTTACTCTTGTCTGGCCAACATATAGAGATAGAGTAGGATGAGGGGCGAGGTACGTTGGAATAGAAGGAAAAAGGATAAACGGTACATTGTCCCTCACAAACAAGGTATCCAAATATAACAAGGCCCAGTCGGAGGCTCAATGCAATATGGGTAAATCTTGGTTTCAGAATTTTGAGTGGAGACCTGTGTAGAATGTGATTGTATCCAAAGTTCACAGATCACTTCACCACTGTTTTTGCTCAAGCTTTCCAACTTTGCATTTCTTTTGCATACACAATGAAAATCTTTCACAAGCCTTTAGTAAGTCATGATGGAAACTATGCCAGATACAATGCAGTTCCATGTCTCTTGATTTTCCTCATCATTTTTCACATCTATCACCTCCATTGTACCTAGAAATAAGTGTTCCTGCAACTGTTCCACAAGTTTTGCTCTTGCAAAGGATATAGAACAGGATGACAGTAGGAACATACCATCTAAATATTGTGCAGTCGGTAGAAAATATTGACATCAATCATTCAAGTACAAGCCCCAAGTCAACATCTTGCTGGAGCAGACAGCACCCTCCTTTAGCTCTACTGGGGGCCAGAAACATTCATATCATGTGAACACAACATCATCCTGTACATGGCAATTACTCATGCATTTCTCAGGTATTACACTAGAAACAAAGACCATGTCAACAACTATAAGTGTTGATAGCTTTGAACATTCAGTTGCAGTGTCCTGACATGCACTTTAAGTTGGTGTATGAAGATTGGTTATAGCATTAGAGGCTGTTGACCCATGTTGCAGGCAGATTAATAGCTTGGTGCTGGATTTTCTTGGCTGGGGGTAACATAGCTCTGACCTGATCCTGTTTGTTGTGGTACTTCCCTATTCCTGTTTCCACCAAATCGAGACTTCAAACCACCTTGGGGATCTACAACACCAATGTTGCGGAGAGCATCCTGCATATTCGTCACACCTTTGTCATAGTTCACAAATCCCATAAACCAAAATTCATGACCATCTGTTGTCACCAGTTGGATATACTTCTCATTTGGCTTGTTCTCATTCACAGAAGGCACAACCTCTCTCACTTTTTCAAGAGGTATCACAACCTGCATGCCAAATACATGCAACAAAGCAGTTTGAAATTCAGCTTTGAGACCATGAACAGATATTTCCTAGTGGCCCAATAGTAAGGTCACACAATGATGCAGGACACTCCTAAAAAGAAAAACATGCAAGCTGTAAAATGCACAATAAATTGAAATAGAGATGATAACCTTGTAATAACTCCATGCCACTTGGCCAGGAACAGGTGCATATGAGAGTGGCCTATCACTGCAGAATGCAAATTTTAGGTTCGTAATGTAGAGTGTGCCAGCAACAGGACCAGTTGAGGTGGACAGGTAGCATGCATAAGTCTTTCGCAGTTGCTCATTCGTTGCCATTCCAAAAGTCTGCTTGTACACTCCTTCAAAACCTCCCTCTGTCAATAGTCGGGTGCCGTGGGTCATCCGCCCCCATGCTGTCTCTGTCACTGAAGGTCCTACTCTCACTGCACATCATACATTCCAGAAAGTAATCAGAGAATACGACACAGTGCTTCTTGCACACAAATTACTTGCAGACTTTTTTGCATGCACAGCCTCAAAAGAGCAATCACCAACAGCAAACTTTGATGAACACAAGACCAACTGGAAAGAGAACACAAGAACCACAACACCTTCAAACTGCCAAAAATGACAGAAAAGTTAGGGTACTCACAGTGGCCCCAAACATTTCCAGCAAGACCTTCTGCCTTTGCTGCCCACTTGTTCAGATTCTCCACAATTAGATTCATAGGACCTGTCAACATGGATCATTCCATCCATCACCAAATCAGAACAAATTCCTGATCTACTTCTTTGGCCAGAGCTCCTCCTGGAGCGAGTTTACTTTGATTCCAGCTCTTACAGCATTCACCTTCTCAAACACACACAAAAGGAGAGTGTTGTCATCGTATCACCCCTCTTATTCAAGACAAATCAACACCCGCAAAACATTCGAGAGATCCTATGGGAAGGATGCTACACATTCATCGTCTCTCAAAGAATATTCTGCACAAAATTTCGAAACCTAATGCATCACTTACTTTTTCCAGTGGGAGGCACTTCAGCAGTCTGAACGTAAGGACTCCCAGGCTGCTGCCCTACGCTAGCCGTCCTAGCCACTCCAGGCTGCGCTGAGGACTGCTGAAAAGAAGAAGTCGTCCCTCCTGCAGCAGCGGGGTCAGCGGTATACGATTGCCCCACGAAGCCTCTATCCGTCTGCGTCCCATCGAATCCACTCTGCTGTCCTCTGAGCCCGCCTCCGGCACCCGAAGCCAGCTCCTCGGGAGCGGCAGTGGTCTGCTCAGCTGCAGCCCGGTTGTCCGGATGCGAACTCGGCTCCGCGGGCTCCCCCATCGGAGGCGCCCCGAACGGAGACCCTTGCCCCTCATAACCAGCAGGTGTCTCCACTTGCGGGTAAGGGACATAGTCACTGGAGCGATCTGTCGAAGACGGAACAAACCCACCACCTCCTTGCTGCTGAGGATTGTGCTCATCGTCAAACACGGGCGGCCCTTGGTTTCCCTGATTGTAGTTCATTTTCGCTTTCTCTATCTGCTTGCACTCTTTGTATTCACTTGCTCTCACAACCCCACAACTTCCACAGACTGCCTAAAACTATGGAAGCACATAAGCAAGTAATGACGACGACTTTGTGTACGCCTGAAAAATATACTCCGTGAGAAAGAAAAGAAGGAAAAAGATTGCACTTTTGGTGTTGCAAAAGTGAAGCAGTAAACCCAGAATTGAAAATATTTTGAGAACGGAATTATACACTGGATTTAAGACAGGAGATGATGTGTGGATTCTGACAACAACGAACAAGGGGGACCAGGCGAGATGGTTAAAAGAGGAGCACCATGAAAAGAGGAGATTGAAAGTAACGCAGAGAGAGACCGACGGCATGGTAGAAGAGCACACTTTCTTCCTCACAGGGGCCCTGGCCGACCATCTCAGGAGGCGTAGGGCCGGATCCATATGTGGCTAATTCACGGACGGGAGCAGGCGAGAGCCTTAAAAAAGCAACACCATGAAAAGAGGAGATTGAAAGTAACGCATAGAGAGACCGACGGCATGGTAGAAGAACACTCTATTCTTCACACGGGCCATTACCGACCAGCTTAGTAGGCGTGGGGCCGAAGAATCAAAAGGTGGCTAATTCTGAGACGCCATTATTGGACCTGGTTGGGTATCAGTGACATCCAGCAGCTGAAGACGTATGCGACAATAGCCAAGCCCCTGACCACGCACCCATCACAATGGTCAAGCGTGCACCCATTCCCTAAAGGAAAAGATTTTGCCTCATTGCTTTTTTTTAACAAGGATGATTATGCATAAGAGAAGTTCCTGCTATGGGGCCTTCCAGATTTGAGGTCCCCCAGGCCATATAGCAGGACCTTCCCCTGCGGAAAGACCTGCCCATTTTTTCTTGTTTTTTGAAATGACAAATCAGAAAACTGGAAAGTTTAGAATGCCCAGCCCAGGCTGTACTGGGCCTTCTGAATTTTGGAACTTCCAGTTAAAATGAGGTAGTGTAAACTGGAGAAGAATTGAGAAAGATCTGCCAAAGCCGAAAGAAAATATGTTTTTTCGAATTGTAAAACATGGCTTTTTTCATTTTTCTTCATTTTGACCCCTCCTATTTCATTAGTGCATAATTTTCTCATTTTTTTGTTCAAATTGAGCGATTTAAACTGTTCTGAAATCGTCATCTTAAGCTCTACAAATCATCTTGTAACTCTAAAGGAAACAGAAATAATATTTAAGGATTTTTTGAGAGATTTGAAAATAAGTTATTGAGTTGTTCGATCAAGAATTTTCTGTAAAAACAACCCCTTGACTTGGAAGGGTCATAACTTTCTCACCTCATAAAGTTCATTTTTAGTGCAATAGATGCGCATAGAGGAGGGCTCCATCTACTCTTTGGACACTATAAACAATGAGCCCTCCTTCCAAAACTGCGAGAAACCCTACCTTAAGTGTACTATGACCGACCTCTCTATCCTAAGTTAGAGGTAAGTCAGGAAAAGTCAAACAGGTAAGATTCAGGCTGGGGGAGCAACATGAAAATACAAAATTGACAAGTTTTTACATGTAGGGTAATGCCCGTGGAGTGGGGAGTTTTGAAAATAATAAGTATAAGTCCCTGCCTGAGGCACAGCCAAGGGGTGCTTAATTCCAGAACTCCCCCACCCTGAAGGTATATAGTAAATAAAAATAGATGTTTGATGTCACCCTTATTTGATGGAATCTGCATTCAAATAAGGGTGCCTTCAACTACACTAGCCAAAATCATGGAGGTTTTCACATTCCCAGCAAGTGCATGTAACAACAAAAAAGAGAAGTGTGGGAAGCATTGAAAACATTTGTTCTGTCAAAATCCTCGTCAATGGAGTGGTGGATGAGATCAGAGGTGTCAATGTTCTCTCTTTGTGCCTGTCTTTCTAGAATTTACAATGTCCATGTGCAAGTCAGTATTGTGATTTGTCAATTGAAGTCATATGTGTTACTGTGTTGACAGGTCTGAACTTTCTATCAGTGCAACTTGCTGTAGAAGTCCCACACCCTTTAAGTAAGAAAGAATAGCCAAGTATACATTTGAGCATGTGTGATCCAATTTTCCAAATTGTTGTAATGTCAGTTGTAAAGAAATTGTGATCCTTCGAGTCCAAGTCAATCGTGTTCATTTGAAGACCTGAGTTCCTGGGGGAGATAGATAGGTACACGTTGATGGCACAAGAAAACTTGGAAACTGTCAGTTCTGTGTAGCACCCATGACAGAAAGCCTTTACACTCATTGTCAAAGTCTTCATGGATGTGGTGTGTGGTTTAGTGTGGAGGGTATTTTTCGGAGGCATTAGAGATGAACCACAAGTGCAGTATCTGTGAGGGCCCGATTCGCACTGCATTCTCTAAAAATTGATACAAACGCAGGATCGCTGATGAGATAAGAAGATGCTTGATTAGGGTAACCCTTGACATAGCTTGAAAGTGTTTGGGATTTCTGCTAATGGGAAAAGCATTTGATTCCATGGGATTCCAGTGACATGTAGAGGTCAATAATTGTCAATGATATGACATATTGACATAACTTTAATATAAATGAATTTTGATCAAATGGTAATAATATTACATGATGCAATGTGTGATATATAATAATTTTCTTTATTTGCTCAAAATGAAGAAAAAAAAAATTCAAATATTTTTAAAAATAAAATATAACCTAGTTGAAGAAGAGTAGTTGAGAATTTCACTTTGCCATGACATTATGCCACGTCAAGTGAATTGTTTGACTATTTTGGTGGAACTTGTTTTTGAATGGATGAAAAAAGGATATTGATGGATGAAATATTGCATGCATTTTTAATTGTATTTCACTTTAATTATCATTACCTACACCCTACCCACGTATTACCTTCAATTTATTTGTATATCGAATTGAAATGCAAAAGGACAAAGATCCCCAAAGACATCGTTCCATTACGATCAAAATAAATTTCAACCACCAAATTTTTTTTTGATAGGATGACATAAGTTCTGCACCTTAAACTTGTTTTACTTGTACTAACTTCAAATTGAATTCAATAGTCAAAATTATTGCAACTTTAATGATGGTTAGCCAATCATAATATATCATTCCGACAAGTTTCTTTTTTCGTATTTGTTGTAAGGAATGTTCTTGTACGAATGGGTTCTCTTTAGGGAAGGTTACCTAAGGTGTGAACTTGATAATGTTTCTGAGCCTCAAGAGAACCCATTAGTACATGAACTTCCAACACTCATCCGCAACCTTCTTTTTATTGGAACATAAGAACATCTCAAAATGCCTTAGGGTTTTTTGCTAGGGGAAATCCCTCAAAATACACATAGAAATAAAAAGATAATTGTTTACGAAATGATGACAATTACTTTGACTTCCATTCTTCACAATATTATATCTTGAAAGTGACGAAGGCAAATTACAAAACTCTCAAAAAATGTTGAAATTTTTAAATGAAAGATTGAATCGAAAACCAAACTGCACATCTAAAGGTAATATTAGTTAAAACAGTGTACAACCTTGACCAAGAATGAACAATTGCACAATTATTTTCATGGTATTTACAACTTCAAGTTTTGAATTTTTCCCTATAAGAAGTTTAGTAAAAAAGTTGATCAAATACAAATGAATAAATTTATTTGACTAGCAATATTAGTTGGACAAAGCACAAATCATCTTGAAATGGACATGAAAAGGCACATGTTAATTTATTTTGTCATATCCTTGGTGGTTACGAAAAAATGTGAAATAGTTACAAGAATAAGAAATAATTATAAAGAAAGAAATGAGGTATCATTATAAGGATAAAAAGTAGTTAGGCTTGAAAAAGAGATAATTACATTTGAAAATGTTTCTAAAATTGTCCATATGCAGGATTATTCAAAATTAATAAGGAGCTTAAATTATAAAAAAATCACCCATATACCAGTTAGTGTTTTTTAAAAAAAATTCCTGTGTAGCCAGAGTGGTGAGCATCCCTAATCAGTTTTGGACTTAACTGGCAAATTTATTTCAAGAAACTCTGAAAATTGGAGCCAGTAGGCATAAATGTGGCGACACCATCCCAAAAAATCAGTTTTCTATCGTTTTTTGATGAATTTTTTTCTCAAAAAAAGAGAATTTGTGACAAAATATTCCATTTTCAGAAAATTGTGTTGCCATAAAAAAAATCATCGATACCAGGTCCTCCAAGTTTTCATCATCAAAATTTAAATCTTTAATTTGTTAAGTGTTAATATAATGCAAAGACATATATTTTGCACTTAAGTTCATAGTCTTTTTCAATTGATGTACATGCATTTTTGTAAGCTCGCAAAAGTAGGTTTTTTTTATCATGCTTTCGAAATTATTAAATCTGGATTTAGGAAAAGGTTTGGACCATTAAAAAAAACTTAATGCAACAATTTAGGTTTATAGCCATTATAATAAGCCTTTTTTTGTTTTTTGTTTTTTTCATGTTATAACTAACATCACATGTACTTCTTAACATGCGTACATTCTTTATTATGTTTATTTGAAACTAGGCTTTGACATTTACATGTTATAATGAAGTTGTATTGATGGGTTTTATACCATAGGCTAAGGTCAATTTTCACATTGATCAAAACAAAAGTTTCAAAAAATTAATTCATTTTTATAAATTTGAAATTATTAATTTTTCACAATCTATTATGATATCCTTATATGAAGAGTGAAATTATTTAGATTGTAACTTGCAATAATAATGATGGTTTCAACACGTTAGCTTCCTATTTTCACAAAAAAATGTTTCATATCGGGTAAAATAATCTCTTTCAACATTGGTGTGAATGTGTAAAGGATATGGTTATTTAATCTCATTCCCATATTATCTTATGAAGGCTGAATGCCATCTCAAGAAGTTACTTTTTTTTCTTTAATAAAAAGTGCTCACATGTACGATAAGAAAATTCTTGTAGAATTACTTTCCTCTGCTACTATTGGTTGTACTCCTTGAGAAAGAAGCTCAAGCTATCATTTCATACAACATTTAGATCCATTTGTAGGACTTATTGCTCACTTGAACCCAATTGCTATTGTTGGGATGACATGACTTGACTTTCCATGGAGTACTAAATTGACCCATTCTTTGGGCTACCGGTTCCATAAAATGGATGAAATGGAGGGTTACGATTCAAAGGTGTTTTGTTTTCATTATCAATTCGCTTTGGCACATTCTTGAACTTGGAAAGTATGAACCTTTGCTTTCGTGGCGGTGGAGACAATTTTCGTCTAGTGAAATGATATTGCAAGTTTGTTGCTTTGTTGGTGATCACCTCAAACCTTTGTTCAACATGGTTATAACTTTGGGGATGTTTCACCTTCAAATACTTGTTCATATCAATCCACTCATTTTGAAATCCTCCTCCTATGATTTGATCAAAAGGTGGGTCTCTACACAAATGAACAAACTCAACCCATAGATCAACACATGTATGTCTACTTGCTTGATTCTTTTCCATTCTCTCTTGTGGGACTCTTTCATCTTATTCATCAATGATATTATCAGGCAAGTTGTTTCAAAGTCATCTTAAGAGGGACAGCTCTTTGAAGAGTTTTGTGCATTGTTAGGTTAAGTTGATGCATGCATGCTCTTGCACTCTTTTCAATCTGTCCGGGCTGCTCATTCTCTGAACAAAATCTAGTCTTCTAGAATGTTGCTTCATTAAGCTGTTGAATTTGGAAACAAGAGAGTTGTATCACCAAAGAGAACAGACTTCAAATAAGTAAACAAAAGGAAAAGCATCCTCACACCCTGGGTTCTCGACACCATAAATGTGATGTGGGTTTCTGTCAGAGGGAAGCTTTGTCCTTGTCATCTGTGCAATGTGCCAGGCCAAAATGTCAGCAGAAATATTAAGAGCAGCTGAATTCACCAACCGTGTCTGAAGAATCTGATATTGAAGACAGGATTGTGTTTTCAGAAGCTCTTAAATTAGAGATCTGGACTCTACTTTGACAAAGGGTGTCAAGACATACAAGGGTGTGTTTTGGCTGGATCCGACAATAGAACTGCTCCCTGGCTGCTCTCTGCTCATTTGCTCTGCAATAGTGCCTGGACAGACATTGTGAAAAACAACATTTGAGATTTGGTCCATCAAATTCAACATGCTGTGATTACCTTTCCCAAAGAGGTCCCTGCAAGTTGATTCAACTCTAGTCACTGGATTGCAAAGATGTCAACAGAATTTTATGTCAACAGTAGTGTTGAAAAGGATTACAAAAAAACTTGATTAAATTGAAGAATTTCTGTTTTGTTTCAAAAGCCATTCATGCCACGCACTTGATTACAGCTGTTTTGTTCATAGCCTTAAAATCAGGGCCATATTTCTGGTCTAGTGAGTTTGGAACTTGATGGATATGCACTATCACTGCATACATGCCACACCCAAAACCTCAATTTTTGATCCAAGAATTGGGATCTTATGTTAACACTCAGGAAATGTAGTTCCACATCTGATGAAGCTACCCTAACCCTTGCACTGTGATTGAGCATTCTACTGATAGTAATACTATTGAGATGGTGGTATGCATTCAATCAGACATGTGGAGTCTGGCAGCTATCTGACTTTGAAGCAACATAGTTTTCCATCTTCTGTTTCTGAAGTTCCAGACAGTTACGGCTGATTGATTGTACAGAGAGTTTTCAAATTGCAGCAGGTGAAGAAAATGCAGCTGAATAGAAAATTTATTTGATATTGCTGGTCATCGAGAGATCTCAGAATGTGTGATGAAATTTGTATTCTTTTTGTGTTGTGGTTTTTCTAGAGTATAGATGTTCAATGATTTGCAAAATAAGGAATTTGACAGCAATGGAGCCCAGTGTGGTGATTTGAGTGGTAGATTCTCAGGAATGTATTGAATTTGGTTAGAGACTGCACCTTCTCTCACACCTAAAGCATTGCGCTCATTTGGCCTGCCATATATGAATTTGGAATCACCAATGTTGTGTGTTACTCTCCTTGGCTGCATATCAACAATTTAAGATTCTTACTACCCAATTTAGAGCTCAAGGCAGAAACAGATTCTTCCTTGTGTCATTGACATTCTTGGGTTTGCAAACATGACAAAGTATAGCAGTAGCATGTACAAAAATTTCTTCCAAATTTCTCTCTCATCAGTGACAAGCTCTACCAATGATAATTTTGATAGCAGGAACAGGTATGAAAGGTGTATAGAGAACTTGAGAGTTTCCTCCAACTATGGATGATGGAGAAAGCAGCTTTACCTGACCAAGTTCAGCTTTCACAAGGTTCCAGTTTCTATTTGAGGAATCTCTCACCATCCCCAAGCGGGGTCTATCAGATTCTGCATATATGTGCATCAGTCCCATGATTACTCCAACTAAATGTGCTCTCACTGTGTGTATGGCTGTCTTCTTTTGAGTGTATTTCCAACAACCCCTCTTTCTTTAATGCTTGCAGAAGAAAGCACTTTCTCAGAGTGAAACACCCTTCACAAAGAACTTATTCTTCCTCAAAAGGATTGCAAAGAATTTCCCCAATTCCTGCCTGAACTCATAATGCAGACTGAGCTTTGTCTCTCAATACCTCTGCTCTCTTCCTCAGCTCTCAAAAATGTTCCATTGATCAGAGACTCTCTCTGCCAGCTGAACTGATGGGTAATGAAGGGACAATCAAAGAATATGAGCAGTCCTAGTGAGTCTGCAGCCATGCAACTGCACATGCTTATTAACAGTGTAAGTGGTCTGGCAGTATTTTCCTGTTAGAGATGCAAAGAGTCACTGCAACATGGTGGTTACTGCTTTAACTTACCTGGGCATTCTGGACTGTGCAGGTCTCATCACCTCCCATGCAACTGTTTCTCCCTTTTTCTGTTGCTGATTCTCAAACCTCAGCATCCTCATTTCTGCTACAAAACTATGTGCACTAAAGAAGCAAACATGAGGACATTTGAAGACATTTGGTACATGGAACTGGATGCCTGTGATAATTTTTTGCAACTGTAATTATAGAGTATTATATATAACAGAAGCATAAGCTACTGTGATCTGGTGTTGCAATCTTTGGAGAAGCTGCAATCTGTTGAGAATCTTATTATGCTCAATTGGCTTTTCCAAGCTCTTATTCATCACCACTTTTGCATTGAAATTAGATAAGGTACAGAGGCTGGTATTTTGCAATTTCAGACCCAATGTCTTCATTTGTCATATCCCCACTAAACCCAACTGCTAAAATTTTGTCATTCACTCCTCCATTGGCATTTAGGAATTGGAAGCCTCAAGTTCCGAACAGTGAACTTCTTCGACTGTATACTGCTCAGACTTGCTCTTTCCATCAATTTTATGTGTGCGAAATCCTTCTGGCAATCTCAAAAGTTTTCATCTGGATGCTTCACATGTAGAATTCAGGGGGTTCAATGAGTTCACATTCTCATTGAAATTGAGTTGAAAGGAATCCTGCAACATGAAAGCCTGCTCATTGCCAAAATATTGAAATGACTAAAAACCAGCTTTCATCAGAATCCCCACAAGCTTCTGCACAAAATGTACCCATATGCATAAAATATTGCCTTGCAAACATTCTTCCATGATCTTAGAGGCTTCCTCCCCTCTCTAATGCCTTGATCTTCCTCGCCTCCCCCATCTTTAATATCCAGCTTCATGCCACCATGTCACTTGAATGTACAATGTAGACAAAGTGCCAACACCTCACCATCTCCAAACAACATCACCTCCCAAAATAAACATCAGACAAATCTCAAATCACTAACGCACCATCTACATTCCAAAATTTCTTTGATTCCATACATCCTCTTGGGATTCTCTCTTGGGATTCTACAAGGGTGACCCACTATGCCCATGCTAATGTGGCAAAGACAAACCATGAATTTAAAAACACCCCTCATCCTTTGCAACAGGGCCCCCAAAAACAACCTCAATCCATCTTGGCTACTAGCATCACATTTGCTTATAGTTTTAACATCTATGCCAACATGAGAAAAAAATTGGTCATACTTAGAAAGTGAACTCCAATCCATGGTGCATACATCCCTTAGCTGCATCCACACACCTTAAAACTAACTTTTGACAACCCATTGTTGTACTTGATGTTCAAGCTCTTACGTATAAGTAATTCATTGGACATATCAAGTGCACAAGACTACTTTCATTTGACAAACTATGATCTACACTTAACTAAATGACCCAAATCTTGGAACATTATCAACATGTCTACATCCCAAATTGTAAGTGAACTTTGCGTATGAGTTGATGAGAATTCAACTTTGCAACCTACTTAAAGCATGCTACAAGTATAGGCTCCCCAAATTTGTTGTTTAAGCAGGTCAAACTTCATCAATAGACCTCATATTGGACAAATAAAGAGCATCAACCTGCATGAGCATCAATCAATCCAGTTCTAAGATATCTCAAAACAGAGCAAAAAACTTTTCAATACATAGTCACACGAGCAACATAGCAATAGTCCAAGACAGGTCAGTAGCTACGTTTGACATTTAGTAGCTGCAGCAGAGTGACATGTCTGCAATGCCACAATCCACTATGTTGTGACATAACACCTGTATTCAACTCAAAAATGGATGAGAACCGTAAGAATGTGAACAAAGCACACATAATTAAGTAATTGCATCCAGACACTTAGACAACTCAGGACTAACTTGCCAGCACATCCAGAAATGAATATGCTATGGGCACTTTGCTTGCATAGATCATGGCTTTGTACATGCAAGAGTGAAGAAAATTATCGAGCAGATGACAATTGCATAACAAGAAACAGGTAACAGCCATCTACACAGGTCATACAATTGGTAAAGATACAAAAACTTCTACCATTGGTCTGTGTGCATGCCAGATGTTGCATGCTTGAAGGTTGAAAAAGTTTACACATTGAGGTTTTGTGCAATGCTACCATCAACCACAGTGAGAGGTTTCCTCAACTAATTGGGTTTGTACTGATCAAGAACAGACAGGCTGATGGTAGTATCAGCTGCAGTAGAGGTGGATTGTTGGATAAGAGAATTGTTGGGCTGAGCATCAGAAAATGTTTGCTGATGCTTGAGAAATTGACCAAGAAAGAGGGCCACTCAGTCTATGAGTGATGGATTATTTGCCACGATTGCTGCGTGTGGTAGAGAGCTGTAGGAAAGCTGCTAGCTTCACAAGCTTCTGTGAGCATCCAAATCAGTCGAGAGAAGGCCTGTCACCACTTTGACCCTAAGGAACCCAAAATCAGAGCATGAACGATTGTGAAGGATGCAGAGCTCAGAAAATTCAGAACCCACTGCATCAAACATTCAATGCACAGAAGAAGAAAGGGGCAGAGGAGCCATCAGGTCAGAGTGATCTGCATGTTTGTTTGTGAATACCCTTTTATAACCCAATACTGCTGCAGAGTAATATCTGGCAAGCACAGCCTTGGACAGCAAGAAACTGCAAACCACCACAGGAAGTAGGTACAATAGCTTCAGGAAGCAAACCTTGCTGTTCAAGGTGCTCCCTTCATCAATCCTTTGCCAGTTTCCATTCTGCCCTCCTGGATGCTATATATCAATAGTCATACAAATGGTCAACAATATCTTCATTCAAGCTGCAACAGGCCTCTAAGGGTAAGCTTTCATTCTCGCTCATCAATCTTGTATAAGCAAGCATCTAAGCATGAAACAAAGAGGGTTATACTACAAGGCCTCAGCTCCACTGTTATGATCCCTGGAAAAACTAGCACTTTGGTGAACTCCATAGTGTTGGTACCTGCCAACAGGCTCAAGAAAACAATCAGGTGAGCTTCCATCACTTGAACTGTGGTAGGACTCTACAGTATCAAGTAGTGTGTAGTTCACAGGAAAACCGCACTGTTCAACATTTCCATGTGGACTTTACATCTTGTTTTTCTGTGGGCAAGAGAAGAACCAACAAGTGCCACAAAGCTTAGTTGACAAGCAAAGCAATCATACAAATCACAGATGTCCTCTTTCAAAATGCATATTACTCCAAAACCATTTTCTAGAAATATAACAAATTTGAGGACCATGATAGATTTCCTGGTACATAATTGCCTTTTAGCTTGATGATCTCATTACATGCCAGCATAATTTCTAGCAACAATCAGTTGTGAATCTCTACAACCATAGTACTCAACCCATTAGATTGAGATGTGTGCAAGCAGTTAAAAACTTGTAGAAGATGAGACAATTGAACCCTGCACAGATCTGAGGCCTCTCATTCCTATGACACATGGTTGAATGAGACAAATAAAGATTCAACCTATTTAAGCAACTTTCCTTAAATACCTCTTCCTGACTTATTTTGCACTGTTCCTCCCCCTTCTATTTCACAGGCTCCATCTCTTTATTGTGCTTGATGAACAGCACCTTTCTTAAAGGAATTTGTCCCACGAGGCTTGACTTTGTCTTCTTTTGGATTCCGGGATTCAAAAAATATAGATGTCAGTGTAAGAAAAGGGCTTTCTCCATTCAGAAAATCTAACAACAGGACCAGGAAACAACTGACAGTTTCCAAACAGAATAATTATCCCAATGCAGTAGAATGCATGGATTTTTGAACTTGAATGTGCAAATTTCAAGAGAAGTATATCCCTTCCTCATCAACTTCCTCTCTGTCAGCATCTTCTTCCTGCAGAATATAAAACCTAAGTTTAACAAGCTAACACATCTATGAGATTCTTCTTTATGCTCATTGTCTGCATAATCCTACAATTTCATCAGCCCCTCTCCCCAAAAAAATCACACTGACATTGTCACTTGCCAGTTTCAATGAAGATTTGCAAATAAGGAAGAGACATAGCAGTACATCAAAATCCAAGATGAGAGCATGGTTTTCAATGTCATGTGTGTTTCTCTACTGTGTAATATGAGTCTTTTAGCTGCATTCCTTACATTTTGTCTCATACCCATCTGTCCTCAGTCTTTCAACAATGCTCACCTTAACAAACAATGCACACTGCTAGAGCTAGACCGCGGCATATTGAGTTAAATAGGTTCACATGAGATTGCACAGAAGTCTTCACAACGACACTTTGAACGTAACATGACAGTGAGTGTGGTCAAAGACTTATGAGAGATGCTCACAAAGGGTCAGACCATCACCTTGATCATGACTAGGATTGACAAGCTACCATCACACCCCATTGACTCCATCAGCTTTTGCCTCCTCAAACACAATCTCTTGAAGCCCACCAATGATCCAAATTACCTTGTTGCTAATTCATTCCTACCTCTTGTTCCACAAACACCAACGTTCCTAAGACCAAAAACACACTGCTATGTCTGAATCTCTGGGTATCAAAGTTGTAACAACTTGCCAAACCAGTTGACAACTTGAGTTCCCTTCTTGCAGCACGTGGAATGAAATGAGCCCCGGATAATAAGAAAGAAACCCAACCTTTTATGCAAAATTGCTGGGAGATCATAAAATACCTAAAACAGGGGTTTTGTAGCAAGTTATCTGTGGGACAGCAGCTTCTGCTCCTTGCAGAATTCGCAAAGAATTGAATCCCAGAGCCGAAAGGAGCAAATCTGAGTATCGATAAATACCCATTGCTGCAAACAATGCTAATTTGAATTCTAGGGTCGAACTCAGAGATGAACTTCTGCTAATAAACGTTTTGAAATAAGTTGGTGTTGTGTCAGAAATCATTATTGAGTGTGATACTCCTTCACTCTCTTCAAACTCCAACCTACTTCACTCTTCCCAGCACTGAAGATTAGGGCACCAGAGTTCACGACAATCCAGGATGCTATATACTTGATTCGCATCAGAAATTGAGAATTGATACGACGATACAGTGCGCGACAGAGGGCGAGACTGACAGTCTATAAGATCGTGGAAACACATCCATTATAGCTGCGGGATCCAGGCGGTTGGGAATCTTTCTTTGGGGCGTCGACTTCTCGCCGACACGTATTTGTCGAGCTCTCTTTTTTGGCAGTGGTGGGTGTTACGCGCCTCTGTGGCGAGTCGTCTAATTCAAGGGTTTCCGATTCCCAACCGCCTTTTCACGGTGGCAGCGATCTCCGCCTCTGTCAAGCTCCGCGGACCAGGGCGCTCGCTCGTCTTCTCTCTCACCCTCTATAGGTACGTTTTGTTGATGAGATGCCTTTCTCCGGCGGTGCTGTTTCTGGAAAATCTACCAACAGGCCAGTCGGTTTGTCTAGATAGCCTTTTCAGGAGAAACAGTTGCGTCTTCGGGAACAAGAAAACGCACGATCGACTCCCGGTACCTCTAGTGCCTCTCCCTTTTGTGCCCGCTTGCCAGCGGCGATGGCGGCACTCTGTCGCTCGGGGGTCGCACGGGAGCGTATGGCGCGAGTCTTGGCTTCCAGTCTTCGCCGCACTGCCGTCTCATCCAGATGGTATTACACCCGGTACTCTTATTCTCTATCTCTCGTGCCCTTTACATTCCATCAATTTGTTCGATCGTCCCTCGCTGTGACCAATCAAGCTGTGGGGCTGACTGCCTCGTGGCGGATCTTGGAGGTAGTGTGGAAGGTCCCAGGATTTTGAATTATGCGAACATTCATTGAGAGGGAAACCTGCAGGAAAGCAAGATCGAAAAAACTAGGTTCAGGTTAAGAAGCTTCCGCAAGCTGTTCGATCTACAGCTCCGTCTTACGACATTTGGACATACAGTAGGAAGGGAAAGAATCGAGATGACCTGATTGATTGGCCGTGACGATAATCAGGGAATTGTGTTTCGATTGGTTTGGATGCAGTGCGCCTGTTGCAAGAAAGGAGCAGTTGATCCCTCTTCAGGATGCTAGGTTTGATCTGCTTGCACTTGATCTGAAAACCTTGCGTTGTTTAAGTATAGTAAGCTCAATCTGGTTTGCCTCAACTAGTTTTCCTCTCTATGATTTATGGTCCTGATCATGTGCAAGTAGTCAGCCACTTCTGAATCCAGTTTTAGCTACTCACTTGACAATAGGCATGGATCACAGGAACAGCTACTTCCCTGCATCCTTCATCGAGGAGCAGTATGGCTTCCTGACTGCCAAGGTACTTACTTTGCTTTGTACATTGGCTAAACATTTTTACCTCTTGTATTGTTGATGGGTTTCCACAATAGTGGTGTGAAAACCTACCTGACTTACAACCCAGTTGTGCACAATTATTTTGGCTCTCAACACACCCATATTATTTGTTGTGCGTGTGATTTATTGAACTTTCTGCTATGATTCCATGCATAGCCTGACCAGGAATGCTTGTTAGATTTCTATAAATTCCATGAGATTATGTTTGTATTGGGTTGTGCAGTCAGCATATGGTGTTCGCAGCTATAGTTCTGGTGGTATGCCTTCTCTTTTCACCAGTTTTTTCTGATGTAGTTGCTCTTTTTGTAATAGCTCTAACCCATTTCTCTGCATTGGAGTGCTTCTCTTTTTTAGTACATAGCAAACCTCCATAGAATGAGGATTGTGTGGAGTGAATCTGATGGCTGCATCACATATGGATTTGTTGCAAAACCATTGAAACATTTGAGAATGTGTGTAGGAAGTCCTGCTCCATACATTTCAAGGGCGCTCATACAGACTGTAACTGACAAGTATGTTGTCTTCTAACTGGAATCAGGCCTACCACCTCACGAAGTTTTGACAATGCCAGCACTATCACCCACAATGGTGAGTTTCAATGGAAAGGAGACCACCAATGTG
Organism: Sphagnum contortum; assembly: GCA_963920785.1. Lineage (NCBI taxonomy): Eukaryota > Viridiplantae > Streptophyta > Sphagnopsida > Sphagnales > Sphagnaceae > Sphagnum > Sphagnum contortum. The sequence goes on from OY987279.1 coordinate 103,340, forward strand.
TTACACATTTCTACAGTTTCGAATGACTGCTTTTAGTTTTCCAGGATTCTTCAGTATGCTCACCAGCATGCTTGATCTATTTGTGGCTGTTCTGTTATCATCTCATGAGGATATCCTAGGTTGATATGTGCACTCGTGTACTGTCTTTTTGTGTTGGTGTTTGAGATTGCAGCTCTGCAGAATTGCTCATCTTTGTCAGCAACAGTATTGACAATGCTGTTTTCTCTCGTGCAGACTCAAGGAAATGTGGGGAAGTGGAAGAAAAAAGAAGGGGAGATGGTAAGGATCTGAAAAGTGCTTTGTTTATAGCTTTAATTTAAATCAGTTGTCTGACAACTCAAAATGCAGGGAGTTTCCTGAGCATCTGTACAAATATTAAACCTGTTCATGTAAAGCATGATGAATATAGAGAGAACATGGCAGGTAGCAGCTGGGGATGTGTTGTGCGATATTGAAACAGACAAGGCTACTCTTGATTTTGAATCCTTGGAGGATGGGTACGCTTTGTTCACTCACATTAGAAGAACTTCAAATTCCTTCCATCCTCCCCTTTTGGGGTGGAGACTCAGACACATGGTTTCAGATAGATGGACTCAGTAGAGCAATTTTCTGTATGGAGACCATTAGTTGTGTTTGTGTAATGTTTTAGAGCTATGATCTCTTGCTGTTGAATTGGCTCTGTACTGAACCTAGATGTGTATTGCTGATCCTGGATTGCATTGTCCTTGCAGAGTTTTGGCTAAAATTTTGATACCAGCTGGAACAAAGGATGTGCCAGTTGGCCAAGCACTTTGTGTAGTTGTAAGTGCCTTCTAGGGTCAGGATTAAGAAACATGACCAACTTTTATGACTCCAGCAAAAGGGCTGAGATAAAGGAGCAGCGTGCAGTCATCTGCATTATTTGTATAGAGAGTGGTCATTATGCATATTCAGCATACTGCTTTATTTTTTTGGTAAAAAGACTGAACTAACCTGAAATGCTGGATGTAGGCTGAGAGTGCAGAAGGTGTGGAGCAATTTGCATCATATTCTGCAGGAGCTGGGCCTACATCCTCTCCACAGCCAAAGCAGCAAGCATCACCATCCTCACCACCAGCCACTGCACCATCTCCCAGTCCTCAACGCTCTCCTCCATCTGACCTGCCACCTCATGAAGTTTTGACAATGCCTGCACTATCTCCCACAATGGTAATGTGTTTGGAGGTCAAAGTCCTTGGAGGGTTCATTGTGTACCAAAATATGTGCTCACATTGTTCCTTAATTGTCTGCAGACTCAAGGGAATGTTGGAAAGTGGAAGAAGAAAGAGGGAGATATGGTAAGAGACATAGTCCACACAAGGTGGTGCTTCAACTTCACAATTGTGAAATTAGTTTTGTGCATTAAGTACCTGGTATCTGCTGCTGACTCTAAGTTTTTGCAGAGGGTTTTATTCTAGTAACATAAATGGTACTGAAACTCAAAGGATAGTATGGCAGGTAGCAGCAGGAGATGTGCTATGTGATATTGAGACCGACAAAGCCACTCTTGACTTTGAGTCACTGGAGGATGGGTACACATATATACCTATGCGCAAGACTTCTAAACTTTCAACCTGTCTGGTATTATTGGTCATGAGAGACCAGCAGTGTTGATGCATATCAAGATTATTTGCCTCTAAATTGCAAGTAGCTTGATCAAGAACCTGGGACTTGGAGCTTCAAGAACTTATAAATACTGGGGGGTGTGACTTCACTGCAGAGTCCTGGCTAAGATTCTTATTCCAGCAGGCACCAAGGACATTCCCGTTGGCCAGGCACTTTGTGTAGTTGTAAGCACTTTTGATGCTCCTTTTTCTCTGTCTTCTTTGTGCTGCATCACTCATTGTTGGTCAAGGAAAATTGATTTAGAAACTGGACATTTGGATGATGTGGAATCCTGGAAATAGGCTGAGAGTAAAGAAGGATTGGAGAAATTTACAAGCTACAGTCAGGAGGAAGATGGGCGAACTGCATCACAGGCCTCCCAACCACAGGAACAAGCCAGATCATCTTCACACTCCCCCCCACCTCATCCTAGTTTCCCCCCGGTTGACCTCCCGCCTCATGAAGTGTTGTCAATGCCTGCACTTTCTCCAACAATGGTATGTTGTGGTCTGTCAACATCTCTTATGGCTTAAAACTTTCTGCAGGTGTCTAAGCTTAGGGGAAATGTCATGCTATTCGTGTTGTTAGGGGTCTGACAATTTCATGGATTTTCTTCTGCAGACCCAGGGGAATGTTGGCACTTGGAAAAAGAAGGAAGGAGACAAGGTAAAGAGCTGTGGTGTGCTAAAAGATCATCTCTTTATTGTGCTCCACTTGCACCTGGTTTTGCAGTTCATTACTTTGCAAGCAACTCTTTTGTTATTTAAAAAATTTCAATGGCCAGAACAGCCCCCCTTGTAGAGTGCACCTGAGGAGAAGAATCTCATGGCAGGTAGCAGCAGGTGACGTGCTCTGCGACATTGAGACAGACAAGGCTACTCTTGACTTTGAGTCCTTGGAGGATGGGTATGTTCTTGTGACTTTTCTGGCAACATTCATATTAGTATGCAACAGGAGCACGTTCAAGACACATTGGGATATGTCCATCTGAAGCTGCCCTGCTGCATGTTTATTACTTAAGAACCTGGGGTCAAAGCATTTCTTTATTTTCTTTGTTCATGGATCTTGCTCTCTGTAAATACCCAATGCAAGCAAGAAAAGTAGATAGAGGGAAAAGAAGCACCAACCCATGAGACCATGTCCCCTTGGAACATCATCTCCAGGGTTCTAAACTACAGAGTCATATCACACCATCAACTGCTGGAAACTTAGCAAGCAGAATCTTTGCAGACCTTGCAAACCAAGGAACTATTGCACCTGGTGGTATGGGACCCAATCATCTGTCAAGTGGTGTTGTCATGGATAACTAGCAAGCTGTTGAGCTTCATGCAGCAAACCGTCAATGTATTTGGACTTGCAGGCAGCCACTACAATGAGTGTTGGGGTGTGATGTGACTGCAGAGTTATGGCCAAGATTCTTATACCATCTGGCACAAAGGATGTTCAGGTTGGCAGAGGGCTTTGTGTGATTGTAAGCACCTCCCACACATACTGTCACCTGCTTTCTTTCTGAATGTTCTGCAGTCTGCTACTGTGCTCCTGACACTGTCTAAGATATTGCCAATCACTCTGCAAAGCAATCATCTGTTGGTTATCTGGTGGAGGAGATGATTAAATCATGTACAAAAGATCTAGAGGGGTCTTTAGATAAATGGAACAGTACATTGAAGAGAGAATGGGGTTCTATCTGAGATGGTGATGTTGTGGGAATGTGAACATAGGCTGAGAGTGATCAAGAGTTGGAGAAATTTGCAAGTTACAGCAGTGAAGCTTCTACTCCCTCAGCAAGTGGGCAAGCACCAAAAGCAGCAGAAGGACAGTCACAAGCACATGCACCTGCTACTCCAGCTCCTTTGTCATCTTCAGCTGTGCAGGGTAAATTTGGGCCAGCAGTGAGGAAACTACTTGCTGAAAGTGGATTGGATGCCTCACAATTAACTGGGACAGGTCCTCATGGAATGCTGGTGAAAGGTGATGTGTTAGCTGCAATGAAAAGTGGATTATTACCAAAGTCAAAATCAACTCCTGCTGCTGCTTCTAAGATATCTGCACCTGCTAAAGTCCCAGCAGCTTCTAGCCCAGCATTAAGTTATGAAGATATTCCCACCAGCCAAATTCGGAAGGTATGTATGGCATTGATGAATCAGCAGTTGAAATCCCAGTCAATAGGGTCTTTTCTAGAATACAATCTTCATACATGTTTGCAAATGGTGAAAGTATTTGCAATTAATTTTAAATGGCAACCCTATGCACTAAAATTGACCTAGTGGATCTTAAAGCTCGTATGAGAGTTCTGATAAATAAAGTGTTTAATCGGATGTTGAAACTTCATCGTTTTAAGTTTTTGTTGGTTCAAAAAACAGCTTTGAACTTTAGGTTTTTGTGGCTGAAAAATAAAGCAGAGGTCAATTTGCTTGAAGATCTTCATAGCTTCAAAGTTGCAGAGGCTTCAGATTTGATCTCTTGGTTGGATTTCTTATTAGACAATTTGTTTCTTTGTTTTGGTCAGGGTGTTTATAGACAGTGCATTGGTATCCCTATGGGTACAAATTGTGCAGTCTATTTGGCTAATTTCTATCTCTTCACTTATGAGTTTGATTTCATCAAGCGTCTCTTGAAGAGTAACACATGTCCTGTTGTGCTTCATAGTTTGTCCTTGGTTCGTAGGTTTGTGGATGATCTTTTTGTTCCTGATTTTCCAAATTTTGAGAAATTCATGTACCTTAACCAAGACTCTTTTGGCGGCGGCATATACCCAAAAACCTCTTGCAAGTTGAATTGTACATCTAAAGGCTTCTCTTGTAATTTCTTGGATCTAACTGTGAGCCAAAGTCCTCAAGGTTTATCCTGTGACATTTTTGACAAACGCTCTCAACCAGAGTATGCAGGTATTGATATGATTAGAATGCCGCATGTTCATTCTAATATCTCAATGACTGCAAAGCTGGGGGTTATCAATAGTCAATTTTACATGTTCTTGAGACTTTGTAGTTGTAAGAAGTTTTTTGTCTTCCAGATGGTCAATCTTATTACCTTTCTGAAGGCAAAAGGCTACCCTTTTAAAGTTCTTCTAAAGAGAACTAGAGGGTTGGTTCTTAATGAAAAATTCCTGTTTGGAATTTCGGCTTTTGGCATTTTCAGAATGATTTTGCTTCGGGTCAGGTAAGTGGGGAGCTTCTTGTAAGCCCACTTGTTCTTTGTCTTCCCCTGTTCTTTTCCCTTTCTGTCTTCCTTTGTTTCTTTGTCTGGTCTTTGTTGTGGGGTCTGTTGCTAGCCAGTAGTATGGCTGAGTCTTCCCGTTGCTTCCGGAATTGCAGCAGAAACTCAGTTCGCAGGATGGTGCTTGTCACCAGCCTTTACCCACTGTAGGGAGCTGATGAAGTCAGTGGGGAAGTTGTGATAGTTAAGTCACTATCATACATGCTACTGTTGATGGTCCCTGAACAGGTGTGAGACTGGCACTTTCGTTCATACCGCTGTGTGTTTTTCGTGTTTTGTTTTGTTTTGTGTCTCCCCTTGTCTGGTTCTTTCTGTGGCTTCCTGAAGAAGTGTTAACCTTGCTGTTTTCTTCTTTATCGTGAGAATGGAGATTTCTCTATTCTTATGAAAGATATTTAAATGGCAACCCATGGATTAATTGTTTTTCAGATCATAGCAAAGCGACTGGTGGAATCCAAGTCTGGCATACCACATGCTTATCTTGAAGCAGGTCAGCAGTTGCATCATGTCTGTGAATTTCATATTTGAAATGGTTTCTGATCTCCTAGCTTCAAGTTCAACTTCTTGCCACTGGTTCTATGATTGGATGTTAACCTGTTTACACACGAAGAAATTCATGTCCAAAGTCCACTGCACTCACTTTTTGTAATGATGTGTTAACCTCTAGGTCTATGTGATCCCAAAGTCCACATTGACATTGTTTAGTGGTTGTTTGCTGGTGTGCTGCTGTGCTGCTGTCAGCTACTCTTTTGGATCCAACTCTTGACCTTCGAAAAGAACTGAAAGGTCTGTTGCTCATATGATTTGATACCTTCAACTGTTATTCTGTATCTGATGATCCATTTGTCTATTAACATGGCTACTGGCTGTTGAAACTTTTCCTCTTGGAGGTTAAATGCATAAAATCCATGATGTGGAAGTTTCAAATCCCAGTGGAAGACTGCTGTGGGGATGCAGCTCTGATTCTCATGCTGGAACTTCTGAAATTTAGGTGAGAGAAGGTGGTTATTCAACAGCCATGTTTATACAAAGTGGTTGGTATGGGCATGATGCAGAGAATCATGGTGTTTCTATATCAGTAAATGATTTTATTATCAGGGCCACAGCTCTTGCTTTGAAAGAAGTGCCTGAGGCAAATGGTAAGCTTGATGTGCATACTACACCTTTGTTTTGAAACCTGATTAGTGGAATAATGCAGATTGGATAATAACTATGGCTGGTTGCTATGCAGCATTTTGGGATGACAAGGCAGGAACCAGAGTGATGAACAACTCCATTGATATCTGTGTTGCTGTTGCCACTGAGAAGGTAGGGTGTGTGTATGCTTGTTGGGACTGCATGGGAGGTCTGCACTGTGGGTTTCAGGTTGGAGAAAGGTTGTATTTGTCTGGACACTTGAGTGCTGATGGTGCTCTGCAATTTTATTTGCAGGGATTGATGACACCAATTTTGAAGAATGCAGACCAGAAATCATTAACAGATATCTCTTCAGAGGTAATTCTTTCAGGCATGTGGTGTTGTGATTAATTTCCATGATTAACCCTACTCCAAATTTTGTGAATTTTCATATGTGAAAGAGGATTCTCTATGCTGTGCCATCAGGTAAAATCACTCGCTGAGAGGGCCCGAGCAGGCAAGTTGAAGCCAAATGAGTTTCAAGGTGGCACTTTCAGGTCAGTATCTTGTTTCACTCTGCATGCAGGAAAATGGGAGAAGGTAAGCTCTGTATGATATGCACCCTAGATGTAAGCTATCTGCTGCTAAGTGGAGCAGAAATGTTTGTGCTGCCTTGGCATTGTTCCTGCATTGCACTACAGTGATTTACTGGTTGGATGCTTGGTTATTTTGTGCAGCATCTCAAACCTTGGAATGTTCTCAGTGGACCATTTTTCTGCTATTATAAATCCTCCTCAGGTAGAGTACACAACTTTGACTGTGGATCTAAGGAGATCATGATCACTGGCTATGTGAGGAGCAAGGGCATATGACTCGCACAACAGATAGAGATAATTTGTTGCTGTACAACTTAATCAGTGGTTGATGGGACCCTCTGGCATGCAGGCATGCATATTGGCTGTTGGCAGGGGTGTGAAGAAGGTGGTTTGGGAGGAGGATGCAGATGGTATGCAACCCTTCAGTGCCCTCTGCTTGCAAAATATATGCTTCTGCCTAGGTCTGGTACTCTTTGTATGTGCACTATTGTTACTAACAAAGAAAGAGAACTGGTTGCTAGGTGGAGGAAGGCCCAAGACTGTGACCCAAATGCTTGTCACTTTGTCTGTAGATCATCGTGTCTATGATGGTGAAACTGGAGGTGGGTTTTTCTCTCCTCAAGATGTTGATTATCCATCTGTTTTGTAGAATATCAGAGAAACTATGACAGTCTTCTGCTTACACATATTGATCCAATGAAGGTACGTGGATTGGGCTTTTAAGCTTTGTTTCTTTGATGGTTGCAGGTCGATTTTTGAAGGCTTTGCATGCAAATCTATCTGATCCCAAGAGAATGCTGCTATAAGCATTGTGCATGTCAAACTGGATTATCTGTGCACTGCCTCCACCCCCTCCCCCATCTGTTACATTTGTTGCTGGGACCACCTCCCTTGTCTTTATGGACGTTGACAACATTCATGCAAGGTACAATCACACAAGAGAGACATGCCCTCAACACGAGACTTGAGTGAGACCTATCATTGAATATTTGCATTATTAGTGTTTCAAGGTTAGGATAGTCTGAGGAAAGTGAATCACTTTAGATACCACATTTTGCAGTATTTGCTTCCAAGGTAGATGATTGCAACTTTAGGATGTTCATTACTGTCAAGTGACCTAAGCATAGTTGTGAACCAGGCCTTTCTGCACTTGGGCCTTTTAGGGTTTGATGGCACAGAGACAACTATGCGTGATTTGTATTAGGTTGGATGCATATTGCAACAATTGTGATGATGGTATATCCAACAAGCTCTTGGAGTTTCATTATCACATTGTGAGTCTAATAAATTGATCTCTGAGTAGATTTGTGACACCACACCTTTAGTACACTCATCCATTGTACTTGGGGTTTCTTAAAGTGATCTTACTTGCTTGTCGCACCCTTGATGTTTCATAGTGGGGTGTGATTGTTTGCTATTGGTGTAGCAAATACTGCGCTCCAAAATTTAGTAATAGAGAACCTTTTCAAATTCAACTGCCTTGGATTGCTCTGAAAAGTGCACAACTTTTTGTTTTGGCTGATTTTCTAAAACTTTTTGACACAATACTAATGCATCATTTCAAGGTAAACTTTAATATTGTTTTGGCTCTCAACACAGTGCACGCCTCTATTATTTGTTGTGCATGCGGTTATTGAACTTTCTGCTATGATTACATGCATAGCCTGATGAGTAATGCTTGTCAGATTTCTGGAAGTTACATGAGATTATGTTTGCATTGGGTTGTGCAGTCAGCATATGGTGTTTGCAGCTTCACTTCTGGTGGTATGCCTACTCTTTACACCAGTTTTTTGTGATGTAGTTTCTCTTTTTTTAGCAACTGTATACCATTGCTCTGCATTGGAGTGCTTCTCTTTTTCAGTGCATGACAAACCTCCAGAGACTGCAGATGGCCTGGAGTGAATCTGGTGGCTGCATCAGAACTGGATTTGTTGCAAATATTTGTGAATATGCGCAGGAAGTCCTGCCCCATACATTTCTGGGGCATTCGACAGAAGTGAGAGTTTACATGTAAAGGTGTATTTTACAGGTCAACATATGCACATGGAATCTGGATGTTTTGCTAGACTTGGTCATTTTGGCTGGGTTGGAATAGGTCCAGGATACCCAGAGTAGTGCCAGCAAAGTGCTGGTGATTTATACTCATTTAGCTGTGGGAAAACTTTAGCTGTGGAATAAGGCCTACTTACACTAGGAGTCGAGGCCAAGGTTGAACTCGAATCAAGCATTTTATTGGTGCAATCATTAAAATCAGCCCAAGGGACTTTGCACTAGGAGTGAAGGCTGAAAAGAAAACAATTTTTTTAATCCACCACTTTATGGCCCTGACTTGGTCCCAAGGTAGAAAATGGACACCTATGAACTTGGGAGGCCAATTTTCAACACTTGGGGCAAATGTTGCTCTCATAAAATATTTGTTGTTTTCATGAAATCTGCATCATAGGGTCCCAATAAATCCTAAACCAAGCCTTATATGTTTTCATTTTTCATTTCATCTCTCTTCATTTTCCCTCTTCTTGTTGAACTTATATGTTCGGTTGTGAATAATGGAGGGAATTTCTAATTTTCCTACTTGGGATATGGAAGATGTTAATGTGTTGTATGAAAAGGGTGTCAAATGTAGGTTCTCATTCATTTCAGCCAATATAAATCTCTTTCATTGTTCCATTTATTTTCATAATAAAAACAATCATTATCATCATTGCACTACAATTTTGATGAGGTGCAAGTTATTGCAATGTCACAGCTACAATAATAACATATCAAATTGTTATGGAAAACATAAAAGTTACAAAAATCTTTTGTCTATTCTCATCCACGGTGGTTTGACTCTTAAGGTTTAGCTTGAGAAAGGATGCAAAGATGAGAAAAACAATTCAACTGGGCACATATTCATGTGAGGGCAAGCATATTAGCATGCAATGAGTTGTGTCTACCCAAGCTATCCGTTAGGCTATTTGTTAATTCAAGGCAGGCACAAAGAACAACCTACAAGTGTATTAGCCTTGGTTTTAGGTAAATGTCCTTTTTTTTTAAACTCCTACTACAAACATGAAGGAGATTATAGGGGACAAAGAGACCAAAGAGCCAGACAGTCTGAATGGAAATAGACTCTAGAGAGCAAAGACTACAAGCAAGGTCCAAGAACACTACTCATTTTTTTAATCTTTGTTTAGCTAGGGGTATTCATTTTTTTTTTCCAAATTTGTGAAGGATGTTTTAAACAACTTAAATTGGTTTTTAAAAGTTTTTTTTTGTGAAATTTGCATTGTTTTGAGACTAGTATAGTGCATTTCATAATTTTAGGGTTTTTATTTGTTTTCAAAGTTTGTGTTAATGGATCCAGCCTTAATTAAGCAAATGTGGGATTTTTTGTTTTATTTTTATTTTTATTGCAGACGGTGTTTTCAAGCAGCATTCAATTCTATTTTGTCTCCTGCCCATCTATCCTGCATTCTTCAAGAATGGTCACCTGGAAATAATAAAACTATAAACAAAGCTCACTGCTAAACCTAAAGAATCATATTAAGTTCTTTTGATGAGTACATAACTATGAAATTGCACAGATCTTCACATGACAGATGACAATGAGTGCAGTCATAAACACATCAGAGTTGCTCACAAAGTGTCACACCATCACCTTCACCATGACTAGCAGTGACAAGCTGCCATGACCCCCCATTGACTTCGTCAGCTTCTGCCTCCTCATACACCAACTTTGACAATCTGATGCACCCTCCATAATGACCCAAATTACCTCACTGTTTCATTCCTACCTCTGGTCAACAAACACCAACATTTCTGAGACCAGAAGACATTTCTATGTCTGAGTTCCCAGGTACCAAAGTTGAACAAGATGCAAAATTCCAGTCCATAAATTGAGCTCCCTTCTTGCAATGAGTGGAATGGATTTGAGCCCTGGATCCTAGACTTCTATGCAAAATGCACAGAGATCAAACAGGGATTCAAACATGCAAGCTGTGGGACAGCAGCTTGCAGCTTGTCCTCCTTGCAGCATAAGCAATGAAACGAAAACCAAAGCCAAAATGTGAGTATGCAAAACACCCACTGATGCTAGAAAGACTTTACAGCTCCATTTTCTTCAAACCAATGACAGCCTCCAAGAGATTTCCATTGTTATTCATTCAAATCTTAGGAGAAAGACAAGTTATCCTGGATCCCAAAAAAAACACCCTCTGCAACACCAGACGAAACTTCGCGTTGAATATGAAACACAATTGTTCTTCCTTCTCCTCCTCCTCCTCCAAAGACATAGTTCGGCGGTGCTGTTGTACATGTAGAGACATAGAATTCCAAGTTGCAAGGAATGCGAAACCCCAGGTTTCAGTCCAGGACTACTGGCATTGTGGACACAGGGCTCCGGAGGCCACCAAATTATACATTCAACCCATAGTCACTTCAAGGAAATGTTGAGAAAATCTAGAGAAAATAACTTTAGATAACAGTTCTAATTAGTGAGTAGAGAAAGCTTTAAAAGATGATGACCATGACTTGCATGAAACCAAAGTAACCAATTGCTCTTGTTTCCTTTCAAAATGTAGGCATGAAAACTTACTTAACCTCCCACCTATCATAATGCTCTGTTTCAAAAACCATACTAAGACTAAAATGTAGCTTTTGTAACATAACTAAAAAGAATTAGATATAAGAAATCCTGAATGAAATCAGAATTCATTTCCCAACATGAGGCAACCTACATGGAGGAATTACTATCGTACAAATCATTTCACAATATGAAGCAACCAACATGCAGGGACTACTATGGTACAAACTGAACTGTCATAATTCAGTAACTAAACTTCATTCATGCTTATTATTGTGCTGAAGATGGCATTGGGGAAAAACTATTTTAGCTAATTCTCCCATGCATCTAAAGATCTAGGACATCAAAAACAGTCTCCTCTAGCAACTTAACAGCACCCAAAAAAAGTGGTGTGATCAGAAAGCTTGATTACAATGTCTCCAGAGCCAGTGTTAGGCATATGTTATAGGCCCAGCTTCAATACAAAGCCTAGCAAATACTGAGGCACCTTAGCCATGGTTCCAATGCATCAAACGCTTACCCAGTACCTTGCCATAAGTTTCTATGACTCCTTGTAGTAATGACCTTCAATGAGTTGTCCATGGCTTCTCTGGGTTTTTTAATGTGGAGGAGATGTGGTCTTCTTCTCAACACAGCTAATCCCCTTGACCATGTCAACCCAACAGTCCAGCACAAGGTCATATATCCAGTATCCACAACTTGGCAACCCCCAACAAAAGAGCTAGTAGGTCCACAATCCCAGACCTTGAACAAACAAGGCGGATCCAGCAACAACAAGACCAGCAAAAATGGGGGGCACTGCAATATCTATCCTTGACTTCTTGAAAAGATTTGCAGGGACACACAGGCCATCAGAGGGACCATCAAGTGGCAAACTGAAACACTGCCTACAGGATGGTGAACCCTTGTTGCCTTGCAAAGAACAAGCCTCTGCAATCTCCATGGAAGGAGAAATACTAGATCTGAATCCCATCTCCAAGCTCAGAGAAGATACTGCAACTGTTGCTGCTAGCATCAATGTCCAAAAGATTGTGTAGAGGAACAAAGGCTGCACTGCAAGTTTCAAGAAGTATAACACACCTGCCTGGACATGTGAAAGAAAGCAATCCAAGGATTATCAGAAGCAGCACTATACTGCAAGTCTAATACTGCATATCCCACATTGGAGTATTAGTACACACACAGCAAAAAAAGTTTAACAGGTCTGTGCTGCTGTGAACATGGAAAAATTGAAAATATGGTCGATCCTCATGCCACCAAAGGTGTACTTTGGAAAGCTAACAAATTCCTGCATGAACTATACCTGGTAACTTCGCTGTAGCAGAAGAAGAGATGAGCATATTCTTTCTACCACTGCATGATGCTGCTGTTGAAGCACAGAGCTGGTCCTCTCCGTGCTTCTTGTAAATGGCACTGCCATGATAGATCACCAGTGTAAATAGCAGGCAGTCTTAACTCACTTTGAGACACAGTAGCAACTCCTCTTTGCATTGAAAGTAGCCAAAATGCAAACCACCTATCCTGAAAACAAAAGAAGAAGCCTTCTGTTAAACCCCAATAAAATAACTCTGCATATGCGGGTTATGCAATAAAAACTGTCACCCACCTTCAGGAAACATCTGGGCTGAAGTTTACCTTGTCAAAAGTAAATGTCTTAAGGGGACCTGTCTTTGCAGATCCACTCCAGCCTCTTTTAGCTGTCTTTCCAGGTTCTCTAACACTTGAACTTATGAATCCCTTCAAGGAAAAATCTGTGACAGTGGGGCTGCCTCTTTAAGACTTTTGCTCTGTAGCTTACTGGTATTGCCCAGAGACAGCAATAAAAAGATGAAACTGTCCAGTCACAACAGGATAGGCCAGAAGGGTCTCCACTACCTCAGGCAGACTTTTTGTACACACTAGCAACTTGAGACCCACAGACTAAATTATAACCCACCTCGTCAGGTTTCCAACATGCTGGACAATGCCACAAAAGGACGAACCTTTTCCACAACAACTCACTGACCATCTTGGCTGTTCATGACAGAAACTGTCAAGCCATGCTGTAGCACATGAAATTTTCAAACAGCTGACCAAAGCATATGTTATCCTTTGCCACTAGTGCAAAAATTATCAGCCTTAAAAATCAGTCTAGTGGACACCGGAGTGCATGTCTTTCTGAGATAGTCAGATTCCAGTACTGGAAGAGCATATGGAAGTTCGATTAGAGTCAACTTCTACTGTACTGTTCATCAGAACAAATGCCACAGCTCCTTGTGGTTGTCTACAGCTCAAGTTCTTACTTCAGCTTTCTGACAGCAAGAAGTGGAGTTCTTGAGAAAAGATAACCAGAGAAGAAAAATTAAAGTTAGTTATGAACCGGAGCATAGAACTATAACATATCACACTTCTGAAACAATTAAATACTCAGTGCCAAGACCCACATGAAATGGCCTGCTTTGCAGACACAAGTATGCTGCTTGAAACAAAATTACCCAAGACTTATGGTCACCCCAGATCAACATGTGAACCAGCTGTGACTTACACCACCAAAAACAGGGTGACCAAATCCTTGAACACAAAAGGAAAGTTGATCCACTTCCTACTCAATTCTTTTAGTGATAAAAGTGAACAGAAGTCCACCCTTAACCGCTCTTCACAGCTATGGAAACCTATCAGTGAAGTTCCAATAAGATATAACAGTCTTTACTGACTCAAACCCACAGAAGCCATTCATAATCTTAAACCTTCTCTGTCTTCACAACTGTGTAATGCAAACTTTCAGACAACAGAAACCCTTTAACAGCTCAGGAGCACCATTCGTCCACACTGCTGCAATCTTAGATGCCAATTCAACTATCAGAATGACTTCAGGTCTTTGAAGATTTGATCACACAACAACACATATCAAGCACAAATACCTCTATTGTCATCTCCTTTCATCAAGTGTTGCACATGTCCATTTTAACAGAAAATGTCCTTGCTTTGAAAACATCCTTCTTGTCCAAGAGAGTAGTGCAAGTCAAGGACATGTCACTGATCACACACAATGAAGTTGCCCACTTTTCACATCGAGGTAAAGAAATTCATGAGCACTGGGGACCAAGGAAAACAGAAACTACTGGGGGGCCATCCCCGATAGTGAAGTACACAAGCAAGGACAAACATTAATAGGTATTTTCGGCAAGGGGAATTTCAACAGTTTAGCAAATATCACAAGCTTTTATCCAGACACTGATCAAAAGGTTCTAAGTGGATGCGAATGTCAGGTAAGGTAATCCTTTTGGCATGAGAAAGAGTGTGCCAATTTCATGCACAAATGGAGCTGGGGAAATGGTGGCAGATTTGTAGCCCCAAAGGATATATCCACACCAGAGGCAAGGGTGAATTCCACGCAAGGCGATTCAAACCATAAAACACCCAAATTCGAAGTGAAAGGAGCGACAAAATCTCCACAAAACAGAGATAGTCGGAGAGAAAACATCGCAGGAAAAAAAAAACAAAACAACAAAAACCAAAACCAAAACTAAGCTGGTTCAGATTTGTGGAGAATCTGCTACAAAAACCAGACGCTCAAAGCACGAAAAACGACGGCAACAGAATTAGGGATGACTGTTTTACCGAGATGCTCTACTCCGTTCAGCAAGATTCCTGCAGCGAAGCGTGACTTGCTGCTGCTACTCCTTGTGTGTTTTGTGATCCTGGATCCTTGTTTTGGGTGTCTATATTTGTTGCCTCCTTCTTCACTTCCTTGCTGCTGAGTGCGAATGAGTCGCATCCGACTGCAGATCGCACGAGAGAACAAGGAACGCGGAGGGACGAAAACGAAGAGACTGGAGAAGCTCGCAAGAGCCTCACGTCCTTCCGCTTGTCGTATACGACGTGGTGACCTACAGTACCTTCTGCTTGTCGCATACGACATGGGGTTAGAGGGCGTCTTTTGTTTTTTTTGTTTTTGGCTACTAACAAAGTTAAAGACCTTTTCTTTTGTTGGTCGAAGAAATAGATTTCAAGAAGGGGCCTTTTTTGACACGCGTCAAGGTTCCAATACCCAAAAATTTCATAAAAGTTGTGAATTTAAAATTTCATAAAAGTTCCATCACAAAACACTTCACAAAAGTTTCAAACCTAAACTCTTCAGAGAGGTCAGGCGTTGGGCAGTTGCTGCAGAGAGTTCAGGCCGTCACTATCTTGTGTCGGGCAGTTGTGGCAGCAAGAGTGGCCTCTTCTAGGTTCGGTGTCTTTTCTGAAACGCTTGCCGTTGTTTGTTTTCCCATGATAGCCCCAAGATGTCCGATGGGTACCCGCTGCTTATCACTGGAAATTACAAATTTGATTTTTTTTTAAAAGGGCAACAGTTTTTGGTCCTTGGGGGTGAGCTTGACTGGATTTTGGCCTGTGCTGCACTCCACCTTGCAGGGCCCTTATGCGGGTCAAGCCCATGACCTCGGGCTTTGCCCTACACATTCATATGGTCAATTGAAATACACAACCTGGAGGAGTATTTTTGTTTAGGAATTTTTGTTTCCTGTCAAAGGGTTGCTCATTCATAGGAAGATGTAGAAAAATAGCCAATCATTCCCAGGAAGATTTAGCCAAATCTGGCTATAATTCAAGTATGAAATATAAATCTTTCATCATCCTTTCTATATTATTGGCTATACAGTGGAAAAAATAAAATAGAGAGGATGAGGGGCCTACGGCAGTGGCTAAGGGGTGAGGCTTTGTGAGCTGCCCGAGCCAGCAGGTTGGGAGTTCAAATCCCAACTGGACCCCTTCTCCTCACGCTCTTTCTTTGAGGACATTCAGCAACCCTGGTGGTTAGGATTGGCTCTGTTGCCAGAGTTATAAATTATGTTTTTTAAAACCAAATATAGAAATCTGGTAAATTTTACTATTTTTTTATCACTTTATGTGACGAATCCTTCAAAATTACTTCATTTTAGAAAATTTGAAATTCTCTTTTGGGCTAAACTTTTCCAATAAGGCAAAAAGCTGATCTGGAGGATATTTAAATTTACACTTTCCAAAAAGAAATTCAGCTACTGGGGCCAATTTGAATTGCCCTTTAAACAAAGTGCAAGTGAATGTGCAAACGAAGGCATGGTTTTTGGGGGTGGGGGGTGTTGCTCAAGTGTTGCTCGTGTATTAAAGTCTTCCTTGCAGTTCACCCTTCAAACAACCTCTGAATAAGGGGTGAAAAAAGAAGAAGAAGAAAAAAAAAAATGGGTTCTTCTGAAAGATGTTTTAAAAGCAATTTCAAAAAATTTAATGTGTACTTAGCACTTTGTGAAAACAAAAAGTTTGGGGGCCAAAAATGAAAGTTCACATTAGCATTTAAAGTTTAGTTGCTAGAGGCCAGAATATTAGATAACTTACTATTCCAAAGACTCATTAAGTCTTTCTATTCATGGTCAGATTTCTTTTTTTTTTGTTGAAATTTCGCAATGTTGCGAATTCGACGAGACCTCCTGCGACACGTGCAAAGGGAAAACTGAAAAAAATTGTAAATTTTTCGCCAGAAAGGTAGGCCTATTGTAACGAAGTTGCCAGATTTAGGCAACAGCATGTCGCCAGAATCTGGCAGGATTCTGAAATCTTTCTTCTACCCTATCTGACTTGTAGTCAAACTTGGCTAAATCCTGTTGTTGATGATAGCAAACGTGCCAACATCACAAAATTGGAAGAAAAAAAAAAAAAAAAAGAGGAAAAAAATACTCTGGTCATGATGTCAAGTTGAAATTGTGTGTGCAAAGACTAATTACTTAAGCTTTCTGGTCATGGTTTGTCAAGTTGAAATTGTGTGTGCCAAGACTAATTACTTAAGCTTTCTGGTCATGGTGTCAAGTTGAAATTGTGTGTGCCAATACTAATCACTTAAGGCTTTCTAGTCATTGTGTTAAGTTGAAAGTTTGTGCCTAGGCCTTTTACGAGGCATTTTGAACACAAATGTCATGGGATGAGCATGGCTACTATGGGTGAGGTTGTTGTGTCAACGAGGATTTATCTTCTTTTCTGTTTTTTTGAGGTGTAATCACCAACATTGTTTTCCTTATAATTTTCATAAATTGAAGGCTTCATTTGGACTTGTCAGCCCATCATGCTTTTCAAGTTGAAGTCCATTGTAACTCTTATATATATAATCCAATTGGAGCATGTAGGGTGCATAGATTCAAAAATAATAACCTACCCCATGCCTGTATTAGCATATTGTTGTTTGAGATCAAAAGTTGGGAACTCCAAAAATTGAAACAAATGAAGAGTTCAAGGTTACATGGCCATATGTAACTGAACACAAGTTCATTTCCACTACTTGAAAAATCATGTCTCAATTATTATACTTCAAAAATCTTTTAATTTAGGTAGTGTAGGTGGCATGTATAAATTTGACTGGGGGAAGGAACCCAAAATCAAATTTCCTTACTTTTTTGTAAAGACCAAAATATCAATCTCAATATGCATTGACAAAAAAATCACATGGATGTTGGGGGAAACTTTACTCAAATGTGTCCAAGACAAGAACATAGGAATTTGAATGCATCAGTTTAACAACAATTCATTCTTGGTTCACAACAATATAAAATACATATCCAAGTTGAATCCTCTATTTACGAAATGGATATTGAACATTAAATGGAGTTGTTGTCATCAGGGTAACGTAAAGTACTGCAAAGTTTTCATCTTTGTACTTGAAAAGCACCTCGATGGATTAGAGAACGGATGAGACTTCGGACAAGACTTTGGATCAGTCGCATGAAGACACATCAAAACCTTTTGTACTTTTGCACTTGGGAGGTCCTGCTCTCTTAGGCCTCTCCTAATTTTGGCACCTTGGACCTAGGGCTACCACACTTGAGGGTCATTCACACCTATTGTTAACATGCTGGTAACTCACTGTTACGATTCCCCCCCTCCTCACAAAAGAATTCACATATAAAATGTTAGCTACTAAAAATGATGAGGTGGCAACCTTGGCAACAGATGCTAACACAATGTTAGACGTAATTTTGGCTAACATTTAATCTTCACAAAAACATAGATTTGCAATGAAAAAGTTGATAGTAGGCAAAAATGGTCAAACAATTCATTGTAGAGTTTTTCCCCCTTTCATCCTTTTGTGCCTTTTGTTGCTATGTATAGATACACATGCATTGCAATGTTACAGTAGTCTTGCAAGGAACAAACATGTAAGGAGCAAAAATGCAGGTGAAAATGTTGCATAAAATAAAGTTCTAAAAATGTTTTCAATGAGTTTGTAGTTTTAAAAATGTTTCAATGAGTTTCTAGTTCTAGAGTAGTGGATGATTATAAAGTTTGATGGAATTGTTTAACTAGATTGAGCTTCGATGATGCAATGGATTTTCAAGAATATCATTTTCCCAATTTGCTTGAAGTTTTCATGGTCTACCATTTCTAGGCTAGTTCAATGCTCCTTCCTTCTCTTTGATTCTTATGTTGTTCAATCATAAACTACAAATGTTATTGTTGTTTCATTCCACAAAACAAAATGCAAACACCAAAAACACATGTAGACAAATCCAAGAAAATTTTATAAATCCATGTTATTACAAATAACTAATCATTACATGTCTATTTAAGATTATCATGTCCCAATGATGAAGGCAATTCAACAAGCAAGAAAAATAAGAAAAAGGGGATTCAATTTCAAAAGAAATTGTCCAACCCAAGAAACCTTGCCAATTGAATTGGAATATGCAAAAATTGTCACATTGATTCGAGTGAAAAAACAAGAGCATATTGTTGTTATTGATCTAGTAGACCTTTGTGATCAATTCCAAAAGATGGTGACAAAGTGGATTATTGCATATGTGATGGATGCATGTTGTTGCCAACATGTAAGGAACAAACCTACATATAGAAATAAATGGCATGATTTCAACAAGGACTTCAAGATTCTTTTTTACTACATGGTTAAAATAGGTCACAATGAAAAATATTGGTTGCTAAGTCCTTAGGAGAAAGTAACAATGCACTTACCTTGTTAGTTTGGCCACAAGATGTAGAACATGATGAATGAGTTTTTAGGTAACAAATTAATTTACCAACATCCTCACATCAAAGATCGAATGAACAACTTAGACAATGTATATGTCAAACCAACATGAGGTCTCACAACACAATAAAAGATGCAAGGAACCTTGATGGAAATAGTTGCATGAAAGATTGTGACGAATCAACTAATATGTGAAATGACATGAACCCAATAAATTTGAAAAGACCTATAGTATTTTCACAAGTTGCGAAGAAACCACACCAACAATTTCATTCCTAACTCCAAATTGAAAAGGCCCAATGCCACCCCAACAAGTGCCGCAACATAATCTAATGACCTTAGCTTCAATCACCGAGAAGGATGGGATTGAGATCATGGTCGATCAATTAGGAGCATAAATGTCAAAAGATGTTCATCAACTCACAAAAATATTGTAAAAACAACAAAAGAAGATGACTTGTGCATGAGCATGAAGCCTGAGCTTGGAACTTTGAATTTGGAACTTAAAGTTGAATATGATTTTAATCCACCTACATGGATGAATATGTCCATAAATGAATGATTCCATATGGATGAATGTCATTTTTTCATGGATGAATTTCATTTATGATTTGGATAAAATAAAGCTACATGATAGGAAATTCGTTGGCCTAATTTAAATGCTTGTCATTTCCATTTCAAATTGATTGTTAAAATTTCAATCTATCACCTATTTGTGATCAACACCTTGAAAAAACCCCATTGATAGGATGAAAATTATCAAAATTTTCACATGGTTCACAAACATGTTTTTAATTTTGTGGAATCACATGTGAAATAAATACTACAAATTTCAAGAAGGTTTTTAATCATTACAATTTTTTATGGAATTTTCATTTTTCCATACACAATTACAAATATTATATATGTACAAATATATTCTAATGCACCATGATATATATTTTAAAAATTGGTTTCTTGTATATTTAATTTTTTGGGTTCTATTCTACCATAAAATACAAAAACATTATGAAACTCCTATTTAGTGTTGACATGGTTTAGGCTCAAAAGCATTAACTTAAGAAAATAGTACAATGTAATTACATTAAGGGGGTCATCATAATGTGTTTCACCTTAATCACTTGGCCTTCAATGCCATGTTGTGATGGCTCGTTGACAATTAAATGTATTTGATGTGTTAGGTTGAAAATATCCTTGTCACTTTAGGTTAATGATGCGCATTAATTGTTGAATGTGATTTTATCCTTCTAATCTCAACCAATTGTGCAAGATGGAAGCACAAATGAATACATTAGGTATGAAAATCACATGGAGTTTCAACTTCCCAAATAACTCCTTTGAAAATATTCAAAAATATTTTTTACAACAAAATGCTTGCACTTGTGCTTTTGATTGTAAAACAATTCAAGTATGTTATGTTGACCCTTCTCTTTAATGTAATCATCATGCAAGAAATAAGTAAGTAACCTTTGTCACCAAGAAAGTATGGAAGAATACCATTACATGTGCCCTTGCTAAATTTTAACAAATCTTTATATTTAACATGTTTATATAGATGATTGCCTCAACATTCGAAAATCATTGATAGATCCAGGTACAACCCCACATAAATATCATTGAAATTTTTATTACAATCAACTACTACTTAAGTAATGATTTTATATCCTCCTATTTTAAAACAATAGTAATCATTGAATAGACTCTAATGGGTTGCATAATAAAGATGTGAGTTCCATCAATTATTCCTTAAATACAAGGTAATTTAAACCGATGTTTAAATTACTCCATGAAAAACCACAAGAAAAATCAACTTCCAAATGGCAAATAATTCACTAGGATAAGGACCTCCACAAAGGAGTCAATTACTACAAGGTAGGTTTGATGGGAAGGAATGATTGCTATGAATTTTTTTATATTGGACACGTGACAAATAATGGGTGGTTCAATAGGGTCAAATGTGTAATGGAAAGGTTTTGATGAAAATTAAAAGTTTGTCCGGGATTTTGCAAAAAAAATCAAAGTTTTGACAATTATTTAGGGCGCCAACACGCATATAAAATTAAGTTACAACTCACAAGTAATGGTTTTCGTCTCTGATTAATCACAATGACCTTGATGCCACCTTAATCTCTCCATTGAGGTGCATAGATGTGTAACAAGTTCTATTGCACAAAATTTGCAAGCTTGATGAATTGAGTGATTAAGCTTGATCATTTATAATTGTTTTGTGTAACAAATCAAGTTTCTTTTGTATTATAGTTTGTCATCCAACAAGTTGTTGGAAAACAATGTGATGCAAAGCTCCACTAGTTTTAAGCAAAACAAAGCTTGATTAACTACTTGCACACAAACAAGTTTGTGCATTTGTGTGGCTAGAGAGGTGATGAGGTTACAATGCCAAGAATATTTTCAAGTTATAGTATGTTTAACAAGTTCCTTTTGGCATTCATTTGGCATCATGTTCTGAAATTCAAACCATGGCAAGATCAAGTTGTCTTATCTTTTGTTTATGTTTATGTGAAAAGGAGCTTGGAAAATGTTGGTAGATGAATATGAGTCTTGGTTTGACCCATGGATGATGGATTGATAATATAATCAAATCATTTTTTTATTTGTCAAGGTTTGTAATGGTGTTTGAACAACCCTAAAATGAAAGCACCTTGATGTTTTAGTTTTTTGTTTTTATGAAAGGCCATATGCATTTGAAGTGTAGAACATTGAATATGTTTCAAGATGGTAGGGATGATGTTAGGCTCACCCAGTGAATTTTCGAGTGCTTTTGGAAACTTGATTGAAAATCAATACATACTTGAACACCTCAAATCTATTAGTGTTTAGTGACAAATAATCATTTAAAAACAAGTGGAAAAAGGTTAAGCAAATAATCTACCATTTTCACTTAAGGAAAAAACAAGTATATAACAATAAACAATGCTCCACCATTTCTAAAACTTCCAGTCACAACAAGTGCAAAAGACAACTTTAGCACACCTTGCAAAGCAAAAAACTTGAACAAACATTCACTTCATGCGAAAAACCTCCAAAAGTGCCCAAGATGCACCACAATTGAATCAAAATAGAAATATGCCCAAAAGACCCCTTGAACTTCCCCAAGAAAAGATTTCAGGTCTGTCAAAAAATGGTGGGGATTCTAAAAAAAATGAAAATCCCAATAAATCATCTTAAACTCCAAGTTTTCTAACCTTATTTTACATCTAGAACCCTAGAACTGAAGTCAAAGGCGACAATTGATTTTTTGGTTTATTAATAAACAACTTTTCAAAATTGGTAGTGACCTAAAACTAGACCATGATTGAAAGTATAAGGTATAGGATACATGATTTGGATGTATGGAATTGTGTTGTTTACAGCATTTTATTGGTCATGATATAAGGTACGGAATTTGGGATAACGTATAATTTCATCTCTTGATATGAAATTTAGATGGACAATGTTGTCTAGGTACTTGCATATTAATTAAGGTATAAAGTATCGAATTGAGGATAAAGAATAATTTCATACCTTGAAATAAAACTTAGATACAACTTTATGCTTAAACAAAAGGATTTCAAAAAAAAATTGATTTACCATGTTACCATCATATTGTCACACATGTGATGACCATGGTCAAAGGTGTAGGGTATATGGTATATGATATGGGATGTGGAATAATGTTGTTTAAAATATTTGATTGGTGAATATACAAGGTATGGAATGAAAGGTTAAAAGATAGTTTCATGTCTCCATACTAAATCCAGAGAACTTGGTTGTTCAGGGTATGTCATTGGCCAAGATATAAGGTATGGAATTAAGGATAAAATATATTTTCATGTTTTAAGACTAACTTTACATACAACATTATGTCTAAACAAAAAAGGGCTAGACAATTTTTCCCCTCACATAAAAAGGATGAACCATTTTCAGCCCCATAAAATCCCATGTAAACCAATTTCAAAATATATTTGTCACTAGAATTTAAAAGATTCCATGTTCAAATAAAATATTTTCAAATATTTAAAAAGCTTGTCTAGTTTCCTTCACAAAATTTTGTTCTTGGAAATTTTTTTCAGGTTAAAATTTCAACATTTCTGAAAATAATATAATTAATGTCCAAATTGCCAAGGTATTATGTAATACATCATACCTATGAGGTGGAATCAATGGAATGAAAGATGTTCCTTTATTGATGTATTGATAAACATACAACCAAAGGTGGCTATTGATAATGTATATAATCCATTCATTTTTGCTAGTACATGGCCAAAGTAGGCTACCCAATCAAATACTTCAAGAACCATTGAAATTTTGTGTTCATTAGGAATGACATTATCATGGTTAACATGTATAAATGTGACAAAGATTTTGTGGCTATACATTGTAATGCAAATCCCAATGAACATTATCCACTAACATCATGAGTAGTATTGGCCATGTATTGTTGATGCATGAAATTTTTATGTTGATGATGCTCATACCAACCCATCAATAACCTTAACATGGCCCATGCCATGTTGGCTCATCTTTGGCCTAGTTTTCCCACATACGTAATTATGTTTAGGGTTTATTTGATGAATGTGATATGATTTGCACTAAAAAAATTTCACATCAAATTCTACATTATGACTTTGCACATGTACTTAATGATGATACATGATATATCATATGTCATGCACATGGCATTTCATATATGCATTGCAAGATAGGTGATGTGTGATGTAGATGAAGTTAATATTGCATTAGTCTTAATTACCTTGACTATAATCCTAGATGTATAATCATTGCAGTTTAGTGGCATTAGAGGAAAATTGTATGCTTATTGATGATTAGAATGACGCAATGCAGGAAATTTTCATGATGGCAGTTGTTAAGAGAAAAGTAAATTCCATAGATATACATACTTATGCAAGGTAAGCCATCTTTGGTGACACTAGTAGGGCAAGAGGGGTGACATACCCAAAATTACGGGCAACCATGAGCTCATTCTCTCACACCTTTTCAAGAAAACCTGTATTTGGTTATCTAGGAATGGTTTATGCTCATATCAGTATTGGAGTTAACATCCTTGGTGAATGACTATGATGCAGCATGAAATGACTCTGGGAACAACATGGGAAATGGAAACAATGGAACAACAACGGAACATCATGGGAATGTCACTAGAACATGGGAACATCATAGGAATGTGTAAACATGGGAACCTTTTTGGTAACATGTATTATTCTGATTTTGAAGATTGGAAAACATAATCTTTTTGTCCACAAGATTACGACTGGCATTGAAGTGACATGTGGCAAGTTGAAACACCAACATTCCCAACCTACTCTCATTTTACTACACATTCACTAGTAGGCCTGAATGCATAGTGGCATAATCATTCACCACATATGGGAATGTCATATGTAACCTTATAAATCATCATTGTCGTCCATGATGTCATATAAAACCCATATATGCTTGTCATTTGTAGAAAACCATGTGATACATGAAGAAGCTCCATGAAACAAATAAGTTTGACAACTATGTGTTAGAAAACTCGATAAGCTACAAAGAGTGAAAATCACATCTTCCAAATTGAACATTATTGAACATTTGAAACACAACAAGGCCTCCAATGTTGTGGGCTAAAAGAAAATTGGCAGCCTTTGCTATAGTAGCTACAATAGTCACACAAATAATCTTTTGGGCAGTACTCTTACATTGTATTTTTAGAGTATTATTTTTTATAACATGAAAAAAAGAGATCTAGAGACATTATATGCGAATAACCCCCAAAAACAAAAAAAAAAGTTGCAACCTCATTTACATTGATTGGGTTATAACAACAAAATAACTTCTACCAAGAAAAATCTCATAAAAAGTGTATTTTGGTGAAAAAAAATCCTTTGTGAACAAAATGGACCAAAAGTCACCAGACTTCAAGGAAAATAATTCTGAAATCACCATATGTAGTCAATAGGTTTGTTACAAAAGTATAGCCAGATTGTTAAATTTTTTTGCTTTCCTCTCTAGCCTATAGCCAAATTTGACCAATTCTTGTTGTGGATGATCCCGACTGTGGCTACATCACGAAATTGGAAAAAGAAAACCCTGAAGTAGAGTTTTCAGGCAATCCTATCCTGAAATGCACTTACACATAGACCCTGCAAACAGATTCAATGCATATACAAAATCATACAAAAAATTGACCTTGTAATCAATGTTTCATCCCCAATTTGAGTGCAGCTGTGAATTGACAAAAACTGGGTATCATCAGTTCACAATATTTGCAGGACTTTTAAAACTTCGATTTAATAAAGAATATTAGCAAAACAGTGAAGGCTCAGATAAGGCAAATCCAAAACTGGGGGTGAAACTTCTGTGAGGACCTTTTTAAGTGAGGCAACCCAGTTTGGTCCCCTCCTCCCTTTTTCTTTTCTTTTTGGGCATCCAGTTTTTCCAAAACAAAAGAACTGGGGATGAAATCAAAAGTCAGGATGAAAAAGAAAAATTGTCAATAAATTAGAAAATTATTAATAATTACAGGTGCAACATCCTAATGCAAGAGATTTACCTAGTGTTTCACATATTGTAGAAAATTAATGTCCAACATTTGTAGGGTAGGATATTACTGTAGTACCTTTACCATTCTGGCATTCTGGCATTCTGTTTTTCTATTTTTTGGGGGTTTTATTGCTTTTGAAGTAAAAATTTAGGTGAGCAAAAAAAATGGCAAGTAATTTTGCACTACACCACACCACCAACATTTACATTTTTCAGAATGCATGCTTCCTCCTTTATATGGTCATTTCATAATAAAAGAATCTATATTTTTTTCTTTTTCTAGCAAACTAAAGGTACGAAGAAAATTGCCAATCCCAAAATAGCTTTGTAACAAATTTTGCTTTTCCAAATTGTCACAAGTTCAAAAACCCGATTTCCATCCAATGTCAATAATAACGGCAAACAAAATTTCTAAATCTTTCGACATTGGGAGGAGCTGATTTTGAGAAAATCCAGCATTTATTGAAAATAATTTAATTAATGTGGGAATGGTTAAGCTACTATGATAGTTTCACATCTTGCAGGATTTGGTGAACTATGTGTTAAGGAATCCAGGAGGAAGGAAGTGGGTCCTTTGGTTTTGCTTTTCATGTTCTTTTTGGGTTGATTGTGAAACTCCAGCTTCTCTCAAATTCCATTTTCCTTGCCTTGAAATCTCTCTCTTTGGATTTCATTTCATCCTCTCGCAGCCCGCCTTGGACCAATTTTTCAATGGACCATTGCTATTAGGTAGTGTTTGCAGGACTCATTTGCTGCTCAACTACTTATTTTGCCGTGTGATTTCCGTGAAGATTCAGGAAATGGGTTATATATCCAGAAGTTCACTTCCTAACATACTTTCACACAGTTGCTTAAAAAATTCTATGAGATGGTGGGGGCACATCAAAACTTTCTTAACTGGGCTCTTTTAGATCATACATTTGCTGTCCAAACTCTTTGTAAACAAAGTTTTTTGCTGGGCTTTCACTTTCTGTGAGGCTTGCAAGTCCAGCAACCTTGCAATTCGACTTCCGTCACCACTACCATTCCTACAATCCATGTTCAGCAAATCTTGTTGAAACAATTAGGGTCAAGCAGCCCAATCTGAATATTTCGAAATTTCAATTATAATCTCTAAGTATGCTAAGTCTGCTAGTTCAAAGTTATCCTGGGTTTTGAAATGGATTTCTTGGTTTTTCTTTTATTAAAAACTAGCCCTCTTTAAGATTTAATTAGTGTCAAACAGGCGTCTTATGTAAGGTGTATGGTCTTCAATTCTACTGTTTCCTAACCCCAATTTGAGATGGGGTTGGATGGACTTCTCCACATTGAAATCCCTTGCCCATCAGCACTGGTCTTCAATGATGCAACACCTTCACAGTGCTATCTGATCAATCCATTGCTGATCAGTCTTACCCATCTGACCCTTCCATTGCAAGCATTAAACTCTAATCAGATTCCATGCTTTTGGATAACACTTTAACAGCTAACATGCAATGCAGTTCACCCCCATTGATCTGCAACTTCCCCCACAACACCCTCCTTGTACTTGGTTCCTCTCCCAGCCAGTCACCGAAACATAAGCCTTTGGCAGTAGCACAAAGTACAATGGTCTCCTTGACACACCAAAAGCAGCAGACACAAAACATAGTTGTGACTGATATATGTTGATAGGAAGCTTACCCTACAATACCAAGTTCATTTTGGCAAGCTTCCTGAAGCTGCAAGAATGCAAGACTATGGAACACTAAACCTAACACCACGGCTCGCTCAGCTACAGTCTAACAAGTTGACACAAAACAAACCAGTGTGATTTTATCTCAGCATTCCAAATAACACATCATTGTATATATGAGCATCTGTATATTAAGATAAGTGTTTGTTGTATTGTTTAGATGTGATCGAGCTGTACCCCTCTCAAATTATTGACCCCCCTTTGCTTTTGGTAGTGTCGTAAAGCCTAGAACAAGATAATGTGCATGTTTGTTGTTTCACAATTTTTGGACCAATAGAGCAAAAATTAATGAATTGAGAGTCATTTTCATCTTTGAAAATAAATTAAGAATATAAAAAATGTTTTTCTCACAATTGAGTTTCATAAGAACTTTGAAATGAAGTCACCTTGGTCAAAATAAGATTGGGATGGGTGGCCTTATAGGTGGTTTAATATGGGCATATAGCACGAGGGCCCACTAATATTTGATGAACACTCTTGGTGTGGATCCCACTCCTTCCAAACTCTTGGCATATTTCTCCAACATTTTGTGAACATAGTGATGAGGCTCATATTCACACATGTATGTTATACATGGCCACTTTGCATGATTTGCTAGTAATGAAGGACAATAAAATTCAAGCAGTCAAAATAAAACTAGTAAGAAGAATAGAACTAAGCATATTTAGAAAAAATAAAATTATAGAACAAAATCATACAAGAGATCGTAAAAAAAATGGTATTAATTTTCAAACTAATCTCTTTCCCGGGGGGAGGGGGCATTTTATGTTATTTTTGTGACCTATGTGCATTCAACAACTAATTTTGGGTATTAGGTTTCGGTTTTATATTTTCCCCCACCCTATTATTATCTAATTTTTTAATATGCACATGTTTTAGCCACCTTACATAAATGTAATTTTTTAGTTTTACAAAATTTAGAGCTAGAAAAATTTGGAATTGAAAGCAAAATTGAAAGCACGAGATGCAAGCAAAATATTTTGACTCTACTTGATATCTTGTTTTCTACTTGGTAAAGTAAAACAAAATGGTTTTCAAAATTTCTGACCTTTCTTTAACATCTCAAATCAAATGGAACTTCTAGATTTCCTCATTGGCACTTCTAACCTCTTTCTAACTTCTCCAAAAAAATTGTACCATGTCATTTGGACTTATCAAAACATTATTTCACAATAATTGAACCTACTAACAACTAATACCTTAAATCTTTAATGCAATGTTTTTTTTTATATAAAATATAATATTAGTGTTAACACAAATTTTCAAGTATGTACATAGTAATTAGTTGTTACCATTTGGTAACCTATGAGGGAATACAGTTTTGAGACTTATTTCAATTATTATTGGATAATGAAACATTAATTTAACATGTTTGTTAAGATAACCAGTAATAAATGTTAGGGTAATTAGTGGATTAAGTGAATTGGTAATTGGTTTGTTATAGTAAGTGGTTGTTGACAATAACATGTTGTTTTGAACTTGTGGCCAATAGTTACTATAGTTTAAGTTTGAGTTCTTTGATTATTATATCACTAGTCAAAAAACTCAAACTCAAACTATAATTTAAGTTTCACTATATGTGAAACAATGTTATGTTTGGTATAAATTGGAGGATTGGAGGATAATGAGAACACCCCTACTTCTTTTGGAACTTTTTTTTAACTTCAAAAAGTTTTAGAAGTTCTTCCTTCTTATTTTTGAGATTATTTCTATGCTTTTATTTTTGGTTTTATGAATAGATTTACTTTGGGTTTTGAGATTTTATTTTCAACTTGCCATGGAAGATTGATTTTAGTTTTGTTTTTGCATTTGTGAGGAATATCTATATATTTGTCTCTTTGATTTTCACAATATATAGATTTGAAGTAATTCAGCTATTGATATTACTCAAATTGAAAAAACAAGAAGAAAAGAAATCCTTAATTTAAGAAATATAGAAAAACCATTAACATTTTGGCAACCACGAAGCATAATGGAATTGAAAATAATCACACTTACACTTTTTGGTTTTCATCAATTGTTATGTTTTGAAATTTTAAGTTGGATTTGTAGTGGTTTTAGTAGTTTTAAAAGTTTTTTATGCCTTGATGACTTTTGATTTGTATAACATGTTGATCAAAAGAACTTGAATTAACAATTGTTTCAAATCAATATAAAAGATGTCAAGAGTAGTCACAAGGGGTCATAAAAGGTAATCAAAGTTAGGAATACCACAACAACTCGTTCATGAAGGTCATTCAATCACAAGAACAATTACATTCTCAAGTCGAGGGAATTCAACTAGTTGATGTTTCGAGTAATGAACCTCAACAACTGGTTACAACATATTTACTTATGCATCTAATACCAATAGAGCAAGAAGAAAGAGGAAAGAGGGGAACCACAAGTACCTTCAACCAGTCGATTTTTGACACCTTAGTAGTCATCCCAACACAAAGGTGGCAATTTGCAACACCCAATTACTACATTCCCAGAGCTATTATACCATCCCGATCAACACCAGTTGGTGGGTATTACACATTTAAACTAGTTTTTATTTTGAATCCAATTACAACAAATTTAAAATTGGAACATAATCAACTTTTAAATTAGTTGGAACAACTATGCAACTTGGAGCAAAGACCTTCACATATCTCAACAACATGCAGAATCAATGGACACAATTACAGTGTTTATTGTTGTTTGACAAACACAACATGTCACTCAAGGTGTTTGGCCAAATGTACATGTTACGGGAATTGTTGAGGGACCACTTGTTTAACAAAGTATACTAGTTACAACCCCACAACCGATTGTTGAAATTGTAATAACTTATGCATATTCTCAACAAGCTAGACATGAATTCAATAATTGTCCCTTTGTGGATGATAAATTGAAGTGATTATTAAAAGAAGAACTCATAACTTTTCTACCACCTTTCGCAATGAGCAAACCAAAGATATTGGTTAGTGTACCTATGCCACAAATCCGATCACAACTAGGTTTGGTTACTCACCCAACATTGATTAATCAACACCTAGGTTGGCAACTACTTGTTACACCATTGATAACATGACAACCTAAAGTTGTGCCATATCCACCATATCCAATGTGGTATAATACAATTCCACCTTTTGTTCCCATGGATCTTAACATGTACTTTATGTATAATTTTGGAATCAAAGGACCCAATTTGTTGATTTTTGGAAGAAAGGAGAGATATGTAATCGGTAGTACCCAAACAGACTTGGTGCCACCTATTGAACAACTAGAGCAAACTTAGTATCCTATTTGAATACCAACTTTTGGATTAAAACAACTGGTTTTAATTCCCAAAGTTGTACATGTTCAACAAATAACGACAACAACTCTACCAATTAACATACTTGTTGCCAATGGAGTACTTGTCCATGGTAATGATGATTTATTTCAGTGGCCAAGAAGGGTTAATTTACATCCACAGCTAAGTGGGGAACCACTTGAAGGTTCATTTAATGGAGGAACGCCAAGAAAAGGAAGATCACCTAACCAAGACCCACTTAAAAGACTGCTACCTGATCCACATGTTGGATTTTACAAATTGTTGGCACCTAATCCAAAAATGTTCATGCCACCATGGTACCCACCAATTGCAATTCGATATGAACCAGTAAATTTCCATATCAGAAATTTCAATATCAACATATGTGAAAGATACTGATCATGATGCTCACATCAAAGTTTTTTTTAAAAAATCAAATCTAAGGAGGAAACAGTGGAAGCGGATATCATCAACATGTTTGGCTTCACATTATGATACAATATTTTAGAGTGGGGCAAAAATTTGTATAAGATCATCCCAATTACATTTTTGAGAGAATAAGCATTTTCTAAACATTTTTGAATTCTGAAGAACAATGTCTATATGTAATTAAGGAACTTTCAATAAGAAGTTGGTGAATAGGTAGAGGTTTATTATGAGCGTTTGTTAAAACTTGCTAATTGTTTGCAAGTAAAGGCTATTGATGTGTTCCTTATTACTATTTTCAGAGCAAGTTTGCAACCATCACTAGTAGAAAATGGCCATTTTGCAACTGGTCCTTGGGATTAATTTTTAGTTGCAAGCGACATTTGCAAGTAAAATCTTAATAGTCGTGTTGGACAAGTCGCATTGACACTAGTTGCAAACGACAACAAATTTTGGATGAAAGAAAAAGTTAACAGAATATGCCTTCATCCTTTGACTTGTTGTATATGTATTGTCACTTACAACTAGGATCCAACTTTTTTGGTGAAGAATGGGAACAAATTATGTGTTATCACGTGTCCCAACTTTTAATAGTTAAAAAAATATTTTTAAAATTTTGAAATAATCCAAGACATTTAATTTTTATGCTTGGATGGTTTAAATTGTGACACATGGTGCAACATAAATTTGCCATGTGGAATATTAATTGAATTTGTTTAAATTCAATTTAAATCAATATTTAGGTATGTAAGTTGAAGTAGGTACCTACCTACCTATATACCTACCTACCCATCTAGGCTAAACACCTATCTAGATGGGACTTATTTACCTACCTAGGCCAAATATCTACTTAAGTAGGTAGGTAGAAAAGTAGGTGGTAAATTAGGAAAATATGTAGTTAGGTGTAAATACATGAATATTTATATTTTATTTTGGGTCAAGTCGTTTTCATTGGCTCATCCCATTTGTCCATGTTTTTAAACATGAAATTATAAAGACAAAACACCTTGTTAATATACTTTTCAAGATGAGAACGAAAGCCCAAACATATGGGATAAATTTTTTAGTTGCAATTCATTTGCAACTAAACATTTTTTAGTTGCAAATGACTTGCAATTAAAAAGTTTATCCCATATGTTTTGGCTTTTAATCTCCATTTGAAAATTATATAATTAAATAGGTGAGTGACAATTAACTAGCTATCTAATTAATTAATAAATTTACTAATTATTTAATGAATAACATATAAAAATAAATTAATAATTTAGTTAATTAATTAATTAAAAGTTAAATAAAAATTCAGTAATTAAATTTATAAATTATCTGACTAATTAATTATTTATAGTAATAATCATCAATATATTATGATTATTGAATTAATTATATTATTAGTTATTATTAAATATTACTTAAATTTTGGCTAAATAAACAGTAATAATATTTATTTTTCATTATATATGAACTATAATATCTCTCAACCAATTTCATTAGCTAGTAATGGCTAATAATGAACTAACTAGATAATTATTAATTAATTATTATTTCATAACCACATAAATTAATATAATAGCCGAAATATTCAGTAATTAATAATTAAGGATTATAAAAATTGAGTAGTAGTTTTTCTTAATCTAATAATATAATTAAAACCTATCCTAGCCTAACTATTTTATTAAAATTATTCCCACTATTATTTTCATTTTTATGATTCATAATAAATATAAATGTAATTATTTAATAGTAAAAATAAATTTAATAAAATTATTATTGTAGCTAGTTGGTAACCAATGTTTATTATTTTATTTTTATTATTCATATTATTAATTCATTCATTATAGCTATTTATGAATTATTACAATAAATCTTTTACATTTTAAACAATTATAGTTTTCCTTCAAAAATCATTTTTGCATGTGCATATTAATTTATTAGATTTCCATTCTAACTACTACAACACATATTATAATATAATAAAATAGAAAAGAAAAATTATATATCAATAATTGATTATAATAATTAAATAAATTGTCATTAATATAAATTAGCTGTAAATTTGAAATATAAAAATATGAAAAATAAATTAATGTTTTTGTGTAATTATTATAATATGGTATTACTTCATAATCAATTTTTTATAATAATAATAACAGTAATGTAATTTGTAGCTAGCCTAGGTTAGCTATTTTTATTATATATTATTATGTCATTTGTTAGATATATTATGATTTATTTTATTTTATTTTTATTTTTAATGAATGGAAAATAAAATTTTAATAAGTACATTAATCATTTGAAAATAATAATAATAATAATAATAATATGTTATAATTTTATTAATTATTTTATTAATTATATATTTATTTTTCCTATCATATCATCATCATCATCATTATGATCATTATGTAATTATTTTTACAAAGTTAATGAAAAAATATTAAAATATAATTTTATATTATATTTAATTAATATAAAATATAATATTAATATGAATAAACGTCATTTGTAATTTTAAGAAGTATAATAAGATGGTTTGGATAAACTTGTAATATGGGCACAATGTATTTAGTAATTATTTCACATAAAATTTTAATATACTCAAGATATACACTAATTAATGTAACCATTATATTGAGGTTATTTATGTTAATAATATTACTTGAATACACATGTAATATGGTTGTTTAGATACATTCAAAATATACATTTATAAATATTAATTTACCCAATTATATTCCTTAAAATTCACAAAATACACCTTTTGTATATTCATAGGGTTGCAACTAAATTGGTCACATTTGCAGCTAATGGGACATAAATTGTTCTGCTTGGATGAAAACCAAACTAAATGTTGTTTACATGGAAATATGAACACCAAAATAGTCGCAAATTAATTGTAATGTAGTTGCAAATATGACCGACACAAAAAATAGTTGCAAATAAGTAATAGTCGCATGTAGTCACAAATAGAGTGGTTACATTTTGGCAATTTCTACTAGTGCATACCTTAGATTGGCAACAACAAGTATGGTAAGAGACACCCTTATCAAACATAAGGAAGATGCATTGATCTGTGAAAAAAATGGACTGGTTATAACAAATTACAATGCTTTGATAACTCACCCAGAGTCCGAACAAGTTGCACGGCCTATAATCATTTATACAACTACCAAACATTAGTTTAACTATTCAAACTATGGTAAAATAGGTCATGCCAAAAAAACCTATCATAACAAGAAAAGAGAAGAACTTGCGATACTTATTGTTCCCGCCAAAGTTGTTGAACCAATAGCCAAAGTTACTGCACAACTTGTCAAACCAACTAGAATACCCTTGAGATATCCTTGCATTATTTGTTTTAGCTTTGAAGCATCGTGCACTTGATTGTCTTTAAAAGACAGAAGTTTAAAACATTCTTTGAACCAAGCCAACCACTATTGCCATCATAGTAGCAAAAACCTTTAAACTTGATAATGTACTAGTTAATGTTGTTGTTGTTGTCATGACACATAACCAAGTATTAAAACAAGTGTTTAGAAAATGTGAACCAATGAAAGCAAAAGTAGCAGTTAATTGGCAAATTGAAAAACAGATGCGTGATTTTATTAATCTATATTAGTAGGGAGCTACAAAGGAGTGATTCAATATCACAAGCAACCGTTGAGTTAAACGGACCACTTCATTCAAATTGGGCGGGTTTACCAGAACCAATAAATCAACCAATTATTGGTAAACAACCTATTTAGTTGACTTCATAAATAACATCACTACAGAAAACTTTAGAGGGGGTTATGATAGACATTAACACTCAAGTTTTGGAGACCAAGTATGTAATCAACTTGGGACAACTCTTGAGGATTGTGCTAGACATCAAAAGATACATTTAAAAACCCATTAAGTTTGTTCAACCAATTCAACCTTACCTAGACCTACTTATGCAATAGTGGCCATTGATCACCAAATCATAATGATTCAAGCTCAAGTTGGTAAAAATTGTATTGATGATGTGCTAATTGACGGAGATTCTAAAATTAATAATGTTATTGAAAACCTAAGAGTATAATTAGGTTTGTTAAAACTTAATTTAATTCCTTACAATCTACGTATGGCAAATCAACCTATAGCCAAACCACTTGGTCTTATTAGGGATTTGAAAGTATTTGTTCATGGTATTCCCTATATAGTTACATTTATTATTATCAACAATAATAGTTACTCAATGTTGTTAGGACACCCATGGTTGAAAAACCTTAAAGTATCCCATGATTGGGGAACTAATGTTGTTACTATATAAGGAATAGGTACAATAAAAACCATATTTGTTACCAAGAAACTTGTTGTCCAAACCAAAAGACCAAAATTTTTAGTATGTTATGATTTCCCCATTCTAAAATATCAAATGAAGAAGAGGATGTGACGTTTGCCACAAAGTTAAACTTGTTTTGAATAGAAACCATAGAAGTACCTACTCATATTAAATTGGTTTTTAAATTAGTTGATACACCAAATCTCAATGTAGCTGAACCAATTCCAAAACAACATGTTGAATGGGTATGTGTTCTAGCTATTAACTTAGTTATCCAATTGACATTATCAAACAACACATGCTTGAGACTTTCTTCCATCTAGAAGTAGGGTATATGATTATTGATGAAACATTTGCTTGAAAGCGAATACAAGATTTAACTAGAATTGATTGGACAATTATTGAGGAAAAGTAACTAACTAAAATCAATTTGGGCACCAAAGGGAATGTGCAACAAGTGAAAGTGAATTCTGCACTTGAACCAGTTGTCATATAACAACTTATTGAATTCTAAAAGAGTTCAAAGATGTATTTGCCTGGACATATAAATACATGAAAGGTATCCCACCAGAGACTGTTCAACATAGGATTAAATTAGATACCACAATACCACTTGTTCACTAAGCAAGGTATTGATTGAATCTTAGTTATGCTACTATCGTCAAACAAGACATAGACAAGCTACTTGCTGCTAATTTTATTAAACCAATTGAAGAGGCAACTTGGCTATCTCCAATAGTGGTTGTTCCCAAGAAGAATGAGAAGTTGAGAATTTGTGTTGATTTTAAGAAACTCAACATGGCAACAAAAAAAGATCCTTACCCATTGCCTTTTACAGATGAAGTTGTTAACATAGTTATTAAACATGAAGTATATACCTTTTTGGATGGATTTTCAGGATATTAGTAGATTTCAACTACACTAGAATAAAAACACAAAACCGCCTTTGTGACCAATTGGGGGGATTTTGTGCAAGTTGTGATGCCATTTGGTGTCAAAAATGGATTGCCCACCTATCGAAAGGCATTAACTAAAACATTTCGTGAACACATTGATGTATTCATGAAAATATTTCTTGATGACTTTACAATTTTTAGTGACCTTTTAACTCACCTTGAGAAATTCACGAAATGTTTTATCAAGTGTAAAGAGTTTGGTATTAGCTTAAACCTATACAAGTGTGCATTTATGGTGTTTTCAAGAACCATCCTAGGTTTCATAATATCCAAAGAGGGGAAAGTTATGGATCCCAATAAGGTTGAGGTTATAGTAAACATGCCAATACCTACTACCCCCAAGAAATCCAAGTTTTCAATTGGATGGCATAATTTTACATGTGTTTTATCAAAAACATTGCCTCTATTATGTCACTAGCCACCAAACTGCTCAAGAAGTCTAAAGTTTTTTAATGGACTACATAATGCCAAAATGTTTGGGAGAAGCTTAAAAACCAGTTTCGTCATCTCTTATAACCAAAACATGTGCCAACTATAGTACAAAAGTTTCACAATGGAGTTGGAAGAAGACATTTTTACTTGGACATTATTATGAGGAAGATTCTTGATGCTAGTTATTAATGACCAACCATGAACATAAATGTCCATGAATTTTGTCAAACCTATGAATTTTGCCAAAGAATAGGTAACATGTTAACACAAAATATGGTGAAAGTAATCACTAGTCTACGTGAAGAACCTTTCCAAAAATGGGGATTGGATTTCATCAGACCCATTAAATCGACGAGTTGTTATTTTGGCAACCGATACATTTTAATTACCATTGATTATGCCACCAAGTGAGTGGAAGTGAGAACTTTGCACAACAACATAGTTGAGGTTATTGCGAAATTCTTATATGACCATATTTTCACCTAGTTTGGTTGCCCGATGACTAAACAACCATTTGAAACAACCTATTTTGGTAACCTGTTAATCGAATAACTAGTTGAGAAAAACCATTATGGTAATTTGTTCACCGAGTAACCAATTGAAACAATTCATTATGGTAACTTGTTCACTAAGGAATCAATTGAAGTAAACCATTA
Source organism: Sphagnum contortum (assembly GCA_963920785.1). Taxonomy (NCBI): domain Eukaryota; kingdom Viridiplantae; phylum Streptophyta; class Sphagnopsida; order Sphagnales; family Sphagnaceae; genus Sphagnum; species Sphagnum contortum. Next base: position 140,758 of record OY987279.1, read on the forward strand.
TGGTAACCTATTTGTTGAGGGACCAACTAAATTCACACTAAAGGTTTGATAGTAGATAACTTGATTGAAAAATAACCAAACGTAGTTTGTCCAACGAAGAATTGGTTGAAAAAGGTATTAGTGACTTATTGAAGAGGTAATTAGTTAGGAAAATATTAATTAACCCTAATTTGCACAAAGTAATGATGTTTCAGTTAACCTAGTTACATGTTGCAACCCCACTTTGGCCAAGTGTGGGGGTGAAGCCCAACATTTCCAAAGTTGGGGATTTGGAGTCTTCCGGGACTCCCGAATTTTTAAAGCTCGACAGCAAGACCCAAAACACCTCGCATTGGGGTGTTCTTGGTGTCATTGGAATGTTCTTGAAGTGTAGATATCGAAAATGGCCTCGCATTGGTCATTTGGGCATCCACAGCCCAAGTTATGGGCAAAAGAAGGGCCGGGAGTCAAACTGGCAGTTTGACTCCCGACCACTAAAAGTCGGAAATCGACCTCTTTTCGACATCCGATTTGAGAGTGCGACATGGCGTTGAAAAGATCTCAACGAGGGCTACAACTTTGGTTCAGACCTCGTTGCGATCGAACTTTGCAGTCAGGAGTTATGAGCTCCCAAGGTCCCGGGACTCCAACTAGGACGGTTTCGGGACAATTTCGGGACTCTAATTTGGGAGTCCCGGGAAAAAGAGCCATTTGGATGTAGCTTCGGTGGAGAGTTGCAGAGAATACTATATGGGGGAAGGTGGTGGCTTCCCCCGAGTCCGGGCCGTGCTGAGTCTTGTGTGTCAAAGTGCCTGTGGCTTGTCCCAACACCCAAGGATGTCCCAAATGTTAAACTAACTTCTCTTGGTTGGTTTTTGGATGCAAATTCATACAACATAAGCTAATCCCTCTTCTTAGTCTAATCCCGGGGCTCCCAACACAACCCTCTACCCCTTTCTAGTGTTGGAAGTTAGGAGCGTGCCCTAAATCCCAACTTTTCGCAACTTGACAAAGTGAAACCCTCAAGTGGGTTCACCCTGGGACTTAGGAGCGCGTCATTACATGTTTCTTAAGGAAAGTATGCCCTAAAAGTCATGTCGTTTTCCAAGCATTGCCATTTTTCACTTTGTGGCTATAGTGGAAAGAATCAACATACTTGTTTATGTGTCTTTTCATTTTTTCATTATGGAATCTCTTATACCTTTTGTTGCACCAATATGAAGAAATGAGTGCCTTGGATCAGTTGAGAGAAAGAGATCAAGCAATAGGGAAGCAAAATAAGAAGACAAAAAGAAGATAAAGAATGAAAGGAAAAAGAACTATAAAAAATTAGAAAGGAAGCTTTTAAAATAACATGTGTGATTTACATTGACCCCCTTGCATCAAGATCACCTTTTACATTTCAAGAAAGTAATGAGAGCTTTTAGAGAGGAGAAAAAGATAAATTAAGAAAATTTTGAAGCTCTACGACATGTTGCCACTATGGGAAGAGGACTTGAAAAGACATTGTGAAGTCTTCAAATAAATTTTTCACCTCCTACGCTTACATTCATTTTAATTAGTGATTATGAGGAGAAAGAATAGGTTGAAAAGAAGACTACAAAGAAAGAAGTAGGAGTTAAACAACCTATTGAAGTTGAGCAACTAACAAATTTCTCATTAACATTAGTTGAAGGAGGATTCTTTGACATGGAACTTGATTCCCATGACATACCTGTTATTATACATACTAAGGTGCGGTCCAAGTTCATGATGAGGGGCAAGGGAAAGGAACATGTGGAGGAGGGCAATTCGCTTGCTAAAATGATTTGGAAGCGAGCACCTACTAAAACAAAACAAATCCAAAAAATACTATAATGGATCCGAATGGGATCCAAAGAACGACAATGGGTAGAGCGAGCTGGTTTGGGTGGCTTGTTTGTTGTTCACTGGACAATTTCACATCTAGACATGTTAGAGGAGTTTTTACACATCTGGGAGCCATTAAGGATGGACACATTAAAACGATTATTTGTAGTGAAACCATTCACTAGAAATGGTAATTGCTCAATAATCTGGTGTTACTGTTAAAGGAGTGATTGATGCAAGAAACACATTGGTCAAAGAGGCCCAAGTCACTCTAAAGAACATAGTTGGATTGGATTTCAATAAACAACAATGGGTTGTGATCCGAATGAAAAAGGAATACCATGCCAAGTTTGGAACAATTCTATAGATCATTTATCACTAGGAAAGGTTAGCTTATTTTAGTAACCGCATTGCCATTACTTTTAATTTGGCAAATATAGGGAAGAAGATCAATTGGTGCTCCTTCATCTTGACACAAATGTCAATAGAATTGACTATGTGGACAGAACACCAGAAACATATTGCAACATGGTTAGCAACACTTTGCCAAAACATATCTTTCATGACTTGGACATTTATGGTTAATGTCCAAATCTAGTCATGCAATCATATGTCCTTAGTCATATACTTTTACACAAATTTGTGACTACATTGCAATTGCATTATGACTACATGACTAGATTAAAACTATTTTGTGATTACATTGCGACTACATGATTAACAACATACAATAATAACCTACCTATGTTAGTAGTTTAACTAAGTGCTACCTACCTATTATATACATACCTACTATGTAACACATATGTACCTATCTACTACCTAGTAGATATAAGTAGTACATACCTACCTAATTACTTACTGCATATTTACTACTAGGTACCTACCTACATACTACGTAGTAAGTGTGTACGTTTGTGTGTACTTACCTACTAGGTAGGTAGTATGTACCCACCTACATACACTAGTAGAAATCAACCAAAATGCAACCACTCCATTTACGACTACATGCGACTTATAGCCGTTTGTGACTAGATTTGGAATATTTGCAACTACAAAACCAAATTTCAATTATTTTGGTCATTCTCACAACTATGATGCAACTATTAGAAATCTCATCCTATTGGTTGGATTGATTTTACATTTATTCATCCATTAATAGGTTGATATGTCCCATTAGTCACAATAATCACCAAATTAGTTCCATCCTCAAGGTATTTTACAATGACATAAGGGTGTATTTTAATGTATGTATTAAAATTATATATATGTATACGTATGTATATTGTTCATACAATTTCAAAGTTAATATTTTGAACATTTAATTTTTTAGTCAAATGTGATAATTGATATTTCAATTTTGAAATCTACTATTTTAATTTATTTTTTAAATATTAGAATTTGAACCTTGATATTTGACTTTAAAAATTGTTATTTCAATGGTTTAAAACATTATTTGCATTTCAAACTATTGATTTGAATATGATATTTTCAATTTAAATTCAAAAAGGCTTATTTGATCTAATAATTGATATTTGAATTCTAAATTAATATTTTTCAAATCTGAAAATCAATATTTCAATTCAGAAAATTATCAATTGATTAAAAATGGACGTTTTAATTTTGAATATTTTTATAAGGATAGGAACATTTATATTTCAATTCTCAAAGGTTTGCATTTAAATTTTCAATAATCATTTGATTTGAACCTGAAATTTCAATTCCAAATTATTATTTTGGATTTTCAAAATTACCAATTTTAGTCTGAAAATTATTAATTGAGTCTAAAAATGGACTTTTCAATGTTGAATATTGTTAAATGAATCTGAAAATTGACATTTCAATTCTGGAAAATTTTATTTAAAATCAAGAAAATTATTTGATCTAAAACATTATATTTGAATTCTGAATTATTATTGCTGAATCTAAAAATTAGTATTTCAATTCAAAAAATATTATTGAGTTTAAACATCGACATTTTGATTTGAAATATTTTTATTTGAACTTGAAATTTGAAATTTGAATTCTGAAGTTTTAAATTTTAAGAAATTATTTGACTTGAGGTTGAAATTTGAATTCGAAATTATTAATTATTTTGGATTCTCAAAATTAATATTAATTCAGAAAATTATTAACTAAGTCTTAAAATGGATATTTTAATTTTGAATATTATTATTTGAATCTAAAAATTGACATTTCAATTCTGGAATTTTTTATTTAACTTCAAAAAACTTATTTGATCTAAAAATTGATACTTGAATTCTGAATTATTATTTTGGAATCTTAATTTATATTTTAATTCAAAAACTTATTGATTGAGTTTTAAGGGTTTTTCCAATGTGTAAATACTAGTGTTATCCATAATAAATCACTTTTATAAATAATTATGTTTATTAAATCTAAGTTACATTAATAATTATTGTTATAACATAGATTTGTATATTGTCTAATTTATATTCTTATATTAATTAATGTAACTAATGTGACATTACTTTAAAATCATTGAAATTACTTCAAATAAGAATTAATTAGTATGTGCATAATTATTTTCTAATTGATCAATATTATTCACACTTTGTAATTTATAACTTCAAACATGAATTAAAAATTTGGAAAAATTACAGTGTAGTTAAAATAATTATTTTACTGATTTTAGGTTCACAAATTATTGTATAATATTATTAATTCTGTGATTAATCATCTATGATACTTATTTATAGTAATTTTACAATAATTATGAAAATTAATGTTATGTTTTTTAAAAAATGTATTTTTAGTTAATAATTACAAAGAAAAAAAACCAATTGACCTATAATAATATTTACCACAATGAATGTAGTTATACAAAGTAATGTAATTAGTTGAATAATAATGTTTAAGAAATTTGTGTAAAAATATACTTTCTAATAGCAATTGTTAATTCATTATTTATAAATTTAACATAAATATTTAAATAGTTTAATTTTATATTATAATCATAAAATTAGTTTTACATTAATTATATTATATATAATTTGATCAGATTCTGAAAAGTAATAAAAATATTTTTAAATAGTTTAGTTATTTAATTATTTATGAGTTATGTATTAATCACTTGTGAGTAATTATATAGCTAATTTGTTAAATATTAAGAAATTATTGCTTATTTAAATAATTGATAATAAATATTGAATATTTGTAGTGTATAATTTATAATTTAAATATATGTAAATTTTGTCGTTATTATTTAAATGATTATCTAATTAACTAGTATTTGAATTGTATAGAATCTAAAAACTAAAAAAGTAAGGCATGATGAAAGTTTTGAAATTACAATTTGGTTTATGAGGAAGTTGTAACTTCAAAACTTATCCCATATTGTTTGTTCCTTGTTCCTATTTTGAACAATATATAAACAAAGGGGTATGTCATCCAATTTCACATTAAGAAAATTTGTGCACAAGGGATGAGCGAATCAAAAGGTTCAACCCAAAACAAAAAAACAAATTATGCACATTTTAAAAATATTTACCTTCCCAACTTACTTATCTGCTTAGTTAAGTAGGTACTTAGTTTGACCTACCCACCTAGGTTGACCTGTGTACCTACCTACCTATATGAATAGGTTTTTGACATAGGAAGGTAGAACCTACCTACCTATTTTTAAACCTAAGTAGGTAGGTTGGTATGTAGCCTAGGTTTGTAGACACCTATTTATGTACCTACCTAAATACCTACCGACCTAATATTAATATTTTTATTAAATTAATTTTTATGCCACATGGCATATTTACATTGGGCCATTTTTCATAATATAAGATCATCCAATATTTGAATTGAACATATTAGATTATTTCAAAATAATGATAATAATAATATAAATAATTAAATATTATGACATGTGGCAACACATCATTTGTCATCAATTGTGACTAAAATAATTGCATCTTAGTCGCATGTGACAATATGTATACAATGTAGTCAAAGGATGAAATGTATTTGTTGACTTTTTCTTTCATACAATACCTTGTCATTTGCGATTAGTTTATCACATGCGACTTGTCTTAGGCGACTAAAAGGATTTTAGTTGCAAAATGTCTCTTGTGACTAAAATTTAGTTGTAAAGACTAGTCACAAATACATGTTTTTCTTCTAGTGATATTACTTACTACTAAGTACTTACCTACATAATAGGTTGTACATATGTACCTATGTGTGTACCTATCTACTTACCTACCTACCTACATACTAAATAGGTAGTATGTTTATGTACCTATTACTTGGTACCTACTTACCTACTAGGTAGTTAGTACATACATACCCACCTACTACCTATTTACTACTACTTTTAAGTACTACTTACCTATTACCTACCAATCTAGGTACCTACTAGGTTATTAGGTAGGTTTCAAGTGGAACATAAGTATAGCAATATGGTGAAATATTTTGTCATGTAAAAATCATGTGGTGCAATGGTTAAGCGAGGGTTAAGGACTTCTGCCGTCAATGTGGAAGTGAGGGGTTCAAGTCCTCACACTTGCAACTTAGTGAACTAGCTTAATTAACTTAGGTTGCTAACTAAGTTAGCCTACATTCCTAACATATGGGCTAGGCTTTTAACCTTTATACCATGTGTCTACATGCCATGTGTCTACACGGCATGGGTGGAGAACATATTTTATTTCATATTTAATGAATTATATCCAACGGTCATAATTTATGGATCTCATCAAACATTGATGACCTCAATGATTTCATAGTCACAAATTGTCCTGCGACTCAACCACATTAGCGACTAGGTGTCCTAAACAACATGTCCTATTTGACTACATATTCATGTAGCCATAGATGTTTTCCATGACTAACAACTTAGTCATAAATCAAGCCACAAAAGGCAACTTTTCTTGTAGTGTAGTGCTTGAAAAGAAAGCAACAACTTGTTACTTTGGACCAATTATAAAAGTTTGTTCATGACATTGGTTTCCAAAACCACAAAACCACAACCAGTTTAGGAGAAAGAGAAAAAGGTTGTTGAGGGGCAATTTAGAGAACCCTTTCTTGAGGTTATCACCATGGAGCAATTCATTAGTGAGCATCGACCAGTGCACTCAATAAATATATTGCCACAACTAGTTTGATAATCACACCAATTGAAAATATGAATTGAATCGTCAACACCACCGATTGAGTCTAGAACCAACTAGTTCACCACCCAAAAAAAAACCTTGCGCTTGTTAGTGGATCATGATTATGGAGGGAGGAGACAAGGATATGGAAGTTGTTACCATGTAGCATGATGACGAATCAATAAGGAAAAAAATTGATCAATTCATGGAGGATATAAACAAACTTGATTATGAATAGGTACCAAATCAATAGCCTTCACTTGTTTAAAAAACTTTTGCTCCTGCAGAACATGTTAACAACTTGTTACCAACAGGTATTGAACTAGTTCAATCAATTTAATTTAAGCCTATTGAACCAAATTTTTCTAGACCTATTTATATTTTTCTTGAGACGTCTACAACTTATGTTTAGCACGAAAGCCTGAAACATGTTACACTTTTTTTTTAACAAACAACCCTAGTTGCTCAAACTTCGCCTCAAATAATAGGCAAGCTAGCCAATTTGAAGATTAAATATAATCCTACTAAGAGCTTGTTAAAAGACACCAACAACCAACTATAGGCATGTTGCCTCAAATTGGTTAGCCATATACAAACATTGTAGAATAAGGACAAGGAGCTAGTTGTTGTGAAAACCCAACTTCTTAAACTGCAAACAAATAATAAGCACATGGTTGCCAAAGTTGTTGAAATTAAAAAGGTAATCAAGAAGGTTGAAGCTTTGCAACAAAAGTACAATGAATTGAACCGGGCTCATTTAAAACCCATAATGACTTGAAGGTTCTATAAATCGATCTTGACCGATCAACAAGGGATTACAGTAAGATGAAAGTTATTAGTGTGCAATAGGATAAAAACCTTTTAGTGTTAGAGAACACATGTTTACAATAGTGGGAATAGTTGAGAAAGGTTAGATTGACACGGAGAATCATAACCATGAGCTTTGGGTATAGATTCAAGAATTAAAAGGTGAATTAGAAACACTTCATCAAACACCAAGTAACATTTTTCAAACTACCTATACAAGTAACCGATTGAGGGAGTTTGAGGAATTACTTTTGGACAATGTTTTACTTAAGGTAGAGAACCAAACATTGGTAGACAAAAACTTGAAATGGAAAGAATGGTGGCAAACCATACAAGAGATTAATTATGGAAGAACAAATCCAAAATAGTTTGGAAATTGTTCATGCGGATGAAGAGGCCTATTTGAATAAACTTGTTGCATACCAATTATAGTTTGAAGGTTATATGTATGATCAAATTACTAGCAAATTGGTTGAGGTACTTGTTATTGTTTCCCATAAATTTTCACCTATGCAGGCAACAATTGCAACTATGAGTTCTCAAACTGAACCTGTTGTCACTACCACTAAGGAACCAAAGTTAATCAAAGGAGGAGCAAAACTTGCCATTGTTTCTTGGATTTTGTTTTTGCCCATAAAATCTATGGAAATACCTATTGTAGTTGTTAGTATTCAAGTAAAAGAATTGGAGGAACTTGTTATTCCTAAACCTATTCCATTAATTATACCACATGTTGGGGTAGGTGCAGAGGTTACTTTGATTAGTACTATCACACATGCCTCTAAGGTTTGTAGGACTCCAAATAAGTATTGAAAGACACACATGTCGTTGAAAGACCAAGGTCTAAACTTGTTCTTTTAGTTGAACATGTTGATACCATAAGTGAGCAACCTATTAATGATTTGGCCACGGGGGTAAAACATATAGTTCTAGATGATTGATTTTGAGAACAAAATTTGGTTTTGAAGGGGGGGTAATGTTAACCCAATTTTTCAAGTATGTACATAGTAACCAATTGTTACCAACTAGTAACTAGTGAGGCAATATGATTTTGAAACTTAGTTCAATTGTTACCATACAACAAGATGTTAATTTAACCAATCTGTTAAAATAACTAACAATAGGTGTTACTAAAACCCATGGATTAAATGAACTGGTAATTGGTCTATTACAATAACTGATTGTTGACAATAACAAGTTATTTTCAACATGTGTCCAATATTTGCTATAATTTAAGTTTGATTTTGTTAATTGTTATATCAGGTAATGATTATTTAACTTGAAACCATGTTATGTTTGGTATAAATAGGAGGATTGGAGGATAATGAAAAAACTACTTCTTTTAGAACTTCCTTTTAACTTAAAAAAACTTTTCAAACTTATTCCTTTTTACTTTTGAGATTAATTTTGTGCTTTTATTTTTGGTTTTATGAACATGTTTACTTTGAATTTTGAGATTTCAACTTGTTGTGGAAGATTGATTGTAGTTATGTTTTTTCACTTGTGAAAAATATCTATATCTTTGTGTCTTTAATTTTCAAAATATACATATATGAAGCAACTCACTTGTTATTATTATTTAAAACTAGAATTAGTAGTAAAAAAAGAAGAGAAGAATTCCTTAAATTAAGAATAAGAGAAAAAATCCTTAACATTTAGATACTTACACATACCTTATATTAATTATAATTTTATTTTCAAAATATACATAACCCCATTTAAAAACTAATTAACCTATAATTTTTACTTAACAACCAATGTAGTACGCCTTACATTTTTACTCATGTATGTTCTATTTTATTTGAGTAGTGTCCCTGTTGAAATCTTTTTATATAGGTTCATGTTTCATTAATTACTTAACAACTAGCTAATACTTATTTCAAATAGTATTATTTACTTAATAAAATATAGGTGAGCTAATATACAATCAATGTAACTAGTTAATAATTTATTAATATGATGGAATTCATTTATTAACACTTATAGAAATATGACTAGAACAATATAACATGTTATATTATGTTTCAATTGACATTATCACCCTTATCAATTGGATTTTGTCTTCAAAGTTTGCTTACAAAAAAACAGTACCAATCTACAATTTTATTAGGTGACATATAACAAGTGATGTTATAAGTTTGCTATTGGTTTTTTAATGCATACCCAAAGGCTTGACACAAAGTATCATTGTAAATTTTGTGATATAATGTGTTGCAAAGGATTTGAATTTCTTGAGTGTGTTCCCTAGCTTTTCACATTGGAGGGTCAGAAAGGTGTGCAAATGTTTTAGGATGGGATTAGTATGAGTTGTTCAAGTTGAGCTTTTATACATGTGAAATATAAAACCAATATAAGAAGACAATTTGTGCATTGAAACCAAATGGATCATGGACTTGCCATGGATTCATCTAGAGCTCACATGGTCCAAACTTGAAATGAATTTCCATTTCCTCCCTTATAGTTTACTTTGTGACTAGCCATGGAAACTACATTGAAATGACTAAACTAGTTTAATTACTATAAATTTTGACATTTCATAAATCCCTTAAACCCGGTCTTCTTCAAACATGCAACACATTATCATGTAACTCTTATTGAATTTATTTCAACTTTAGATTGCATTTGTTAATTGGAGGTCATTTGACCCCTAGTTCTCAAGTTTTATTGGTTGAAAGTTAGTTTGACTCCTAACCTTTTTTTGGCCATAATTCTTAACTCATGAAAAATAAAAAATGTGAGTTCATTTTCAATATCTATGTTTCAAGGCCTTTCCAATGGTGTATTGGGCACCCAATTTGGACTAAGTTTGTTACATACATTGTTGAATGTTTAAAACATTTCAAGATTCCAACTCTCAAAATGTTTCCCACTTGGGAATGTTTGGGATTCATTTCTTTTGCATTCATTCATACTTATGAAAGTGTGCTTGAACCTTAAGGCACTCTTTGAACTCACTCCCCTTGTTATGAGTTGTTAATTTTGGTCACAACCCATTTTCATTCGGAAACTTTCAAGTTTTTTCATTGTGAGAAAAATGTTTTGTTATTTATTCTAGGAGTTGGTCACAAATGCAAATTAAGGTTGGGACAATCTTTCCCACTTATCTCTTTTGTTTAAAAGAAAGTCAATGACCTCATTAATGCAATGGGGCACAATTGTGAACCCCCACCTCTCATTCATTTTGGGTTGAAGCACCTTTCAACACTTTTCATGCCAAACCACCTTCACAAAGTCTTTGACTTGGTTTCATGATCATTTCAAGTTTGTGTTGCAAACCCAAGACAAAGGTTGTAATTCTCACTTTGGCCTTGGACTTACAATTAGTCCTCCATGATTAAGAAAAGTCCTCCATGGGTTCTCACTTGTTGAAAATGATGTAAAAGTGGAAATTAATACATAAGATTTGCAACATCTAGCAAGTGATGTACGAATTGGATATCTCCCATTGAAAGAAAAATTTCATTCTAGGCATTTTCTTTTATAGGGTAAGGATTTCAATTTTTGTTAGGTGTTATTGACACACCAATAGTTGTTTAATTTTTCCATTGTTCTAGATATGTTGTTTCAAAAAGTGATTTTGACCTAGAATTGTATCATCAATTGAATAACTTTTCTAATTATTATTAAATGTTATTGTCACAACCATTGGTCACTCATTTCCAATGAACCAATTCCTCCATGTTGGTTTATGGTACTCAACATTGGCACATGGAATTCATGGCCCTATAATCTCAAGAATATTGAAATGCTACAAGCATACTCATGTATTTAATTAATTTTGAAGAGTTTTGGTGACTATTATAGATTAATTCAAACCTCTATATTGAATTTCCAATGATTCAACCTTTTTTCAAATTCCAAACCTTGAAATAGTGAAAAACATTGGGTTTTTATTATAGCTTAAACCAAACCCATAATAGATTCCAAACCTTACAATAATAAAACAATGCTCCAATTAGCTTTTTAATTAAAACCAAAATGTGATCAACAACTTGTATCAAATTTAAATCAATATTTCAAATATAACTTTTTACACCAAAAAATTATTTCAATTAAGTCAAAAAAATATTTATTGTCAAAGTAAACAATCCTTTTACAAATTACATATTTCAAATCTCTTTTGTTGTTTATATTTGATTCAATGAGTTCAAAGCACACATGGTTGCCAAATGGTAATGAAAAATTTGATAAAATTCAAACAATCAAAATAAATCTATAAATAAAATAGAATTAAGTAAATATAAAAGAAAGATTGCAAAAGAAATTCATACAAAATGTCCTAGAAGAAATGACACTCCTTTTCAAATTAATTTACTTGTAAAGGTTCATGTCCTACTAATAAATATTATTAATTACCTAACAACTATTAACAAGTATAACCAGTAACTAACTAGTAGTTAAGTCAAATAGTACAAGTGACCAAACACCAAATTCTAGTGACAAAAAAATGGTATATGGATAATTTTTTGAAATTTATTGTGTGGTCATCCTTAAACAATTGCAAAGAAAATTATTATCACATGATCGTCCTTGAAAAGACAATTCCAAAAACAACTACTTCATTTTCAAGCATGTTTCATTTCTTTTTTAATAAGTACATCCTACTATTTTTTTAATAACTAATTCATTCTTTTTCTTTAACCATCAACATGAATATGAAAAGGCAAATTAACATATGCCATTTCATTTCCATAATATTTAAATAATAAAATAAAATTTGACATTTAAACATAAATAATGATGAAATATGCAAAACCATATGAAAACATAAATAAATAAATAAATAAAATTGATTATCATTAATAATGAATAGCAATGTGGAAACCATATTGGTATAATAACTTAATATTTATTGGTATGAATGGGTACAATTAATCAACATTTATAAAAGATGTGACACATATAATCAATTGACATTTATATAAGTATAATGGATATGATTGATATTCATTAATTAACATTTATAAAGGTTTGGTATATAATTAATATTTATAAAAATATAATGGGTACAAATATATCATCATACTATATTTTGGTTAACATCTTTGCAAGAACATTAAGGTCTAGGGGATGCAAATTCTTTAAGGTGTACAAAAATCTTGTCACAATGTAACCATTTTTTTGTCTTTTTTACTTAGTCCTTTTTTACCATGTAAAAGCACATTGATTATGATGGAATCTATAATTGTACTAATTTAAAATATAGTCTTTTTGAAAATTTTGACAACTTTTGATTCATTATTTTTTATGGGGATCAAAATATAAGGTAAAAAAATATTATAGTAAAGACTAGGCCCTTTTCATCATGTGTGGTACACCTTAAAAGATTTCACCCTAAGGTGGCAAATTATGTCATTTCTTTGACCATATTACTTGACATAATCCTTTGCTGATGATGATACATTCTTAATAATGACCAAAATTTGTGGTGAATAATATTTAAAAAAAAAGTTGACTTTGCCACCTTAAAGCTTAATGGCATGCAATGACCTTAACTTTGCACATTATGCTGGGTGTGTCACCCAATTCAACATTATGGGCTTATTTGCTACTTTATCCAAAGTAATGGGCATGGGCTTTATATAAAACCTTTAACAAAATTTCATTAGTCTATTTGGAGGCTACTTTATATCTCTTTTCCAAAAGGAGAGGGATATTATGCTTGTTCCTTAAGAGTGCAGGATCTTTTATCGTTATAAGTAATAGTAAGATCCATGAGTAATATCTTTTAGTATGATCCCTCCCACTTTAAAAAAGAAGTGGTAACCAAAAAAAAAAGGAACATCACATTTGTATTCCCTAAAACAATCATAAAAAGATCTACCAATTATAATATGATCTTAACATAAAGTATGTGTATGACCTAAACATGTGATTTTACGTCTCCATCTCTACCATTACTTTTACTATGCATGAACTACACAATATCCTATTCTATTTGGATCATATAAATCTATAGGTCCATAGAGATTAGTTCATTCCAAATTCATTTTCATGAGCCAACTTGCCTTAGGACAACATTTCCTATACACCATGAAACCCACTGACAACAAAAGCTCGAAGAATCCAAAAACAATCAACAATAAAATACAAATGCAACAAAAACATGAACACAACAACCCAAAATCACAAACTAACAACTTCAATGCAGTCCCTTACTTAACACTTAGTAGCCATTATATGCTCACAATGCTCTTTGCTTCATGATATGAATTGATAGGATGGAGGTGGACAAAGAAATGAAATTGTAGTAGGTTCAACAAATGATTTTAACAATGCAACATTCTCTCCCAGTGCAGTCCTTGCTTCAAAGCTCCCAAATATCAAGGTACTCTCTCCCCTTCCCATAATTCACAACAACACCGTATCATATACACCAATACATCACATGTCACACATCCTTCAAATTGCTCTCGAATTCCTTTGAGCTTGTGATCACTTCTCTATGTTTGACCCTTAACTACACAATTAAGCCAACTCTGTCTAAAATGCAACACAAACGCAATGGAGATTTTTTGCTACATCCAAACTGTAGCTTTTTAACATATTACCACAAGCTAGATCTACTCAACTATTAATCACTTAAGCAATATATCACAAGGATTATATTCTTGAAAAACTTCCCCTTTTTTGCTTGTAGATGTCTTTTCATATATCTTTCACCTCCATTGAGCTTCACCAATTTGACCAATCCTCTCTTGCCCATTTTCTCCAAGCAATCAAGAATGCCCCTCCAAACCTTCAGCACTGAGCACCATCAAACATAGCAATGACACGTCAAAATAAACGACATAACAAATCCAAACCAAAATAAAAAGCAAAGTGTCAATCATGCACACATCCACAAAGTGCCCCAACTATAAATGATGAACTCCAAAACAAAAGTTGACAAACCCAAATGGCGTAGCTGATGTGGTTGGTATGGAGACACCTCAGCCCTAGCTTCATGCCACAGAGCCGTAAGAATGTAAGAACCCTCCCCCTTGTGATCTATATGTGCTTATGTTAATGATGACCTACTTCTTCTTGTGTAGACAAAGTACACAAGAGGTGAACAGTACCAAAATGCAAAGCTGGACTTGGCCTAGGCTCCTTATTTTGGGAATGCCCCCAATCTTAGACTTGACCTTAATCTAAAGTTATAGGTTAACTTGTCAGTACTTTTGCCATCTTGTTTTGTCCAACCTTTGACAAATCTTGCAAGCCAGGTATTCCATGAAAAGATGTCAGAAAACACAAAGGGACCCAACTGTTACCCAAGTAAAACCCATCATTAGCGAACTTTGTTAATTTCCTGACGCAACACAAAATAGGCAAACAAAGTTTCTCTTTCTCTACTCATTTAAAAATGAAAATTCCAAATGATAATAAAAAAAACACTTCTAAGTGTCCCTTGAACATATTGTTCATAATTTTTTGAGAGGAAAGAAACTTTCTTACTCCAAAGTCTTGGTTGTCAACAAACACTAAACCAAACACTTAGGTTCACCACCAGTGTCCTTTCATTTTCCCTCTCATATTTCCCTTGGTATTTTGTTTCATTGTAAAGACCTGCTTCAAATTTTTTTAGTGTAAAAGGCATTCTTTTCCTCTGCTCTGTTTGGGCAGTGTTTCAATAAACGGAATGCTCACCAGAGAGGGCATTCCATTAATAGAAATGCTCTCCATTTTTGTCATGTAATCTGAGCAAGTCTGTATGCTTACTAAAACCCTTGGCAATAAGCTTCTGGTGGGTGTTTCATTTATTGAGATGCCCCCCCTTTTTTCATATGATCAAAGCAAGTCTTTATACATGCTCAGTAAATCCCTTGGCCATGGGCTTTACTGGAATCAGGCCCAAATTTGGCTCTACCTTTCAATGACCCATAATCCGAAAAATCTGGTGGCATAGGGTTTTACCCTACACGTAAGGTTTGGCAGGTTCACATCCTTGTTTCATACCCACAGTTGTTGAACTGAGAAAAGAGAAGGCATGAACAACCTGTTTGCTTCTACAAGTTGTCCTATTTCAGTCTCACTGCATTGTCTCCTGTGGAATAGCTTGATTCTTTTTTTCTTGAATGATTGGCGTGTTTTTCTTACTGGCTTTTTGGTCTTCCTTGTGGAACATTTAGGCCTTATTTTGTGATTCTCAAATTCCTAGTAGTAACTTGGATGACTTGGATTCTAAAAATATGCCTATGCACAGAAAGTTTTTCTTAGAATTTTGAGATTTTGTTCAACATTTTGGGGCAGATTAGCAGCTTCCAAACATGCACAGCTGCCACAAACAACCTTTGATGACAAAATCTACATTCTATTCAATTCACAAACAGTTCACAAATGCAATGCGAATAACAAATAAAAGACTTGAAATACTTTCAAAGCCAAGGTTGGAGACTAAACATGTTTGGAACAAACTCATTGGTAGTGATTTTATAATGATTCAATTTAAAGTGGTTAAAATGGTGCAATTTAATTTAGGGATTTTTCTTGGGGGCTAAAAATTTGAAGCACAAAGGTTGGACATGAAAATTGTTCAACCCCACCCAAAATGGTATTGATATTTCTTTGCAATAATATTCAGTTGTAATTTGGATCACCATTACCAACTAAAGTGACCATAATGTGGACCTTAGAAATTTGGTTGAAATCTTTTTTATAATGTGTTCTAGCCTCAGAACAAACCAAACTTTGTTTGCATAATGCACTTAAAAAATTTACTATGTGCAATATGCAAACATGCCTGCATCCTGGTAAACAATTCTTACAATTCCATCAATAATTCACATGGGAAAATATATTTCAAGATTCAAAACAATGTCAATTCAAATATAGCTAAATAAATAACTTTTAATGTAACTTTAGAAACATTTACGTTGAGTAGTATGGCAAATCAACTAAATTTGATTTTTTTTCTGACATCTGTGGTCACTTTTTGGCCTCACAAAATTGAAAACAAATTCTTGGTGGAAATGATAAGATAAATGACATCAAGTTTTGAGTTTTAAAAAATCACCACATTAGACAATCCAACTAGCATTCAAATTGTTGGTGTTGTCTAGGATGAATGATCACCTGTTGATAGAATTTACTATGGGTCCTTCACAAACAACCATATCTTGGTGTTATGCATACTTGCACAACATGAGTAATAACATGACATTGAAAGTGTTGTCCATGGTGTTTCACTCGTCAATTGATTGTGCAAATTACTTGAGGCCCATTTTACATTAGGGCCCAAGAATCAACTCAACTCAAAATGGAACATTTACATTATTTGAAAGCTCATATTTGGTCAAGTGGGGTTTACACAAGGGCCCAAGCTAACAAACTCAAGAGTGAGACCTGGTCGTGTACATGCCATTATGTTGGTGTCGAAGTCTTGCCAATTTAAGAATAAATAATTGTTTTGAATGGAACCCAACTTCTTGGGCAACTTCTTTGGGGGAGGAGGAAGAGTAGTTGGAACTTGGACTTTCTATTTTTCCTTACCTTTGGCTGTCTTATTTTACTTTATTGTTTCTGCCCATAGTGAAGAGCCT
This sequence comes from Sphagnum contortum, assembly GCA_963920785.1. Lineage (NCBI taxonomy): Eukaryota > Viridiplantae > Streptophyta > Sphagnopsida > Sphagnales > Sphagnaceae > Sphagnum > Sphagnum contortum. The sequence goes on from OY987279.1 coordinate 158,021, forward strand.
ACACATTGATGTAGGGCTTGTGCATAAAATTTTGGCTCAAAATTGACCCAATGTGTGAGTGACATCTGGAGTACTGTGTGCGCATATGACAGATGGGCATGTTCCATAAAAGTGCTATGCATGTACATGAGTTGTTCTTGATTCCAGTAAGGGAAGTCTTTAAGGTTTGAAGTTTAAACCTGCCATAATGGGCAGAGTAATTAATCATTCTGCAATGAACTGCTTGTTAAGCATGGAGAGGCAAGTGAAAGGAGCATCTTTGCATGTTATTCCCATTTAACAACCACACTTGCTCAAATTGCATTAAAAGTATAGGTGACTTACCTACATGTTAATTTCACAATACCAAGTGGCACCAAGCCAAACAATTATCCAATTAAACACTTTTGAAGTTTGCACTGATGTCAATGGTAAGTCTCACAAGTTGCAGTCCAATTCGAGGATCAATAACCAGTAGTGCTCCAAGCAACTTTGATTATTGGAATACAAGACAATGAGCCTTTCACAACAAGAGCACCATTGCATTATGCTGTATACTTCCAAAGCTCCCTAATTGTGAGTACTGTCTAGTGAAATTACAAGTTGTAACCTTTTCACAATTGCTTTTGCTTTTCAGGAATTGAGGTAAAATGGGTTGATCAACGGTGGTGCTTTTCATGAAGTATATTTTGGGGACACAAATGTGAAGAATTGTTTGGTGAGCAAGAAGTAAGAACATTGCGTCTGAACACATTTCTTTACCTTGATGAGGCTGATTAATTTCAGAGTTCAGGACCTTTAATAAGCAAGAAATTGTAATCACAGGGCTTAGTTGAAAGAAAACGGTTGGTGCCATTCGGCTCCTCCTTAATCATGATAGATGCCTCCTTGATCTTGATAGATGCCAAAAAACATAAATCTTCTGGCAACCTTAAGCACCTTGGGTTTTCAAGTTAAATATTACCATAAATGTGTCATGGCTTTTACCTTCAGACTAGGCTAAAACAAACAAACCAATATTTTATTAAATCCTGAGTTATGGCTTTCAAGCCATTCATGAATGTTGTGCGTTTTAATTATCTCACTCTTTTTCTAAGAAATACCTCACTCCTTTCCCCTACCCACTTAGATGGGCATGAAAAAACACATTGATTTCATTATTAATTTTACTTTTACAACTACATTTCAAATACCTTTTCAAAGCTTTCACCTCCTTTAACATTATCTTTACCTCTTTCTTACATACCCTCAAAAAGCTTCCCTTTCAAAGTGAAGCTAAATGATCCTAAAATTAAAATATAAACATTAATTTAATTATTATAGTACATTCCATAAATTTCTTAAATGATAATAAAATTTATAACTTCCCTTTCAAAAGTGAAGTTAAATAATCATAAAATTTAAATTTAAAGATTGACAAAAAATAAATAATACAAGCTCTCAAATAAAAAATGATCCCAATTAAAATTAAAATGATTACAATTAAAGAAAAAAGAATGAAAATAACCTTGGATTAATTTAGAGCTTTTTTCTTTGGCTACGGGGTTTTAATTTTTCCATTTTTATGTCCATATGTGGTCTAGTGTGTTTACTAATTTCTCGTGGACACATTTTGTTTCTTTTTTGACCCAAAAAAGTGGGAAAATTTTATTTTTCTAGTGTAAATTTGACTAATTATGCTAAAATTATTGGAAACATTTGCAAAAGATTTGATATCACAAAATTGAGAAATAATCCTACATGTGTTACAACTATTCTGCTACATGTATATACACTTAAGTTTCACCCTAAGAACCAAGACACTGCCCATGTGCACCTCTCAATTTTCAGAAGTAAATTATTTCCCACAAAATTCATCATTTACCTTAGTTGCATCACTTGAATGGTATTGGAATGTGGAATTGTGCAATTCTTTTCAATCAACTAGCATGCATATCATTCAATCAAATTTACCACCCGAGCACATCAGTTCGAATGTTCACAAATGTGCATACATATGATTACTTATCTCCTGCTCCTTTTGAAGTGCCATTTCAGTCATCATAACCTTCTTTTGTGGTCATAAACATGTTCTGATTGAGCTTCAGGAAAGGCAGGCAATTGGATTCTAAGTTGAGCCCTGATGATGGTCGGTCCATGCTGAGTTGTGCCTGACTTCCCAAGTTTCCCTTACTCAGAGTCTCATTTCCAGAGTCTGATATCTGAGTTTCAGGTCCCATTGGTAGCTAGCTAACTTTACTATATGACTTTAGGTCGCCTTCTTTTGCCACATATGCCCGCCCCCCTTCATGCATTTGTTTAGTTCACTTTCTCCTTCTTCATTCTTTTGTTTTCATGTTCATTTCTTTTCAATTAAAGTCTCACAAGTTTTTCATCAATTGTGATTTGATTAGAATTTGTACAATCAGCTTTTGGTTGAGATCAGTTCACATGTACGGGGAAAAATAATAATAATTAGTTTTTGCAGGGAAAGATCAGAGTTAGAGATCAGGTTTCCTTGCAGGCTCTGCCTGACTCCTGCTGCTACTCTGTGGGCCTGACATATATTTGCTGTGGTGAATAAATTATGAATGCATGATAGAAAAGTAGGTGATTACATAACAACCTACAAACACATAATTTCTTGTATGCAAGAATTGCATGTTTACAACAAAAATTGATCATTGCATGAATGTATGTAAAAACCAATGCGGGTTTGGTTATCAACTTTTGAACATACTAGTTTGATCCTGGTATTTGGAACTTTATAAAATTTTCATACCAGCTGGGAGTTTGGACTTGGCATTGGGTCCTCTTTCAAATGTTCATAACAGGTTTGGTGTGGTATTTGGTCAAAAATTGATTCTTGGCTGGTTTGAGGCAGGTATATACTTGATTTTGAAATTGGTATAGAATTGGGACTATGCTGCTATTAGCTCAAGGCCCTCCCAGATTAGTACCAATGCAATGCTGGTATTGCCTCAAGACTGGTGTTTTTATGCGTGTGAAATTTTTGCTCACATGCAAAAACTAGAAAGGAAATATCCTACCACAATATTCCTGGATTTTTTGAAAAAAATCATCAAATTAAATAATTTATTTTTCGAAAAACTTTCACCACATCTGGACTCTGATTTTAGTTTGGTAGCATTTTAAAATTTAGTTTTCATACTATTTAGACAAGTTCTAAAAGCCTGTGGCTATTTAATGCTACATCTCTCTTGGGACGCTAACCATTGATGCAACATCAGAAAATTGGAAAAATATCAATGCTCAAGACATACCAGCATGGTAGGGTTCTTGACATACAATTGCATAGACCAGACTATATACCATGTGCAGGCCTAATATACACGAGACAAACAATTGTAAAAACACACATAATTAATTTATTTTTTCTTGCAATCTTTTTTTGAATTTTTCTTGAAAAGAAAAAAGAAAAAAGAAAAGAAACTTTCACTCAAAGGAATCCAAAGCCAGTCACCCCCTGGGCATGCAGAAAATGGAGTCAAACCCATCTCTTCTCTGACCCCAAACACCACAGTAGTAATCTACTAATAAAATAAATTGCACAAGCAACTTGAGAATTGTTAGGATGATCAAATTGATACAAAATGTGGTGACACATTTTTTTTTTGGGTGTCAGAATGCTTGTTTAAAGTTCTGATTTCTGATCATTTACACAACACAGTTTTTCACATCAAGAAAGTTTTTCACATCATTGCTTTCCAGACAGAGTATATAGCCTACAGGAAACTATATTAAAAAAAAAACAATTGCAAATCTGTTGCAAATCTGTCTGCTCAGGATTACTATGTGTTATTGTTCAAGGTATTGATATGTCAGGTACTCTTTCCACTTGTGATCCTGAATATGGTCACAAGGCAGAGTGTTTCTCTGTTCAGGCAGACAGAACTCGTGTGGTATTTATCTCATCCCCAAATCTGCTCAGGAATACAATGCTATTATTATGTCTATAGTCACACATCAAGTGTTTTTATAATAACTTGTTGTTGGCCAAAACTGAGCAACTGCTTCATGTCATGTCGGTACCACTGTTGGCAGGGTTATTGAGTTCGGACCCAGGTAACTGGTCGGGTATCAATAACCTATCTGTCGGTTATTGACTTTTTTGAGAACCAGTATATAACATACCAGCTGGGTATTGAATATTCAAAGTTTAATATCCTAACCGGAACCTACCCAGATGATTGCATTTTCATTCAGGTAGGTTACCAATCCTGAAATCCTAAACACGTTTACGATAAAATAAACTTACAAACAAAGAAAAGTTAAAATTAAAATTTAAAAACCTAATAACTTACCTTACCTAGGTAGTATAATCAACGGTTCTCAAGGTGGGTATTTGAGAACGGACCCTTGTTCATCACCAATGGTTATTACAAAACAGAACAACATAACCTTTTAACCGATGGGTCTATTCTTTCAATTTATTTTTGGATAACTGGCCCGACCGGTTATGAGAAAAATACAATACCAAAAACTGCATTCTGAACATGAGAACCCCAAGACTTGTGGGGTTTGCCATGGTACATATCACTGCAGGAAATGGAGGGAAAACTCAAGATTGATGTTCTTATTGCAGATGAAAATCCGGGGTTATTTTATGACCTATGCATGTCAAATATGTCAGATATTTGCTGCAAAATATTAGCTATATGTAGTTATTGGTTCTTGGAACCCAATTCACTCTGAATGCGGGTTTCAGATTTGGTGTGTGTTTGAGGGCTGTTATTTGTGTGTCATGCTTTAGATTCTCATAATTTGTGTGCATGTTTTTATGTGTGTGATTTTCTTGGTTTCCAATAGTGTTGGATGCCAGTGCTTTTTTGGGGCTGAAATTTGACAAAATTCTGAGCTCAAAAATTAAAAAACTATCCTGTCAGTAACTCCTTTCTTTTATTAAAAAAACCAAATTTAGAAATTAAAAAATTAAAAAAATTGCTAGATTCCATATGAAGTTTAATAGGTAGCCCTAAATATAGACAGAAGCTTAAATTTTCTTACTTCTGTTATTTTTATAGCCGGATTTGGTGATATCCTCTTATGTATGATCATCACTTCACCTACATCGCAAAATTGGAAGAAGAAACCAGTGTTACGTGCAGACATAGTAACCCACATCAGCAATCACACGGAAAATCAAATCTCAGAAAACAAGCTTCCAAAATGCTGGTAAGTAAGATAATTCACAGATTTGACTAAATCCTCTTATGTATAATCGTCACTTCAGCTACATCACAAAATTGGGAAAATCAAAACACTGTTGCATGCTAACATAGTACCACACAACAACAATCACAAGGAAAATAAAATCTCAGAAAATAAGTTTACAAATGCTGGTAAATAAGATAATTCACAAATCCAAGAAGTAGAATTTTGACTTTCATCTGAGGCTGATGGGACTAACAAGAGCTTCCAGAGCTCTGCTCTTCACTGCAGTGAAAAACAAACTGACTGAAAGGGAAGTGGATTTCCATATCGTTGCAGCAGATTTCTTCTTCAAGTTGCCTGCAAGGAGACCATGATTAAAAAAAACACAGTTTGCATAATTCTGAGTGTTTTTCAGCTCAACATCTATTTTGATTTTCATGGCCCAAAAGAATCAAAAGTCATTTAAACTATGAAATAATACCATGTACTTTTTGAGTTTGGAATCCTCTGATGTGTGTTGTGAGTGCCTACAAATTTAGCTAAGGCAGATCAGCAAACCATACCTACAAGTTACTACTTACTAACTATTCCTTATTAAGTAGATGCTGATGCTTCTGTTAAACCCTGCATGTCTCTCAACTAATTAAGGGAATGACCTTTAATTAGGAGATTCTGACCTTACTGATAACTACAGTCCTTAGGCCGTTATAGTCCTAATTCAAAATTCCATTTACCATCAAAGACCCTAAACCCTGCAGCCCAAGACTAATAAAGTTCACCCATTTAGTTAGTTACTCATTCCCATTCTGCTCTCCCCCTCCCTCTTGAGTCTTTGCCCAAAACCCAATAGTCATGGCTATGCAAAGGTTGAATCAAACAAAATAAACATTGTGATGTAAGCATGCCTATCACAAGTAACTGAGGATGGGATATGAAGGCGAATGCAAAGTTGATTTAACCAATATGGGTGTTAGGATGCAAATTCTAGTGAGTGGTAGGGTGTATGTTTCATGCTCCGTCTCATTACATTCTTGAAAACGTTTTGTTTTATTTTGGAAACTTAAAGTTGACATTATTATACACATTAACAAAATTGCATCCAATAGCTTTCATTATCTTATTTTTCTTTGTTTCATAAATGCTAATAACAACAAGGTCAACTTCAAAACTGGAGTGTTGGAGTTTGGGAGGTTGATGAAGTTGGCACTTGGCAAGTTGGCACCTATATGGGGTTGCATTGAAGCTGAATTGTTAAGTTAGATGTGTTACATTTCAAAAGCTGTATTGCTCAGTACTTGGCAATTCTATTCTTGACAACAAGTCAACATGAGTTTTAACTCCTATTGAATTTGACATTGTAATTTGTGGTCTCAACAGTTCTCCCAGTTAATATGTTGATGCTTCCAAAGTGTATTTGAGTTCAACAATATGTTTGAATCCAAAAAAAACAACAAAGTAAATGCAAAAGGGGTGCACCTATTGACAAATGGGCATTTATCATTGCTATAATGCAAAACATAAAGCAAAGAAATGAATATTTTCTTGAACAGTGTTCCATTCCTAATTAGTTTAATTTAGTTTCCTCTCAAGCTTAAATTTTGTCTTGAATGGTGTTGAACACTCCTAATTGGGTTCCTCACAAGCTTAATTTTTTTCTTTGAATGGTGTTCCCTTCCTAATTAGCTTCCTCGCAAGCTGAATTTTTTTCTTGCATGGTCTTCGGTCCTAATAATTAACGTCCTAATACTTAACGTCCTCACAAGTTTCTTAAAGATTGTGTTGACCATCTTCATCTACCCCAGTTGCACTATGTTGTAAATATGTGGGAAGAGACGGGACTGTAGGAACTTCTTCACAACTGAACAAGAAGTGTAGTTGCTTACATTCTGTGCTTTAACAATGAGATTGAAAATAAGACAGCTAATATAATATCCAACTAGGCTAGAATAAGAAATTCAGGCCCAAAATTTGAACAAACAAACCCATGTCTTGAAGGGGTGAATGAAATCATCAAAACCATTTAACAAATAATCCTCACACTGGGTTGTCTTTAAAACTGCTGCAAAAAAACAGTACAACATACTAGTCAAAACCCTGCCCCAAATTATAATGAAATCATTGATTCATAATTATATCCTCAATCTTTTGAAGGAAATTCAAAAAATTTCCCATAATATCTGACATGAATATTTGAAAAAAGAGAAATCAATTTCAGCACTGTTTGCCAAACAAGGGTCCAGAGTGACAGGCGGGCACCGGAGTTTTGTTTTTCAATTTTGTGATGTAGGCAAGGTAGCAACCATCCATAAGCTGATTTGGCTATTAACAAAATAGGAAAGGAGTTTAAAAAAAGATTCTTATATATTTTTGGCTACCTCCTTAAACCATGTAGGGAATCTGGCAACTTTTAAAAGTTTTTTGTGATTTTTTTTTCGAATTTGGGTAATTTTTTCAACAAATCATAGAATATGCAATGGAAATTTCCAAAATTTTGCAAGAGTGTGCAATTTCTCACCACAAAAAAAGGTTGGCAGACACAGAAACATTAGTATAGATAATTTAATTATACACAAATGCATATGACACCCAATTTGCACACAACAACACAATTTGTTACAGTATAGAATAAGTACTCATTGTAATGCTGAATGGCTCATGAGGTGAAAAAGTGTTCAATTTGTAGCACAAATTATGTGAGAGTATGGCATCCGAGATTCTGTACACAACATATTATGTTGCTTGTGTACAGTACGAAATATTCATAGTAGTGTACACATGAGACACAAATTGTTAAAAAAGTGCAGAATTTAGAACAGAAACAAATCAACGGTACAACATCCTAAATTATGACAAGGAAACCATTGCTCATTGTCTATTGCAGACAATACTAGTACTCATGATCTACCCACCAAAAAAAAACTATTGAACTGCTGCACATTCTAGGCAAATATATTTGTATCCAATTTGCACACAAGAGGTTTGTTGCTGATCATATACAGTACTAATACTCATAGTAGTACTCAAAGTGTTATTTATTCTGGCAAAAATTTCACAAAATCATTACCATGGAAAAAGAATCGTAGCTTATTTTTGCCAGTTTTACACCAACTTTCCACCAATTGACGGAAATCATGTTAGGGATGATCACTAAGAATGCTGCATCGGGAGATTGAAAAGATAAACACTGATACTCATATGGCTGGAGGAAAAAAGTTCTCAACCAGTTGCACAAATTAAGTACATGTATGGCTTTGGCATCCAATTTGCAAACAACAGATTTTGTCAATATTCATATACTGTACTAGTACTTATTGCCGTACTCATGAGACTCCAAAAAATGTATTAAACATATATCTCTCAAGCTAAGTACATGTATGGCATTGGATTTGCACAGAACAGATCTATTCCTGAACATAAATCATTCATATACTTGTTAGTATTTATATTAGTCGTTGTAGTACCCATGATGTAGTAATATTCATGACCAGGTTTTTTTCTCCTTTTCAATTTTGTGATATAGCCATACTGGCTATCATTCACAAGAGGAACTAGCCAAATTTGGCTACAGGCCAGAGAGGGATGTGAATTTCTTAAATATTCCTGCCATATTTGGTGACCTGCTGAAACCATTGTCCCATAAATTATAGTTTCCCATAAAATTTGGCAACTTTGGCACATTTTTTCACAAAAATCCTTTCTATGGGTCACACTGGATTTTTTTGGGTTAGCAACTGGCAAAAATTTGCCGTAAAAAACTAAAATGCTGCTCATGACACTCAAAACAAAAGTGATGAATTTGCAGAAGCACAATGAATGTCAAAAAACTAATTTGGAGTCCAATTTCCATACAACAAACCATGTTTGGTTTTTTATGTATGTAAGTAGAGAGAATTAGTATTTTGAGTACAACAAATGCTGAATTTGCAGAAGCAGAAATTGTTGCTGAACATAGCAACAATAAATTTTGTCTCAGTTTTTTGTTTTTGGTTTTGTTTTTTGGGGTTCCTTTGGGACAGTGTGACAGTCGAAGATATTGTAGCCAAAGTTCGTTCTTCTTTCGAGCTTTCTCTCTCTCTCACTCGAAGCTGCGCGCGTTTCCGTGCTTGATTTCGACATTTGAGGCCACATTTGGGATTGTTTTCGCAGATTGCTTTCGAGTTGCAAGTGGTTTTGTTTTTTGGGTTTGTGGTCATGGGGGAGTTTTTATCATGTGGCGATGTTTGCAGTGATGTTGCACAGGAGCTGCAGTACTCTCTTGTGAAAGGAGGAGGACGAGTAGTAGTGGGAGGAGGAGGAGGAGGATGGCGCCGCAAGAGTGGATTGAAGCTACTTGCACAAGGAAGATTCAGTTGTAGAAGAAAGGTTTATAGCCCAGAGAGGGCTTGAACGCATCATGCAAGAGTACGAAGATGATGAAGATCATGTTCCAGCAGCAGCAGCAGCAGCTGAGGAGTAGTAGTTGTAGTAGTATTGCAGCAACTTCTTGTCGACTTGCTGCTGTGTGTTTTTGGGTGTATGCTTTGTTAGCAGCTGTGATTTTGGGAGCTGTTACTGTCGTTGGTGTGTCAGATGTTGAGCTGCTTCTTCAGTTTAAGGCAGGGATAGTGGAGAGTGGAGGCAATGGTGGTGGTGGTGGCGGTTCTGTGCTGGCTAACTCTTGGTTAGCTACAAATGTATCTGATTCTTCTGCCGGAAGTTGTCCTCAAGGATGGTATGGTGTTACTTTCTCCATTGCTCCTGATTGTTTTGTGGTGGCGCTCTCTCTCTCTCATCTCTCCTTGTCTGGAGAGATTCCAGAGTTTACACTCGGGAACTTGACGCATCTCACTTCGCTTTCTCTTGCTCAAAATTCTTTCACTGGTTCTCTTCCTGCTGATCTCGGAGCTCTATCCCTTCTTCAATCCTTGGACCTTTCCCACAACTCCTTCGCCGGTGTTATACCCCAGACTTTTGCAAGTCTACAGAGTTTGGTTAACCTCTCGCTAGCAAACAATGTTTTTTCCGGAAGCTTTGCCTTCGTGCTTCAGCTTCCAGAGCTCTTGTACCTCAATCTCTCTGGCAATGCTTTCTCTGAGGGACTTAACTTCAACAACGATGTCGACCTCGTCAAACAAGCGAAACTTGTGACACTCGACCTTAGCAACAACAAGCTTTCGGGTCCCATCGATCCTCTTGTTACGCAGCTTCCATCTCTCTCTTGCTTGAACTTGTCTTCCAATGCATTCTCCGGCTCCATTCCTCCTCAATTCGGGAACTGCATTTCGCTTGTTGCACTGGATTTAAGCGACAATCAACTGTCAGGCCCCATTCCGACCTTGGACTTCATGGAAGCACTCGTCTCGCTCAATCTCAGCGGCAATGCGCTCACCGGCGCTGTTCCTCCTCAGTTCTTGGATGACCTAGCTCCTCTTCTCCAAGAACTGGATCTCAGCAACAACAAGCTGAGTGGTGTGTACTCGTCCTTTCTTCAACTCTCTCTCTCTATATCTCTCCCGTCCTTTTGCTTGAACATCTTGTTTTTCTATCTTGCTACGGGATTCTCGGGCTTTTCTTCCGTTTGCGGTATCTGGTAGTTTAGCTTCATGAAAGAGCTGAGATATGGCGTGGTGGCTGCAGGTAGTCTAGGTCAGGTGACATCTATCACTTTGCGAGTACTGAATCTTTCTTCCAACTCTCTGGAAGGTGCACTTCCAAGCAGGCTAAAGTCATGCGTGGTGATAGATCTCAGCAGCAACTTGTTTTCTGGAAGTGTTCCACTAGGAACCTGGAGTTCTGGCTTGGAGGTACTCAACCTCAGTAACAACAAGCTCAATGGTACTCTTGATGATGAAGCTCTGATGCAACCTTTCCATTTACAAGTGATCAACCTGAGTTGGAATCAGCTTGCAGGCACAGTCCCCTTGAAGCTTCTTTCATCTCCCTCCCTCATACAAGTGATCCTGTCGAACAATCAGTTCTCAGGAACCATTCCTCTGCAACCATCATCAATGGCAACGACTCCTCCTCTTCAATGGCTTGATCTCTCCAGCAATAACTTATCTGGTCAGATCACTGATGCAATTGGCAGCTATCCAAAGCTTGAAGCACTGATTTTGTGCGGGAATCATCTGTCAGGAAGCATACCAGTGCAACTCTCAAACTTGACACTATTGCAAGAGCTTGATGTTTCCAGTAACTTGTTGACCGGGCCTATCCCTCCGGAACTTCCTGCTGGTCTTCACCTCTTGAATGTCTCGTGGAACAATCTTTCTGGCGCTGTTCCTCTGAATCTGACAAAGGTTTTCTCAAATATGTCCTTCTTCCCAGGAAATCCTAATCTGATTTGGCCAGTAGCGCTGCCAAATTCTTCCAACCAGGGTGGAGATGCAGCATCGAGGAGTGGCAACAAGAAGGCAAGTGTAGCTTTCAAAGATGGACTCATAGGTGGATGCACACTGGCTGCAGTGCTTATTGTTGCAGCAACCTTGGTTGTCTATTACTTCTACCGAAGCAGTACCACCTCCAGATGCAAGAAGAGCCTTACCACAGTAAAGTCACCACAAGTTGAGAGAGCTGCTGCTGCTGCTGTTGTTTCTACTGATCTCTCACTGGATTCAAGTGCAGATATCCCAACAATCGGGTCAATTGGATCAAGAACTGCTACTGGAAAGAATGCTGTTGCTGCAAAACCAGCAAGGTCAGATTCCAAGAGTGAGTCTTTGGATCTCCAGAAGAGTGGAGATTCACCAATGTGGGCAAAGTGGCGAGGAGCATTGTCTTCTGATGATAGCTCATCTTTGTCATCTGAGCATCCAACAGCATTGAAAGTTCGTTCACCTGATCGACTGGCTGGTGACCTCTTCTTTCTCGATGCCTCTTTGCTTTTCACAGCCGAAGAGCTCTCACATGCACCAGCTGAGATTCTGGGACGAAGCAGCCATGGCACATCATACAAAGCCACTCTTGAGAATGGTCACATGCTTACAGTCAAGTGGCTGCGTGCAGGGCTTGCAAAAAACAAAAAAGAGTTCACTCGTGAAGCAAAACGGTTTGGTGGTATCAAGCATGCTCATGTGATGCCAATGCGAGGTTACTACTGGGGACCTCGCGAACATGAGAAGCTCTTGTTGTCAGATTATATCAGCACAGGCAGCTTGGCAAATCACTTATATGAGAGATCAGGCCGAAGGTATCCAACTCTCACATGGGAGCAACGATTGCAGATAGCTGTAGGCATAGCCAGCGGGTTGACATATCTTCATGGAAAACCAGGATTGGCACATGGCAACCTCAAATCCAGTAATGTATTACTCCAGGGATCACAGTTGCATGCACGTTTAGTGGATTACGGTCTGCATCATCTCATGACTGCTACAGGCACTGCCAACCATATCTTGAATGCTGGCTCACTTGGTTACCGGTCACCAGAGCTGGCTGCTACTCGCAAACCCAAACCTTCACTTGCAGGTGATGTTTATGCACTTGGTGTGATCCTCATGGAGCTGTTGACAGGCAAGGGAGCAGGTGATATTGTGTCTGCTGATTCAGGTGCAGTGGATTTGCCTGACTGGGTGCGCCTAGTGGTTTCAGAAGGCCGACCTGCAGCTTGTTTTGACCCAGCCCTTGTTGGTGTCCATAGAGACCAGGAGCCTCCCAAAGGAATGCATGAGGTGCTCACAATTGCACTTTTGTGCATTGCTCCACATGCAATGAGACCAAATGTGCGGGTTGTCTATGATCAGCTTGCTTCTATCAGTTCTTGAAGACTCTGAGTCATTTTCAACCCTTGGAATGTACATTGTATCCTCCTTGTCATGCTTGAGATGCAATGCTCATCAAAGGGAGGAAAGAAATGATTGCCTTTGGGGTTACAACATCTATGCACAAAAGCTTATTCAAGGGAGAGAGTAAGGTACTTTGTTGGTTTGCTCCATCTGTTTGCATCTGTCACAATCAAGCCTTGTCTCTCAGAATATGCAAACCCAGAAAACACATTCTTCTTTCAGATTGTGAAATCTGTAACCTCTTTCACCTTAACCACAAAGCAGTTCTGCCTCATCAGATTGTCTCCTTCATGCATGGACATTGTTAGGAGCATTGACAGAGATCAGTTTATAGTCTTTTGAAATGTGCAACCTTCCTCTGTTCCACATCTTCATGCACATCTGCTGATTCACCATATAATTATCATAAAAATGTTACCAGAGATCAGCAAATTGATCTTCTGAACCTTTCCACTGTTAATCTGTAATGCTTGCTGCAAAACAGAAATGGGCATTCATGAAGATTTCCAGAAGTCTATATTTGTGGTAGGAAGACTAATCTTCTTAGGTATCTGAATTTGACCCATTGAGCTCCAGCAATTGCATCAGATCCTTTCCCACTTAGAGATCAGGTTAACTTAGTTCCTTCAATAGTGCTTGCAACATGTGCATGTTGCACACATTGAGTTTTGGAATTGACATGTATCAAAACTTTGAAGTGAACTGGAAGTGCTTCCTCATCTCCACCTGAAATTTGAACTGGTATCTTGGACAACCAATTTCTTGAACAAAAACAAAGCTAATTTTTTAAACGTCTAAGATGGGATGGGGGTTGCTGTCAATTGCAAATATGGCAAAGTTATACATGTGAATATATCCATTGTTTCCTCTCCAGCAAGTATGTCCCGGATAATGGCTTGATTGTGTCAAATACTTAGTCACAAAAGTTCATCTTACATTCACAGCAAATAATGAGCTAAAAATATGGCATTGGCCAGCATGCAGTTGAGAGGAGAGTTCAAATGTCATCTTTCTAAGAACATTGATTTAAGAGCAAGTGAAGAACCAATAGCTGCAATATCATTGATTGTACGTCACTTGCTACATAAGGAAGCAGATTGGAAGGAATTTTGGAGCCAATGCTGGATCTAACAGCTGATAAATTATCTTGACATGCATATGAACTCTGCATCTAAAGGAACTCTGCAAGAAGCTCCTTTGAGTTCCTTTGAGACCACTCTTTTTGCCCATGGAGGAGCTTTGGACAACATATGAACTCTACATATGTATCTTGCAAATCAACATTTCACATTTTAGCTAGAAGAAGCTTCCTCATTATGAGTATCCATTTCAACTCACATCATTGTATGTATTCATTCATGATGTCATACATATGAAGCGCTTGAAATTGGCCCTGAGAATTTAAATTTGTCACTTCTAGAAGTTTTCAACTATTTAAAAAAAAATGTCAACTTGTATTTAGACTATTAAAAAACCTTCAAATTGCCCAAAAGTATTAAAATGCAAGCTTATAGGCCATAATGTTTTTTGCAAGAGTGCTGTTGCCAATCTTCACCTAACTAATTGTAACTCCCGCAATTTTCCTATTTCCACAGAACGCACAAACTTCTTGTGGGTAACCAACAATAATTTATTTTCCAAAAATGCCAGAGAGCTTTCTCCCAGATTCTCCTTCTAAGATTGGTCTGAACTTGCTCCATCCAGGCCGTGGGGCAGGATCCATATGCCAGCACTTGCGCAATGGTTGGGTCATCGTAGGGGTCAAGTTAATTAGGCAGCTCTGGTCTTCTGCCTGACAATGCCAATTCACAATCTGTCAAGCGATGGCCTTCAAAAGGAATGTGACCAGTGCGTAGCTCATAACATACCATCCCGAAAGCGTACACATCCTCTGCTGGTGAATTCGTGGGTGGCTTGTTCTCTCTCAAGGCGTTCAGCACTTCAGGCGCTCTCCAAAAACGCTGTGCCCACTACACCGTCCATGCTCTCGTAGTCCCCAATTGCAACCACAAATCGATCACAGGCAAAAACAATTTCCATTGGGAAGTTCGAGAACAAGTCAAATTTATAGCCGGGAGGCCGCATTTCGTCAATTGGGACACAAGATGTTGGAGACCTTGAGGTCTTTGTGTATCATTTCAAGATAATGTAAAGTTTCCACCCCAGTAGCAATTTGTTGCAGTATATGCAATGTCACGTTATATGAAAAAGGCATATGCGCACTATTCTTCTTCATGCCGCGCATCGAAGATTTTACGTAGCCCAATCTTAAGTTGACGAGATTTCGCAAATCTCCTCGTCAGGCTTTCATGACTGCCGACACCTCGCCGGTGGTATATCCTCTAAGAAGCCAATCAATTCGCAAAGTCCCTAGTTACGTTCAATCACCCATTTCATTCACCTCCGCAACTGTGCCCCATCAACTCCACGTGTTTTATATTTCTTGACAACTACATCCTCTTGAGGAAAGGGGGCCCACGGCCTGCATGTATATTTAGCCAAGAAAATACACGATTGGGCCAGTTGTGCGATCTCCTCCCCGATTTCAAGTTCCAACGGATTATTCTTTTCACTTATTTGGACATTCCGTCAAACCTTTTGTTTAGACAGGAAAGAGAGAACGAGAGATAATTAATGAAGACAGAAGAGAGGTCCTAGCACTAAGTGTGAAGGCACCTTAAGTATTGTTTCTTGCCTCTATTTTGGTGAATCCAAATGGTAATTTATGTGTCTAGGTAGGGCCCATGGTGGAAGCATTCCCCATCTAAGGGGCCCAGGACAAGGTGGTAGCTGAGCCACATTTTGGGAATGTCCCCCTCTCCCATGGGCTTTACTCATCAGCACAAGGTGAACATTGTCATGAATTTAGACACACATCAATCATGAAGCATAGGTGGAGGGTTCTTGCACCTACTCCCTGAGAGTGGGAGGAACCCTAACCCGCAAGTAGGCATAATTTGCCTCCCACCTATAAGGAGTAGGAGTAAGATCCCTCTTCTTTGCCAGGAGGGATATTCATGGACATAAGGTGCCCTGGAGAGTCCAAATACACTTGGAAATTTCTCAAGTGCTTTACCAAAAATCAATCTGCATTTATGGAGTGTCACATGCAACAATTCTTGCATTTACTCTAGATTACCAATAGGTTGTGGGGATGGAAAGCCTGAAGATGAGACCCTTCTTATTTTTCCTACTTTCAGTTTGCTCATTTATTACCACATGGCTATGCACCCTCATGATTAAATTCTTCCAGAATCTTGCCACATTTTCATGTATTCGCCCACCATGATCTATTTTGGAAAGCATTTGAAATCTCCACACCAAGTGTGGACTGCAGAACAGCAACGCTCTTACATCTAGAGCTAGGATTTATTCACCATCTTCTACATACTCTTGACTATATGGTTCAGAAACAATAGCCATCGGCCTCTATGGTTTTGTTGGAGGTGAAATGAACGCGTTACCTTGCTTGATCCCTGATGATAGGTGAGCATAGCCTCTTCCAAATCTTGTAATAAGTAATTTAGAAGTCTGAAGCTTAAATGATTGTGATGCTAGTATTAGGAATTGCTTAAACTTTTGGTGGTTAATGATCAGCAAGAACTTGAACTGGTTTTTTTATTGTCATGGATTAATGAATGAGATTCTTTTTCAAAACAGATCACCAAAAACTTTGAAAACATAATTCCTTTGTTACTGAAATCCAATGTTAAACTCGTCACTTCAGGGCACTTCAGAAGAATGCTTTCATGGACACTCAATCATATGTTCTGGTAGCCCCCCAACTTCTCCTCACTTGTACCATTTCTTTTTCCCCTCCACATGCCAAATCTCAATTTTATCAAAACAACAACTACCTAAAGTATAATGGATTATGTTTTCGATGTACATCAAATGATACTATTAAATTTGGAGTGCTTTTACACGAGCAGAAAGCTCTCGTACTTGGTTGCGCAACCGATCTGGTGCACAAAAGAAATCTACAAAGACTTGTCTCTCTCGCCCCACTTCATGCGGATGGTGCTTTACAATCTGCAACCATTCCCAAGGCCACCAACATGACAATCACCACCATCATCAATTCAAAACACTAAACCCTAGAATTCCAACTACTATAATCTAAAATAATTTCAACTCCAAGAGCCTACTACATCCTTCAAAGAATTTCCAAAAATGACTTATCCTTCAAAACTTATAAAAATGGAGAATGGAGAATCTACATCCTCTTCCCAACTTAGCCACTGTCAAACTCTTGTTGGCGGTAATTTAATTCACCAATATGGGTAACTATTAGATAAAGTGGAATAGAAAGTCTCCATAAAAAATCTTGACATTTAGAATTTTAATGCAAATTTTTTTGGAATTTCAGATTAATCGCACCATCCATGAAAGGTAACTCCATCAAAAAAAGAATTTCACAATGAAACCCATTCAGAAAGAACAAAATTTACTCAATTGTAGTATAGGTGAAGAAGAGAAGACCAAAGAAAATCAAATTTGCATACATAATTTTTACCTCAGCCTTTTCACGATGCTCACGAGTAACTTCCTCAATAGCAGCAGATAGCTGAGAGTTCACTTTCTCCATCTCTCCCAGCTCCTTCATCAACGGCTGCCAACAACAATTTGTGCTCATGGACTTGAAATTCTATTTTAGAGACTGCCAAACCACAACTGAGAACAACAGGAGGGTCCACTATCACACAAAAGATAATAATAGTATTCCAAACGGTTGTTGGAATTTGAGATGCGTCTCTAACATACCCATGGGCAGAGAATTGGTTGTGCAGTTGTTGATGAGGCAAATAGAAGCTGTTGCATTTGCTGGATCATGTGGCACCTGGCAAATTCAACTCACCAACTTTATGCAAGTTCGGGGGTGCAATAGGAAGAGGAAAATTGGAACCATTATGGGCTCCACAAGTACATGACTTATGCGTGGATATATATGATTGGAAATAGGGCAATGCACCCTCATAATAACTCTGTACTCTGTTGTTTTCAGCAAGCAAAAAGAACGGAAAAACATTGAGAAAGAGGTAAAGAAGAGGTTTTTACAGGTTGTTGAGGCATTGATGTTTGTCCTGAAGCAAAGAATGGTGAACTTCATCTTGCAGAGACTGAAGCTCTGTCTGTAGCTGCAAAATTTGCTGCACCAATCCTGGTGCTGAAACATACATGGGAAGACCACCCTGTTCATCTGCCCGAAACAAAAAACCACCCAACTTTGCCATGACATACATTGACTACAATTCAAGAGTACTGGAAGAAAGAAGATTGACAATTTATTACGATTTGCAAGTTTTTCAGACTATGTCTAGAAGGAAAGAGATTTGAATTTCTCAAATGGAGCAGGTTTTGATAAGGCTTTCAGAGATCAAACATTAAGTGACAAACTCAACAACAAGAGGATGCTGCCTTCTTTGGGACTTGTCAAACCGTACAGGTATGAATACTGAGTAAGTCACGAACACGATGTAAAAAGGTATCACGGTCATCAACAGCTCCATGTTCATGAGCCTCTGCTCCTACAACTGCCAACCCAACACACCCATCCTGCACCCCACCATAGCAAAATCTTTCGAACTTCCTCTCTGCAGCTTATTGATTCAACCTGTCTTCAACAGTTTCTTTTGCACTTCTTTCTTTTGGGTTAAGTATCAGAGAGAACAAGCATATTTTCTCACAGTTACGCTGTAGCTCTGCCTTCTGCTCATTACCACATTGGCATACAACTAGCACACTTGATCATTGAACAGGGTGATGTAAGGAGCATAATTCCATGAAGAAAATGCGAGGAAACATACAATGCGCCCAGAAGTAATTTGAGTATAGGCCTGAAGATCTGCCTCCACAAGGCGAAGCAGTTCATAAGCACTGCTTGTTGTCTTCCTCTCCAGATGTGAAGCAACTTGAAGAAATCGATGCCTTGCAAGCTGATCCACTAAGAAACCTATGAACTGCCCCCATATTTCAAACTCTTAATGACAATTTGAGCCTGCAAGTAATAAGAAACTTCTGCTGATTGAACTTCAAGTAAAAGAGTCTATGGCAAGAGAGGAAACAGGAAGGACAATGAAACCTTCTTTTGCTGAGAAATGTAGTACTCTTGCCGCATCACCTTCAAATCGTAGTCACCTGGAAAGAGAATTCAGGCAGCAGTTTGTGAGTCTCCAAAGAGAGTGAAGAAATGTGATCAACAAATCATTCAACTGCTACATCCACTGCCAAGGGAATACAGTTCCATGTTTGATAAGACCTGATGACCAATCATGCTGTGGTAAGCAGAGCATTGACAGCACTGATTTCTTGGGTATGACATCAAATGAACTGACCTTGCAGAGTGTATGTGTCTTGGAGTTGAGCAAGGTCCCAACACAGGCTTGGAATCACCTGCACATTTTCTTCCTGACATTCAAAAATTGAAGTGGGAGAGGATAACGAATGCTCTAGCTGTTGACAAGCTTGATTCTGAGTGTCTTGTCATCTATCCAGCTGCCTCCTTGTTGGAGTGTACTCTTTCTAACAGCCAATTCCTTTCCCTTGGGAATAGGAGATGTGAGGTTACTATGCTCTGGATTGCTGGTCCACCCGGTGACCTGTATTACCGCTGAGTTGACTCTTCTTTGTGACATCAGAATGCAAATGGTAGGATATCCAGGCAATCAGTTGCAAAGTGAACAAAGCAAACCAATATCAGATCTAACATTGTCAGATGCAACTGATTCATGTCCAAGCAGACAGGGTATGTCTGATCCAACAATCCAGACTGACCAATATAAGTGATGAGAATTGCTGACAAATGGATACCAATTTAAGATGAGAGGAGTGACAGCACCTCAGATAGAAGCTTGTCCTCTTTTCGGCTGAGGGCATAAAGCTCACCTCCAATGTCTGTCTGCTTCCGCCTATTGCACCCACAGGGTTCCCAGTCCGTCAGAAAAAACACAACATTCTCAGACCATCACAAAAACCAAAATCCATCTGATTCGCTTCTTCAGAACATAGCTAGACATACAGACATCATCATGAACATCAGAAATATGGCTTACTGAAAGAGAATTCTCAAATTGTGGTGACACTAGAGCCTCTATCCTAAACAATGTCTGAGAGGACACTGGTGGAATTTACAACGATATCACAGAGAAAATTTCCCAAACACAGAAAAAGACAAGTGTGATGAAGTTGATGTTACAACTCACTGTGGGATGATGTCCGATGAATGTAAGGGACATGATGACTCAACAACTAGATGTTAGCATTGGCTTCCTCCTTAGATGACTGACATCAAACAAATGGTTGCTGAAAGCACACTAGAAACTTGGATTACCTTACCACAGTTTGGAAACATAGAGTCAGGCATGAAAAAAGGATAGTGTGTTCTACCGAAGAGTTTGTAAATCAGAGTGGACATGTGCTTGATCAGCAGTGGCCTGTGATTGGGCCATCAAGAGGACTGCCTGTTGCTTGGCTTTCTCTACATGAGCTTCCACCCATTGCCGCTCACTTACTCCAAATCTGCCACCACTCCAAAATGCTCTTTAATCTTCTGAATCCTCAATGAGATGAAAGAGCTGAAACCATTAGCATCTACCATACAAGCATTTGTTCATGATGGGGCAAGCATAACTCCATAAGAACAAATTCATTTATCATGTTGGAAGACATCTACCACAAAAACCATACATCCAGAGTTTGGCAAATATCTATTAAGTTGTAGAGAAATCTCCACAAACATCAATTTGAAGGTAACATGACAATGAGTGCAGTCATAACTTTATGAGAGTTGCTCACAAAGTGTCAGACCATTACCTTCATCATGAACAGCAGTGAAGAGCTGCCATGACTACCCACTGACTTTGTCAGCTCCTGACAGTGGGTGTAGATAAGTATATAATAAGCAGCCCAAAACCTGGGCAAACCATTATACAAATATTTGTCCTGAGTTTCCAGGGTTGGACAAGCATAACCATTGAGAGAAAGTTCTGGCAAACTCAGATTCTGTGGAAGCTGACAACAAAAATGGTCAGGTCAGCACAAGAATAGCTCACATGGATCGCAGTCGTTGGAGCTCAACAAAACGCCTATGATAAGCTCGTTCTAAATCTCCTGTTCACAATGCCAGAACATTAGAAACACTTTTGTCAAAGATCCAATAGAAACACCAGCAGTGCTTTGAGAACTTCTTTGGATTCAGTTCTAAAATGAATTCAGGAAACCTGTGGATAAACTAAGCAATCAGACCTGTGAGCTTCAATCATGTTGCATTATACTTCAGCTTTACATTCAAATCATTGTGAAGGACATGTGATCATCTGGTTGAGGTGAAGTATATACCCTTGACAAAACGGTTTGTTACTTCGTCAAGTGCCTCTGATGAACACTTTGACTTTCCCAATTCAGCAACAAGACGAGATGGTCCCTGCCAATGAATTTCATAGGCGAAACCAAGGGCACCATGTCAACTTTCATTGTGGCCTGCTATGTTTGCTGAGGGACAGGAAAATAGGAATTCTGGAACTGGAGCTACATCTTGCTACAAAAGGAGGACGTTTGATACTGACCACATCAAACTGTTTCGAGAACCAGTCACGCAGTTGCTTGGAATATGCTTGATCTTGGCTAGTGTAGGGTTGCAAATCAGCAAAAGAGATAAAAATCCCATCTTCTGCATTGCAAGATCCATACTTCATGAGGTAACAGGGTACTGGTTCAAGCTTGCCAGAAGCACTCAGATCAGAAATGGGTTGAGAAGGGTCACGAGGATAAAACCGTTGAATCCAACCAGTCAACATTGCAAAGAGGCAAAGGCACCACCACAAAGAGAGAGAGAAAGAGAAGTGGACCTTCTCCACTATGATAATATGAGAGTTCTCGAGCTGACGACAATAGCTTCTCCAGCACCGTATTCATCTGATCCCAGGAACAACCCACCCCTCATTCAGTCAAGCCTTATCTGAAAGCAGAACCAATACCTTCACAAGATCCAAAAAGAAATCCTTTAGACATATCTGCCAGATGTATAGCATGGTGGATTTTACCAGCACATTTCTGAAGCAACAGTCTGCTCAGGAATGTATGATAGATGCAAGTGCAAGAGAGGGGAAAAACATGGTATATAAGCTGATGGAACCTTCCAATCTTCAAGTTCTGAAACATGTGGGTACTATGGGTTCTTGCATCTAGGGTACAGTAATGGATTCAGTAATGAAAGAATGGAGGATGAAATTGCACTGTGTGAGGAATCACCTCCAAGTTTCTGGCTGCCAATTTTTCTTCCACCACCAGAAGGTTGTTGGCAGTGCTTGAAGCTGCTGCAGCACGTGCTCGTCGCCATTGTATTAATGATGAGGTCTGACCACCTAGAGACTCCAGCCGAGATTGCAGTAGTTGGATGTGTTTTTGCAAGCCTAAAGCTTCAGATTGGTATGCTGCTGTTGCCTCTCTGCATTCCAAAACTCCCATCACAAGGAGGAAAAGAAAAGAGGCTCCAATAGTAATACTTCACTGCCCTGTGAACATAGGAATGAAAGCTAAGAAGCTTGTTGCTTCTCTTCCACACAGCAAAGATACATTCCCAAAGCATCACAAAGATCAAGCACTTCAGGAATGTATCTTTGAAATGCTCATATGTTCTGAGAAACTAACTATCAGGGTGATTGGAGAGATAGAGAGAAACAAACTCATTCTCCTCACTTGATCTCTTTGAGTGATTCTTCTGTCCCCAGAATCGCTTCCTGATTGCTGCGCATGCTCGCAAATGCTGAAATGCTGCCATATGCAAAGTCTAGATCCTCTCCCTGGCCACCAATCATCACCCTCCCATCAAGCTCACCAACAAGAACCACCCAAGTGCCAGATCTTCAACAACCAAAGCAACCCCATGCCAAACCTACTACATGAAGCTGGCTCCCAAACCATCTCCTTTGCACAATGGCAACCTTGCACAAGAAGATCAAGCACTTGGGGAATGAATGTTAGGTATCTTAGCTGCTGTGTGGAAGAGAAGCAAAATGCTTTCAACATGTTGAAAGAGGAGCTGTGTACCTCCAGAAGTTTTCCCTCTGCCTTGAGCTCATTGTACCTTGAGAAACAAACACAATGCAGAACAGGAGCCAACAAGAGGTTCAGCAAACGGGAACCCAAACACAGAAACCAACACAGCAGCATTCCCATTGCGGATCACATGCTTAGGGATTATGGGAGTGACCACAATAGAAGGATCCTCAACAACGACAACGACAGATGTAGAGAGATCAGGAAAAAAAACACAAAAGGATTGGGCGTGGAGGAGACTAGGCTTACTGGAGAAGCTCAGGGAGCGTGAGAGCATTGGAAGGTCGGAGATTGGTGCATAAGAAATTGAGCAGAGGTCGAGTTTCTTCGTACTGGAATGGCCATTCGAAGCTATCTGCATCCAAAAGCTGCCATCCCTCATATCCCAGGTCTGCCAAAGTCGCGCACAGTCTTGCTCCACTCATCGTGTGTCTCGACGAGGTTTTCACTCTCGACGACGACCACCTGCTTTTGTTTTGTTTTTCCAGCAACCTCGATCATCGACGACGACGATTATCACCTTCGTTTGCTGCATGAAAAGAAAAATCTCAGCTCAGTTTTTTTGACTTTTTTCCCCTGATGAGATCTCTCCCACTCTCTCCCTCTCTCTCGACTGTGTGAACCTCAGATCTTTACTGTTCCTCACAACTCTGCATTGTTAGTTCTGGGACCCACTGCAAACCTAAATGATTCTGGGTCCTCACGGCAAACTGATTTCCGACGGGAAGCATTCCTATTTTCAAGGACCGTTTTCGAGTTGGGTTCTTCCAGATACCTACTACTTACGTTGCGTCACTTCGGCGCCTAAGTGACGCAACGGATTTCGTGAAAAGAATCGATTTCCGAGGAGACCGACAAACGATCGCCGATTTCTGGCGGACGAGAAGACGAGAAAATGGAGTACCCACTTAGAAGTTAGGATTGGTACTAGCGTTTTTATTTATTTTGCGCGCGCAATTGTGGCGACAAGAAAAAGTCCTGTGCGAAGTGTACAAATCGAGAAGCTCCTGCTCGTCGTTCCGTCTGCAGTGAAGCAAATGCGCGTACTTCCAGCTTCAAATCCAAACTTCCAACTGTTTGCTCTTTCTCTTTCTCGTGCTCCTGATGGAGATCTCGCAAGCGCCATGATGCTGTACAGTCCTCTAACGATGATGTCCACCACTAACCACGGCAACGCAAATGCATTTGAGAGCCCGCCTATGATGATCGCGAATGGCGGCGCGACGCAGACGGTTGAGCAGGAGTTTTTGCGAACGCGCAGAGTAGTCGCGGCTGTAAAGCGGCTGAAGAATGAAGCTCGTGTAAAGCCGCAGGTGGGACGTTACTTTCCTTTCCTCGATCAAGATGCCGCGACTCTCAACCGCCATCGCAATCAGGTTCTGGCTCTCCCTGTGCACCATCGCACACTTCCCCTTCTGCTGTGCCTCACCATCGTGTGCAAATCCCTTGCATCTCCTTGCAGCAACAGGTCAGGCGCTTTCGTGCATGCAAGAGGGATGCATCCAACTATGGCGATCCTTGTACTTGTTGTGAGCATTTGAGCTGCATTTCTTTCTTTCTTTGTCGGGAAGATTTTGAGGTTCTTTATCGAGGACGGAAATTGCAACAGGTAGCAAGCGCGGTGGCGAAGGCCAAGTACCGAATAGCATCAATGGGAAAGGAGGATGTGGATCTCAAATATTTTGGTACAGGCTTCATCGCGACCATACGGCGATGGCGCTACAATCGAAGACAGAAGAAACCGAGGGGCATCTCGGATAAGGTCATTTTTTCTTCCTGCTCCTCAACAGATTTATGCAATCTCGTGTTGCAACGTTGTGGTCATCAAGCCTCTGTGCTGCAACCTGGATGTCCATCTTCTTCATTGTGAAATTTGGATCTGCAAGGATGCTCATCTTCTTCTTCATTCCTCAATTTTGGATCTGCAAGGAGACTCATCTTCTTCACTGCTCAATTTGGATCTACAAGGACATGTTCTTCTTCATTGCACAATCTACATCTGCAAGGATGATGTTCACCTTCTTCATTCCTCAATCTGGATCTCCAAGGATGTTGATCTTCTTCATTTGTGTAATTCGAAACTGCAAGGATTCTCATCTTCATCTTCATTGCCCAATTTGGATCTGTAAGGATCATGTTCGGCTTCTTTGGTTGCTCACTTTTATGCAGATCCTGAAAGATTGAGGATTTGTTTGTTGTGCAGAGGATGCTCATCCTCTTCATCTCTCAATTTGAATCTGTAAAGATGTTCATCTTCTTTGGTGTGCAATTTGGGTCTGCAAAGATCATGTTCATCTTCTTTGTTGCACAATTTGGATCTGTAGAAATATGTACATCTTCATTTTTGTGCAATTTGGATCTGCAAAGATGTTCCATCTTCTTTTGTTGCTCTCTTTTGATATGGATCCTGAAAGAGAGAGGGATCTGTAATGTATGCATTGCAGATGGGGCTCTGGCTGTGGACAAAGCAGTTGAAAGCAATGGAGTGTAACTTTGGGTCATCCATGATGCTCACATTTGCATTTTTGCGGTGGGTGTTCTTCCTAAATGGGCTGCTGTCAGTCTTGTGGATTGTTGCCATCATTGTCCCTTTCTTTGTGAATCCACCCCAGAGCTATGACTGGCAGGAGTTTGCTGATGCTTTTCGGCAGAAGAACTTCACACTCGCCATGCAGGTCTGGCATTTTCCCCCTTGGATCCCTATTCAGAGAACTATTTTTCCATAGAGCTAATGCCAGTGATTTTATGTCCTTTTTCTTTGTTGTTGATGCATCCTTTCATTTTCCTGCTGACCCTTCTCTCTCTTCTATTGAAAGCTATGTAACTGGAATGTAAGAAAAACCTCTGTTTTGGTCCCTTTATAGATCATCCTCTCAGTTTGTGCAACAGTGGGTATGAAGATCAAGGTCATGAGGTGACCATGAATCTCAATCTTGAGCCCACAAGAAATGTTGTCAATCCAATGTTTATTGTTGCAGGGTTTTGGATTGGAGAAGTCATGGGTTTACTATGGGGGTTATCTGTATCAACCTGGAGAGCAAACAGGGTGGTACCAGACAAAATACATGTACCCACTGATCATAATTGTGAGCATTCTTGTCAGCTTGATGGCCATCCTTGCCAGGCACGCATCTCTCTCTTGTAATTCTTTCTGTACTAGAACATTGAGGATTGATAACCCAATGCACCCAAACCCCAGCTTTTTCACCTAATTCATCCTGACCTTTTCTTCTACAAAGTATCCCAATAAACAGATCAGATGGAGAAAGCTAACAATCTGCTAGTTTTTGGCACAGATGTTCATAGACAAAATCTAGCAATGATTTTGAGGTTATTGGCTGCAAATTTGTGATACAGGATAGCTGGAAGGATTATGAGCAGTGGTGCTGAGGGTTCAGGGGCAACTGCAAGTGTGCTTTACCCCTATTCCACTCTTGTCTTTGCTTCTTGGGACTTTCATATAACTTCTCTTGAGGTATGTGCTTCCCCTTGCAGCCTTATAGTTCTCTATGTTCTGTTGTGGTTCCCATTGTATTCTTGAAAGCATCAAGACCCATTAGCTAATGATGGGCAGTAGGCAGCTGGAATGCTACGTAGGGGCATACGTATGCAGCTGCGGGAGCTGATGGCTGATGCCAACAATAAAGCTCTGAAGCTACAGAGAAGAAATATTGTCACTTTAAAGGTTCTGTCCTCATCTTCTGAAGCCAATGAAATTTTGTGTATTCTGATATGCTCAAGAAGATCAAACAATTATCAACAATTCAGTATTTGTTGCTATTGGGAAGAGAGCTCACAAAGATGAGATTGGAAATTGTTGCCCACATGGTGGATCTTTCGTTATCCCTCCTTGGGGAAAGTGTTAATTTCTCATCCACCTGTGCAGTATGGACAGTGATGAAGTTGAAAGTGGTGGTGGTGCAGAGATTTGTGGCATTGTTTGTTTTGTGGCCCATGTTGATGGGTGGAACAGTGACAGCAGTATGGTTTCTTGTGAGTAAAGAAGAAGTTGTCAATGAGAAACTTGGTGTTTACTTTGCTCTCTCCTTCCTTTCTGAACTTTTGCCTCCTCTGATGGACAACTGCTGCTTTTGTCAATTCTGCAGTGTGCCCTTATGAATAGTTTACTCACTCAGTAATTTTGCTCAGAGATGCATACAAAACTGCACCAAAAAAGGGGAGCATTACAAAGGCTGCTTTCATGGCTAGCACTTGTACATTGTTCTTGCAATGATTGATTGCTGTTGTTTCCGCTGTACTTTTAGTTGGGTATTGCAGTGTGTTATTATATGCCATGGTCTGCAACCAATGACAGCAGTTCCATATGCTGTTGTTGCATGTGACTGGGTTTGCAATGAAACTTTGTACTGAAAAGTGGAATTGTATGTGAAGGCATGTCAACACAAGGAAATGGTAGAGTCTTTCAAACAGGGAATAAAAAAGGGGAAGTAAGTTTTTTCTGAAGAGATTTTTGATTGTTTGTAGGAAAGTATGGTGCGCCAGTTTTATTTGCACTGCTAAACAATGTGGGTCCAACCCTGGTGAAAATTTTGGTGACTATGGAGGAATGGTGGCCTGCTACTTATGAGAGAGTGGTTGTGATGAAGCTTTACTTTCTCCGTGTCCTCAACATCTCTACCTTTTTCTACAGGTCTACAAGCCCCAATTCCATGATGTGCAGCTACCATTGTTCAGAAATAATACTCCTCCTCATAAAGTGTAGTTGCAAAATGTCAGTCTGGAACAAGTAACATCTTTGTCAAGCCTTCTTTGAGATCTCAGAAAATGTTGTAGGTGCAAAGCTCGGGAGTGACCTCTATTGTGCAGATTGTATACTGTGCTTTGGGCTTCTTGGACAGTTTTGGATGGGCTTACTGATAACCCCACTTGTGTGGGGACTCAGAACAAGTGTCCTGATGGGTTCAATTGCTGCACTAGCACTGACATTGGTGAGTGGCACTTGTGTACAGCTGACCAGGTATATTCACATCCCTTAACCTTTTCTGCTCTTACATTCATACTTCTAGATCTAGACATTAATGAAAACAGTGTACCTTGTTCTCTTACCCACCGTTGTTTCAGATTTAGTACTCCTTCCAAGATAATAGCACTGCAAACACACATAGAACCTCTTTCCCAAAGAAGAAGGTGGTATCCTTGGTGGTACCAGAAATGAGTTTCTCTTGGTCGCACTTCCTCTACGACAATGCGGTTTTGATGGCATGAGGTCCCAGATATATATTGTGCTCTGACAAGCAGATCTGTTAGAATTTTTTGCAGATAGGAGTATGTGTACCTGCATGCACAGAGAATTGGGTGGGAGGTCAGTTATTGCGTACGATATTGATAACAACTTTCCTCAATGTTACATATGAGATGGTCTATGGCTTTGGTTACATCATGATCTACCATGTATAATAACACTGAACCCTCTGCTGGTTTGACTTTAATACCTGTGTATTGTTAGGCTATGAGCCTGCAAAAAGTTTCACTTCTGCAGAAAACTGTTGGAAGTCCATTGTTTTGCCAGTTTATGACACAGCAATGGTAGGTGAAGAATTTCTTCTTTAATTGGAGTAAAGAAATCCAAGGATTGCAGGCAAAACGGGCGCTGGAGATAACAGACTTCATCGTTGACATTGTGTGCTTGCAAGCAATTGTATGGGTGGGCTCCTGTTATAGCCCCATAGCGTCAACTGTTGGATTTGTTTGCAACTTGGTGACCTTCCTTGGGTATAATGTATGTACACCTTAATGGTATATTTTATACATGACATTTTGTTCCTGTACAATACTCTCCCCAGTACATACATTCATCAGGAAATGGAAACCATCTGTAGGTGTTTAATTAATCGCAAATCGGGACAAAAGAGTTGAACAAAATCAGAGGCAGGTTCATCATGCCACTTCTAGAATGATAGTATAAAGAGCTAAGCATAGCCAAATTTGAACTGGTGTTGATGTGGTTGTGCAGGTTGTGCTTTTCCATACATGTGTTCCTGTGGAGAAGCCATATAGTGCATCTCGCACTTCAAATTTGACATATGGTTTACTCTTGGTTACCATCACACTTTGTATTATACCTGTTTCTTTGACTTACACCAAGGCGAGTGCTGGATTCTGTGGACCTATACAGGAAAAGATATCCATGTACAACATGCTGATCAGTTACATCAAGGTGCCAAGAGAATTATCTTATGCTTGTTTGGTGCATGCATACTATGGTGAGATTCTTGAATTTCTCACAATGAACATTATACTTTTCACATGCAGCAAGGGCCCATGGAACTGAACCAAATCCTAGGGGTGCTTGGAAACGCTTGGCTGCTTAGTGTCTTTATATTGGCGCTCATTTTTGGTCTGGTTGTAATGAGGGCCAAGCTTTCCCAGTCGATCAAATTCTTGGAAGTCACTAAACGAGAACTCCACATGTCTCGCCAAATGATCCGGGAGAAGGTTAACTACAAGCGTATGCAGTCAATAGCATGTACATATTCTGAATACTTCTTACTTGATATTTGGCTCAAGCCCTGTACTGCACATCTTTTTCTTCCTTTGAATAGTCTCTTCAACAAATGTTTTCTTGGTTGTAAATGCATTGCATCTATTGTTTGCATATAGGGCAAGAGATCATGGTATACTTTAAATATAAAATGATTTCACAAAGTCTTTCACTTACTGAAATATCCACTGCCAATCTGTGACCTTTCCACATGTGGCTGTGTTGTGAATAGATCATATCTTACTCAACAAAATGCTTCTTGGTTTTATGTGCAAATCTTATGGAAAATTGTACCGATGCTATCAACATTTTCAATGCTGCTAAGAATTTTGTTTTGTCTGGTACAGGACAATGCTTCCTATTGATTTAATGCTGATTCACTGAGATTGGGTGAAGAAAAATCAAACAGCAGTGCCAAGAGAGAGAACCGGTTTTCAAATGTGGAGGATGGAGCCAGTGATGAGAGAGAGATTGCATTGACTGTTTTCGGTATCTTTCATCTTCAACTGAAGGTGTGTAATCTGCTGGATTATGCAAACTAAAGGATGAGAACAGATACTCGTCCTGTTCCTGACATTCATTTTGCAATTTTGAGAATCAGGTGCTTGAACTCACATATGTATTTATACATAAGTGGATGTCAATAAATTCCAATGTGCTTCCAAAAATGTTTGTGGTTTACAGATCAAAGCATACAGGAAGAGCATACCTTTTGTCTGATCAACAAGTGGGCTGTGCCAGCATTAACTTGAATTTTTTGGCCATCAAAACAAAACCTCCATTTGGTGTACAGAGTCAGCATTTTCTTGATGATCTGATTGTTTGCTGAAGAGGATCTGCTGTCCAGCATTCAGCTAACTTGAAAACTTGGTCTGCAGGGAGATTGATGCTGATTCAAAGATTGTAGGGAAGGATTCAAACCAGTCTTTTGCATGCATAGTTGATGATTCAATGTGGCTTTCTTTGGCTTGACAGCTACCTACTACAATGAATATATTTCAATGGAACAATATCATCAAGGAGGTATCAAGGTGCAGAGTATCAATTCATGAAACAGACATTCATGACCACAATATCAGGAATTGGACATTTGTTATTTGAGTATCAATTCATAAAAACACATTCATGGACCCAATATTGGAAATTGAACTTGCACAAAAATGCACTGGTCTCAATGTGAAATAAAAGAGCACAGAAACCAAAATCTCAAACATTATAGTCTTGCCACAACTTACAAAGGGAATGACAACATGGAAAAGGATGAAAAGTATTTTGCTGTGTTGCTTGCAAAGGCACTCTTCTTGAGAGATGCTAACTGAAGTGTACGCCAACTGTTTTGGATTTTTACTATTTCAAAGTTTTGAAGATGCAAAAAAGTGAGAGCAATAGAGATATCCTGAAGTCACCCAGTCTTCACCCTATCTTTGGGCCTCCTTTCATCCCCAAACCCCTCTTTCAGTGATATCTGCAAAGTAAGAATTTTTTATTAACATTTAATGCAAAAGGTTTGAGAGTAATCATAGTAGCTGTACAGGTAGGAGCAGTGAAAATATATGTAGCAGCAGTGGAGGCCCTGTGGAAAAAGGAAGGACAGGATAAAACTCAACTACCACTAAAATTGCTGGTGTTCTTAGTTTCATTCATGTTTGGAAATCATCATAATTATCATAGGCTACACTGTGAATAATTTCACTACTCATATCACAATATTATAGTAGGTGATGAAAACAAATATAATTTCAAATTTTAAAAACGAATTTAGTTTTTGTAAGAAAATAATTGCGTTTTGTCAATGTGGAAACTGACCCTAGGTTGTATTGGAAGACTGTCTTGGAAAAGAAAAAGAATTTTTTTGGTTGGATTGTTGAGTTTTCCAAATTGAAACTTGTAAAATGCACATGATAATAATTCCCAGCAAAGTACAAATTCAAAATCATTTGTGCAAATGTAATTGAAATTATTTTATTTTTAGGCTTGAAATAATTGAAAATTTCAAAAATTGGAATTAGGGTTGTTGAACTCCATTTTTTTCAACAGTAGTTGTCAAATATGAGCTATAAGTAAGGTGGTCTTTATTTATTAATTAATTCCATGTCCTATGGAAGCTGCTAATAGGAGATTGGAGGTTCTTTTGTAGGTTTTGACTGATTGATAGATAGCACAAAACTTTTTTAACATTGGCCAACCAATTTCATTCATGATCACAAGCCTTCCCATGAATATCTTGATGACAATCTCTAATGTTTTATGTAGAGTTTTCGAATTATTGCAATGCGATGTAGATTTCACACCACCTACAAAATTTCCTTTGTTGGTGGGATGTCAAATTCCACAACAAAATAATCTTGTCTTTAGAAGATTTGTTCATTTATAATAGAAATAACATTAGGATAGGCCCCCTTTACACTAGAGCCTACTAGCTCATGATCATTGAAATTGAAAATCTTTGATTATAGGAAGAGACATGATAAGTTACAAGTTTGCTTTGCATCAAGCTTCGAAGCTCGAGGGACCATGGAAATGTGAATGGATAAAAAATTGACATTAAATTCATTTCGAATAATGTTTCATGGTCTAATGGATTTCATGCTAGGCCCACCTATTTGAGGTAAGCTTGGTGTAAAGTTGTTGGACATGAGCCCAAAAAACTATGATTTGGTCTGATATTTTTTTGAATGATTTTTTTATAGTGTAAACTAATGTAGTTTTCGGGTCAAATTTTGGTAATGTTTGTACATTACCCAACTTGGGCTTTGCATTAACATTGACAATTAATTGACATAAGATCAAAGTATTAACATATTTAAAATTTTATTTATTTTGAAAAAAAGATAATTAGTGATTAGACTTTGCAATCCATGATCATAAAGATTGCCATGAAATGATTTCCATTTTCATTCATTTTAGAAAATGAAATTCAATCTTCACCTACTAGAAAAATTAACCTTTTAGGCACCCATAATGTCCTTTAGTGACCTACATGGCACCCTTGTTGTTCTTAATGTCCTTTAGCACCCCTTGTTGCCCCCAAAACAAAAAAAAAATTGGGCCTTTCTATCATGTGTTACCATATCTAGGTGCCTAACTATCTACCACAACACAGCATAAACTCCTATTAAACAAAGACACATGCGTAATTTAGAGCTTGTGAAAAATTTGTATGTTTGTTTTGTGTAATTGAAGATTATCATGTTTTTTTATGTGTTATAATTAAGATGCAATTATCTTTGCTTAGCTTTGGGGCTTGGATATGCACAAGGTGTGGGTGAGTAGGATTTAAAAACCAAAAATGACGGTCCAATGCAAAAAACAAAGTTTTATCCTAAATCACTAAAAATTGAAAACCCTTTTCACACTAGGATTTTATTGTTTGCCTAAAAACCCAATTAGATTACATTCATACTAATCCTTACATTTCCAGTGCCCCCAACATCCTTCCTATTATGCTTCTCAATGAGCCCTGATGCTCCTCATGGTTTCAAAAATTATAAATTTATAAATATTTGTAAGCTTTCACACATTATAGGCTTTACATAAATAATTGGTGCTAGGCAATAAACACATTTTAATGTAATGACTTGGGATGTTTATGATTTCATGAGTGTTGGATGTTAAAAATAAATTTCAAAGTTGAATCATGAGAAAATTTAAATAAGATTGCCATAGGTTAACATGAATGAACATATTTTTATCCAACTTTTCATAAAGATTTGAAAAGAAAAAGTAATTGGAATGGAAAAAAATTGTTCACCCCAAGTACGTATGGAGGTGATATTAAAAGATTGTTAAATGACACTTCCTCACCATTATATAAAAAAGGCCTAGAAATAAATAAGTTTTCAATTTTCAATTTCAATCATTGGAATGTTGTCAATTTTTTGGGTGTAAAGTAACATTTGAGGGTTGGGATGTTTTTGAAACAATATGCCCTAGGCTAGAGGCCAAATTTCCATTATTTGAGGGCCTTGCATGGAAAAGAAAATTGACAAGTTTTCATTGATTTTTTAAAGTATTTATTTTCTTGATATCCCAAGAAAAAAAATTAAAAAAATCATGCAAAGCATTTTGAAAAATGAAATGCCACTGACTTTTTGGGCATTTTTTGAAAGACCTAAAATATGTTTTTGTGATCAAAATTTGTAACCTGAACTATAGGGTAACCTCACCAAAATCCAAGGAAACTTGGACCCAATTTAATTTAATTAAAGAATCTCAATCTTTAAAAAAATAAAAAAATAAATTGACATGGAGTTGCATCACATGGGTTGTGTTCCCCCCTATGTGCACACTATGAAAAAATTGTAAACATTTGGGTTCAAATGAGATTAATGGACCAATTTGTTTACTTGGGATTAAAAACTATTGTCTTTTTAAAGTTGTTTTTGCCAAGAAACACATTTTTCATAAAAGAAAATTTCAAATGAAATCTTTTGCAACTTTTTATTTATCATATTTACAATTGCTCCAATATGTTATTTTTTTTGTGTTAATGATTTTTGATTAAATAAGAGTTTTCAAAAAGAAAATTTTTTGCTAAAATTTTCATTTTAATTTCAATTCACATTAATTTTTTTTGACATATTAAACTTTAGTTTCTTATATTATAATTTATAACTTTGTTTTAAACATCATATACATTTCACCACATTTGCATGTTGTAAAAAATTCATGAAGTTTAAATAAACCTTGAGTTTTTTTGAAAAAACAAAAAATGGAATTTTCTTGAATTTTTGAGTGCATTTTAGATGTATTTAATAGCCCTTCATTACTAGAATTATTTTTAAAATTAAGAATTTTTATTATAAAAACTAAAAGGCCCTTTATGAAAGTAGTGTTGTTGAATGAAGTTAAATTTCCTTTGCTCAAACTAGAATTCAAAATTGAAATGTGTAATGATTCAATTTAGATTCATAACATCAAGCACAACTTAATATGATTAACATGCCATTAAAGTGACACCACATAGACATAGGTAAACAAAATTGTAGAAAATTGATGTGATGACATAGATTTTGGCTCATCTCAACCCACCTAAAAAAATTACACAAATAAGAAATTTATGTTCCTACAATGTTCTTGAAATGTGTTCTTGAAATTATTTCAAGTTGAAAGTTTTGAAATGCTTGTAACCCCTTATCATTAAGTGTTAAGTTGCATCATTGTATTTTATTTTATTTTGGTTTATCAATTATAGTCAATAGGGTATGGCCCCAATCATTGATTGAATAAGTGAGAATTATCACAAATTGTAAACATAAATGCAATGGCCTTTCAAGCCTTCATACTCTTGACCTTCAAAAAACATTGTTAAAAAACTTATGACTGATTCAATTCACTATCTATTAATCAAATATAAAAAATGAAACATCTTAAGCCCTCATAGAAATTAAAAACATTAACAAAAGGTGGGAAAACATGTTCCTTCCGTGTTTCTAAACAAAAGAACCTAAAATGTTGTTTTTTTTAAAAACATTCCTTGATCATTGATTTGAAATATTAAAATTAATTTTAAAACAATTCAATTGAAGTTCAAATTTTACACAACTTGGATAATCTTTTAATATAAAATTTGAAGTGAAAAGTCATGTTTAAATGAATTCTACGTTGCTCTAAAATTGGAAGGGTCTAAGAAATGTGGGGTGTGATGTTCCTATAGTACCACCCATGGATGGGTTTGATATATAAACAATATTAACATCACCTTTCAGGTAGACATGCCTATCACCAAACATTTGAGGATATAAACTTATAAATCTTTGGATATAGGTCTGTTGCTTTTAGAGCTCAAAAAGATTTTATAGCCCTCCACTTAGCACATCCAAAATTACAAAAATTGTTCAAATTGATCAACTAATGAGCAAGATATGTTCTTTGAAAATGAAGGCATGTAATGTTTTGTTAGGCACATAAGAACAAGTTGGTATTTTGGAGCTTAAGATCTTTGGACGTTGATCCATTGTCTTTGCACTTCAAAGAGGTTTTGTCAAGTTTTAAACGATGCAACCATAACAAATAAAAAATTGAAAAAGATATAACATTCAAAAGTAAAAAAAGTCTAATGTTTTTTTGTTCTTCTTGAATGAACTCATCTTCTTCTAACTTTGTTCTTTTTTTGAGTTTTTCATCCTTGGTCTTTAGAATTCAAAAAAGTATTGTAAACCTTCAATTGGTGCACCCACAACCATGACAATCTTTCAAAAGAAGAAAAACCCAAGGAAATATGCTGGATGTTAGATGATAGAGTAATGTTTGGTGATATATGTGTCCACCTTAACAACAATATAAAATATTGTACAATTTTTTTGGAACATGTTCAGAATGTTAAAAACAACATTTTATTTTATTTTTCAAATATATTTTGATGTTCCATTCTTCATAATTAATTATATGTCAAATCATTGAAAATTTCTTTTTGTTTACAACTAAAGCATAGAAATGAAATTGAAAAATGAAAAATACGAAAGTGTGTTTTCAAATAGGGAATGCATGCGAAATCCTAAAAGTCAGTTGTTTTCATGCACATACTCCTCAATAATTCCAAGTTGGAATTTGGACATCCAACTTGTGCTTGCATTTAACAATCATGAAGAACAACACACCACAAGGCTTTGATTTTGTGTATATCATGTCACAACAACACATAATATTACTGTATTTGCTGCATGACTTGCTTTGAAGTTATTGCATTTCTGAACTATGATTCTACATTGTGTTCTACATTATATATAACCAATTTAAATGGGTTTTGGGGTTTTTCCCATGATCCCAATGTGAGGGTCAATTCGCCCTGGCCAATATTGTTTTGGAAAATGATTCTCCTTAAAGGCACTGATTTTCCTCCTTGTCACTAGGTTCCAAAGGCGTTTTTACTTGGTTGCCCTCGCCATTCCAAGGTGCTGTAACCAACATGTCACGACGACCAAATTATCTTTAATCCCCAATACAAGCTTCTAATATGTCTAAATATGTTCATGTCATCATCATAGTGTGCATCCAAAAACATCATGATGATGAGTAACCAACATGTAGCCATGACCAAATTATCTCTAGAATCTTCTAGAATCTCTGAAGAATGTACATGTACATGACAATAATATGCATTGGAAAACATTATGATATTGGTGGATCATTTACCAACATGTCACCGTGACCAAATCTCAAAATCTCCACTCTCCAATGTTCATAAAGTCTTACAAGTAGTTTTGAAAATGCAGATTCGGAGATGTAGATTCCTGTGATGATGATGAAGCCCAAGTTGTAAGTAGGTTGCATGAGCTTGAAAGTGAGTTATCATGTAGTCAACACAAGCTCCTATAAGTTCAGGTCCTTTCTGATATGTCAATGGATCTTTGTACACGAGGAGGAAGAATTTAAGAAGACAATGAGAAAAAATCGAAAATGGTGACAACTTCTTTCTAACTGACATCCAACCAGTTATGTCCAAAAGTTTCCAAGAACAGCAAGAAAAACGAGGTGTACCTAGATGACGACAAGAACCCAATAAAGCATCAGCAAAGTCGATTTAAGGGGAAAAGGAAGAAAAGCAGCGGCTGCATGAACTTTGATCCAGAAAGAAAACAACAGTACAACACATGTGACCACAAATCTTCTTCAGCTGCAGTGCAGATCTCCATCTTGCTTTTAAGGATAAGGACCAGTGTTGGGCGGTTTGTTGTTGTTTTTTTTTTTCTTGAGAATTGTTAGTTTTGATTTAGGAAACATAATTTAAGAATCGACTCTCACAAGAATGTGAGAATTGTTGGTTTTTAAAGGCAGTTCTTTGTAATAAAATATCACAAAATTTTTATTAAAAACTTGATTTTTGAAGTCTGATTTTTCAATAGTAAAAAGGAATAATTATGAATTTTGTAATAAAATTCAAAGATGCAACGAAATAACAAAGAAATAGCAAGGGAAAAAAAAAAAAAACCTTTTTCAAGTTAGAAAATGCAAAAAAATTAAATTATAAAAGACCTCTTATTTTTAAAGCTCATAACTTTTT
This sequence comes from Sphagnum contortum, assembly GCA_963920785.1. Taxonomy (NCBI): domain Eukaryota; kingdom Viridiplantae; phylum Streptophyta; class Sphagnopsida; order Sphagnales; family Sphagnaceae; genus Sphagnum; species Sphagnum contortum. The sequence continues at coordinate 195,477 of OY987279.1, forward strand.
CATCTCTTGTTTGTTTTAAGTGATCTAAAATGCTATGAAAATGCCAACTTAAGCTTTACAAATCATTTTTGAACACCCAACGCAACATAGCAACATCCAAAAAAATGTTTGACTATTTCATTACTGGTTTTCAAGTGTTAAAAGATTTTTCTTTTTGACCTTTTGATCCCTTATTTTCAAGAAAACATTTATTTTCTCATTTTTATCCTTCTTTGACAACTTTTAATGATTTGGATGTGTTAAAAGGAGGATTTTAATTTTTCTTCAAACATCATAAACAAAGAATCCCTCCCCTGAGATTTCAGGTTCTTTAAGCCACTTAATGTACAGATAAACAAGAAAACCAAAGAAGAACATTGTCCCTCCCCTCCCCTCCCCAAAAATCAAAATGAAACAGTCATTTGACTATACTTTTTACTTTTTTACTATGCCGTAAGGGCTAAGAACTGGAACCTAATAGGGTCGCCTTATCCTACCTAAGTACCACTGTTTTTTTAAGTAAGAGAATGCGCCAAGTTTTCATGTTTTCATCTTAATAAGGTGATAATAAGTGTGCTTAGTTTTCAGCCCAAGTATGGGATCTGGTAATAATTGGCAAGATTCTATATTGGCTATATACAATACAAGCTTGCTCTTTTGGGTGAAGGATATGGGACAAATTGTGATGCTATTGAGGCATATCTTGAGTAAGTCTTGCCCCACCTCATTGGTTGAGTAGAATTTTCATTGGACTAACTTTGTTCCTCATCATTCTTAGACTAGGATTTTCAAGAGCTTGCTAGCTATCTATTGTGATTCATTTTAATTAACTGAATTAGTTTTCATGCATCTCAAAGCTCCTTTTTTATCTTGCAATGGCCACTTTGATTGGCCCATCACCAAATTTTTGTTGAATCTTTAGGCAGTCTGCCCACCAAATATGTTATAGGTTTTACCAAGCTCATGTAAAACTGTTTAAAAGTGTTTAATCAAATCTATCGTTGCAGTCTGCATTCCATAAATGATCGTGGCTCAGTGTCTATCCACGGCAGTGTAAATTGCAATCCGTGAGCCTTGCATTAAGCAACAACCAAGCATGGCCGCTGCACCTGCAAATAGATTCTCGCCGCCAGCTGCACCCGCGCCGGAATTCAGGAAGCATACGGCTATGTCGACGCGCTGGACGTCCAGAATCGCGAATCCCGATCCTCTAGGTTTCATGGCGTTTGCGGTCAGCTCCTTCGTGTTGTCATGCTATGATGCTGCAATATGGGGAATTCAGATTGACTCACCTCCTAACGTCGTCACGGGCCTGCTGGTCTTCTACGGAGGAATGACACTGGGGCTTGCAGGGGTGTGGGAATACGCTTTAGCCCGCAACACCCACGGCGGCATCGGATTCATCTCTGTCGCCTGTTTCTTTCTGGCGCACAGCGCCATCGGCTTGGTCCCAGGCTTCGGGGTGCTGCAAGCTTACGAACCAGCCAATATAAAAAACATTGACCCAGCAATCGGAATTTTCCTACTGGGTTGGGCCATCTTCGCGGTTTTCTTTTGGTTGGGCACCATCCGCAGTAGCAACGTGGTTCTCTCAGGGCTCTTCTTCTTCTTCATGCTTTCCATACTGCTCGCTTGCACTGCGGAATTCAAACGAGGAGATCATATTGGTCTCAGGTGTAAGAGGGTACTTGTAACTTACCAACCCTTCGTCCAGATTTCGGTCGCTCAACACTCTTGCCACCAGTTATTACTCCAATTCAATCTAATTTCATATTCTGTAATATGTGTACCTGTACTTGAATCCAGCCTGTTGATCAGGACTTGTAGTCCAAATACTTGTCCAAAATTATGTCAAGCTGCCGTTCATCGCTGTTTGATCGCATTAAAAGGCTGCGAGCTTAGAATCTGCATCTTGAACACAGGAAAGTGATCTTACACACGCCAGCTTCCTGACTCGATTCGATTGCTTGTTATAACTACTCCTGTGTTTTGACGATCATTGATCACGATTCGCATCATCATCATATAACCCTTTGATAAACATGTATCAATGTTCTCCACATGCATGTTCTTGAAGCTGTAAGTCGATTCTTTTGCGATGATCAAGATTCCAGGTTGCCTCCTGCTGCATGTTCAACTAGCTATAGTACTTACACTTACTGATCAGCAGATTCTAAAGAATTATATGTGTTTTGGGGGTGTGAATGGACAATGGACATGCGCGATCGTGGAACCTTCATCATCATCATCATCAGGCGAGTGGATTCTGCGGCCTCGTCGCTTGTCTACTAGCTTTTTACTTGGCACTTGCCAAGCTTTTAACAGAAGAGAATTCGTACTTCACTCTTCCTACAGGCGAGTTCAATAAACCAAAACATTAGCAAGATATTCTGGACATGAACAATCGCTTTCATCATTCAATGGATTTTGACTAGCTACAGTTTGTAAGTGCAGCTAAATTTCATGCTGACAATTCCTGAGCCCTTTTGGAACATGCTTACTCCTTTTGTTGAAATTCCCATGGAAACAATTTATCGTTGTGGAATTGAAATCCTAGCCACGAGTTGGCACTGTAAACAATAAGACTTTCTAGAAACATTTTTCCATTTCACTCTGAATGATCTCCAAATTGTTTCTCAGGAAACACGTACCCAGTGATCTAGCTCATTAATTACTATCCACAACCAAGTTTCTCATAGGATTTAACAATCCCAGACCTCATTTAGAGCTTAGAGTAGCTGATCGTAGATCCATGCATAGATCCCAGCTGCTGTAATTACAACTCCGCTGATCATGATCATGATCAATCCACGCACTAAAAAAGGACAATATTTTGGTGAATTAGTCTGAGCTGCAACATGCCATATATGTTATAATATTCTTGTTTCAAAGTACTAGTGGAAGGGATTTTATTTTATGTTAATACATTGTGTACTAACCGTATGGATGACTTGGCCATTGCTAACACTTTCATAAATGACGATGAAGCAATAGCAAATATTCTATGATCTATGCCTAAATCTTATGTAAGCATAGTAATGCCCAAACTAAAACCATTCAATACATAAGCCAAAACAATAAAATTGTTCCAAAAAGAGGAATTGAAAAGACATACTGACAATAGTGATAATCCTAATGTATCATCCAAGCTAGTTTTATATGGAAAGAGAAAATACAATAAACCATCATCTAAATTAAATTTTAACAAATCCAGCTACAATAATTTTAGTCCTAATTTTAATCCTAATTTCCTTCATCATCCATAAGTTGATGTATTTATTGTAAATTGGTAGGACATCATATTCAAAATTCTAGAAAGAAGTTAACTATTGAACATAGAAATGGACATACAAATAATTCAATTTCAATTGAAACAAAATTATTTGTTTGTTCATCCTTATTTGCTGAAATTAATGACAATTCATGGTATGTTGATTATGGTGTTTCACAACACATGACATCAAACAAAAATGTTTCCACATTTCAAAATATTGATCCCATACAAAGAGTGTACTTGAGTGATAATTCAAGTTATCCATTCATAGTCAAGGACAAGTTGTCCTTCCTTCAAGAAAAGAAAAATCAATTGAAGAAAACTTGATATCAATCAATCAAGCTATGTAGATGTAGGATTTACCATCATTTTTTTTTCAATTCATTGTTTGATCAAAGACATTAAAAATAAAACATAGAACAAATCCATCCTTTGGTGGTATCACTAGGAATCACCTTATCAAAATTCAAGGAAAGGTGAACCCATTTTAATTTAATTAAAATAATTCAATTTTTTTATTGTGATTTTTACTATTGACTTGCTCCACATGGACTTTGTGTTCCCCATCTATGTACACACTACTAATAATTGTAGGCACCTACATAGACTACATGAGTGAAAAATTTGTGTTCTTGAAATGTTTTTGAGATGTGTTCTTGAAATTCCTAGCTTTTATCATTATGCATACCATTGTAAATTTTTTGTTTTGGTTTATCAATTATAGTCACTAAGGTATGGCCCAAATTGTTGATTGAAACAAAAAAATTGAATATTAATTAAACCTTAAACCCTCAAAACCCTAAACCTTAAATACGAGTAATCAATTATAATGCTTAAATTTTAAACCTTGAATTCAAAACCCTAAACCCTAGTCTCAAAAACCTAAACCTTAAACTCAAAACCCTAAATGTTAATAATAAATTATGATGCTTAAAGTTCTAACCCTGAATACAAAACCCTAAACCCCAAACTCAAAAACCTAAACCTTAAATTCAAAACCCTAAACCCTAAATGTTAATAGTCAATTCTAATGTTTAATTTTTTAACTTTGAATTCAAAACCCTACACCTTAGACTCAAAATCTTAAACCTTAAACCCTAAGCCCTTAAAGCAATTACCTTGAGCTCAATCCATTACCCCAAACAATAAACTTTGCATATAATTTGGTGGGTTTATGAATTTATTAAGGTTTCAAAACATATGTTGTTGTGGTTTCATGGTTTGTTGAAGTTATCATCATGATTATTTTATTAACTTTCATTTATTTGTTTCAATTACATGTAAATTATGATTCTTACTATTTTTTAAATTATAAACCAAACCATACCTAGAGGTTAATGAGTTTATTATCACCATAATAATAATAATCAATACCCTAAACCCTAAACCTTATTCATCAAAAAGTTGAACCCTATACATCAAAATGTTAAACCTTAAATCAAAACATTAAACCCTATAACCTAAACCCTAAATCATCATATTGAGGTCCATGACATTCCCATTTATTTGATTCATTGTTCAAACTTGGTTTTTCTAAAAATATGTCATGAATAAAAAATATTTTAAATGCTAATAATCAATTCTAAAGCTTAAACCTTCAAATTTAAACATTAAACCCAAAAGCCTATAATCAAAACCTCCAAACTCCAACATGGAACTTTGAATTTAAAACTTTAAATTGTAAACTTGCAAACCTTAACCTCAAGACCCTAAACCCCTACTCCTAAACCTTAAATGCCAATAATCAATTTTAAATCTTAAATCCTAAACCCTAAACTCAAAAGCCTAAACCTTGAACTGAAAACCTTAAACCTTAGACTCAAAACCTTAAACCTTAAATGCTAGTAATCAATTCTAATGCTTAAAATTTAAACCTTGAACTCATAACCCTAAACCTTAGACTCAAAACCTTAAACCTTAAATGTTAGTAATCAATTCTAATGCTTAAGATTTAAACCTAAACTCAAAACCTTAGCCCCTATATTCAAAAACCTAAACCCTAGACTCAAAACCCTAAACATTAAATGTTAGTAATCAAATCTAATGTTTAAAATTTAAACCTTGAACTCAAAACCCAAAGCCCTAAACCCTAAACCAATTACCTTAAGTTCAAACCATTACATTAAACAATAAACTTTACATATAATTTGGTGGGTCTATGAATTTATTGATATTTTCAAAACCCTAAATGCCTAAAGTCAAAAACCTAAACCTTAAATCATAGTATTTAATTCAAAAGTTTAGTCTTGTCTCTTGATGCAAACACTTATCCCTTAATGTAGATAATCAATATAGAGATTCACACCTTGAAACTACTTAACCTTAATCCTTATTTTTAACCTTGGGGTATTATTAAGAATTTTAAATCCAATGGGGTTTAAAGCAACTTGTATGTTCAACTTGCATCAACAAACATTTTTTAAGATCTATTTTTTGAACATCCTATGGGAACAACATAAATGGTTGGTTGGTCATCAACCTAACTTCATTGTCATACAACAACCAATGTGACCAACTAGTGATCAAATTTGGTTGAAATTAGCAACAAATAGGTATACAAATTACAATTGCAAAATAAGACTTGAAAATTTTGAATACACATTTCAAGAAACATTCATTTATTCTTGAATCCAATAGACAAACATAGCAAATTCAATGTAATTGTTGGCCTATAAGCATGGGGATTGAATCGCACCTTGTAGTTCTAACATCTTGGTGTTTTCTCATTAGATGTTCTTTTTCAACAAAGGAAAATCATCCTACAATTAACAATCTATCTTTAAAGACTATGCTAGGCTTTGGAAATCTAAACCTAATGTTGAAGAAATCTCACCAATCCAACATTATATGAGGATGTTAGAAGATTTCAAAGTTTTTAGTACTAATTCTTGTTACCTTTCAATTACTTTTTGACAAATTTGATAAATTTTCAGAAATTCTTGTCACTTCCAAAAGTTGCCTTTCCACATGCAATTGAAATTCTAGGTTCTAATCTAGCATTTAAAACTTTTAGAACTTAAAAGAGATTTAAAACCTAATGGCAATTAGGTTCCAAAATTTTTGCAAGTCTACTAGTTCTAAAGGTGAACGATGATGTTAATGATGTCAACTCTAGATGACCACTTGTGGATGCAAACCAAATTGCTCCTTGGATGAAGATTTGGAAATATTGTTGCCACATGCACCAAGCCCAACAATGGAATTTTCTTGGTGATTGCAATGAAGGTTTATGATAACAATAGACTACCATGATGCGATGATGGATATTTTGAAGGATTTTATCCTTGAATCACCTTTGTAAAAGATGATTCAAGAGCCCCCTTGAAAGGCAAATGGTCCACTAAACTTTTCAAATTAAAAATGCATTGACAATTTCCTTCTCACAAAAATGGCAGAACTTCAAAATGGCAATAGTTGGAATGTCAATGGAAATCATGTTCACATTTTTTTCGATAGAATTTGTAAGAATTTTTTTGAAGCTACCCTTCTCAAGTGCTTCCAACAAATCCAAACACAATGAACATTAAAGAAAATTTTACTTAGACTTTGATTTTGGTGTTTTGCACCTAAAAATGAAAATGAAGATTGTGGTGCAACAATAATGATGGTGGTGTTTGCATTTGTGGTGAGATTTGTCCCCTTGACATGGAACATTAAAAAAATCAAGAATTAATCTTATGTAGAAGATAAGGACAAAAACACATATGAACTATAATAGAAGTTCACCAACTTGGCATCAAAATATGTTGTGTTACAAATTATCTTTGTGAACATGGATTCAAGACTGCCCACTTGAAGTGTTATGTGCATGAGTATTTTGAATTGCATTCACCTACAATTTTTTTGTCTTCAATGCTATCAATAGAATATCGAATTTAATATTCTTCAAGAAACTCCTTTTCTAAGACTTTTTTGTGAACTACCTATGAAATAGAAACTTGTTCATTTCAATGGTAAAAATGAAATTTAATTCTTGTAGAATATTTCATACTACTATAACAACATATTTTCATTTCACATGAATACATTCATTATTCCTAACTTAATTCTCAACATACTCAGCACTATATTCATGGATATTTCATATAACTAAACTCTGCACTTTAGAATACATTATAAAAAATTCTAAAAACAAGATTACGATTCATTTCACTATATTTTCATACTATAGAAAATTCACACAACATATACATAGAATTCATTATAGAAGTTTGTGCTTTTTTATATTACTAAAAGCATGAATCAAAATATAGCAAAATCCCATGTTTTGTTGAAAAAAATCCCAAAACAACAATTAAAATATGTGGGATATCAAAATAGAATCTACAGTTTTCTACTACAAATACCTACAGGTCCTACCACTCTTTTCTCCAAAACTATGTGTTTAATAATTTCCCCAGTTTTTCATAACTCTTTTTTTTTAGACCATCCCAAGTCACATCACCATGATCAAAACCAACAAGAATTCAAAATTCAAATTAACAAAGATCCCTAATCAATCCTTATCCTAAATGCCTTGTTCATCCAAAATCATGTACTCATCCTACCCCTTTAACAATAACTTGTTGATTTTAGACCAATTGGGGGTTTTTTTTTCCTAACACATATTTAATTAAATTAAAACTTTACAAAAGTTTGAAAATCTAAACAACACTTTAACAATGTTATAATTACAATTAAAAAGAAAAACTCAAAAAAAAACTTAAAATTTAGCCTTGTGGGTATGTGCTCAAATTTATTCATGAAGGAATAAATAAAATTCAAAAACAATTATATGTAAGATCGTTGATCATGATTTATTGTAACAAGAACAAGATCTAATTTGAAAATAAAATGCAAGACTCACATTGTATAATAAGTCTAGTGTAACATGATATTAAACTTTGAAAGAAAAAACTTCAAAGTTGTGAGCTATTTTTTTCTCTAGGAGTTGATTAAGTTGAAATCATGAACATATGACGATGATGATGAAAATAACAAAATGGTGCAAATGTTGCAATGTCAATTGAAAAAATCATAAATTCGACTACATGTAGAGTTAAAAACAAATCACATTGTGCAAATGTTCTATCTTCCATAAATGTTGCTGATAAAAAAAATTAACAACAAATTTGAAAAATAAAGCATTTGCACAATTTGATTTATTTTTAGTTCAACAATGCAATTCAATTTATAATTTATATTGAACCGTCATTGTCACACATGCCTCAAGTTGTTAGGTTGTTGTTCTAAGAAAAAATCTACAACCTTAAACTCAAACACTTAAACCCTAAAAAATAAAAATATGTTGAATGGTACAACACATCCAAACCAAAATATGATTCACCTAATACAACACAAACAATTATGACCAAGTGGCCATTAAGAGGTTAACTTAGAAAAGAGACAAAGTCTTGCAATATTCAGTAAAAAATGCAAGTTTTAATGTGACAATTTTGGTCTTTGTTGGTTAAAATGCTTTCAACATAAAAATGAAATGCAACAATATACACAAAGAAATTGTTCCCCAATGTTAACACTCAAATTTTAACATTGAGTAATAATATTTCTATGTATATTATTGCATTTTATTTTCTGTGTTGAAGATAATCATATATATAGACACATAGAAACCAATTAATTAATTAAACTATGATTATATATTTTAGTTTGAAATTCATATTTGAATTATATTGAAAAAAATAAAATAAAACATACAAACATAATATCCACACAAAACACACACATGAAACACACACACTAAACACCCACATGAAGCGACATAAACATTTACACTCACGCTCACACAAAAAATCACACTAAATCCTTCACCAAAAAATGAATATCCAAACAATTCTTATTTTGAAAATTATAATATGTACCACACACAAAAATATCTATGACCTATATGTGATGACATACAACATAATTAAGTAGATTTTTATCTTTAATTTAGTATTGATTTCAAGTTCATGAACACATACAATTTAGTAAAATATTTGATAATTACATAATAACTGACTATTCATATTTTATTATGTAAACTACATTTATATATATATATAAATTATTATGAAATATTGAATAATAATTAATTAATTCAGAGGTATGTTTAAAAAGTAAATTGGTAGAATTAAATACCCATTTATTACTCAGAAATAGTTATTCAAAAATAAGTTTTTTGGTCATTACATTTCCTTTAGCTAATTTTTTTGAAAGATGATCATAAACATGTGGCAATTGTTTTGGGGATTTTCTAAAAAAATTAAACTAAACATATCGCTAAATGGTGAATTTTCGGCACAAAAACAAATTCTGCGAATTAAAGACCTTTAAGACAAATTTGTTTACTAACTATAGGGTAGGTTTAAGTGATCAATATCAAGAAATTTATAAATAACAAATTGTTTATTTTTAGTTGAAGGTATTAGGATTTAGGGTTTCTTCAAATACATTGTAGAGATGGCCTTTGAATGTACTCCTTCATCATTATTCATGAAGTGGAGGCCCCATTATTTGCACTCACAGTTACAAAAGATGTGGGAGTTTTCACCATAGAGCATTTTAGATTGGTATCAGAACGTGCAAAGATCCATCATTTGTTCCGATATATGGTTCGTGTGGAGTAGAGAATTGCATGATGGTTTGAATTGAAATTATGCATGAGGCCTTTGAGGAAAAGAAGTTATTTTTCCTAGTTCCAACAACCAAATGTTACATGTCAACGATTAGAATGGAGGTTTTTAGCCTTTCAAGGACTTGTCGTTGAATGATGAATTGGCAGTCACGTGCTTGATTAGGGTGATTTGACAATGGATGTGGTGAATAATCTCGCGAAAAAATGAATTTCATGTAAGGACAATTCATTTCTCTATGGCTTACAGCTTGAGAATATCGATGATTTTGAAAATATGGGTAATATGTTTTAAGACTTGTGTAATAAGGAATTACATGGAGAAGTGGGTTACACTATGAGAAATTATGTCCATGGCAACTAAACTACCTTACAACGAGAGTTCCAAAATAATTAATATATAATTGCATTGCAATTGTCCCATGGAAATACAATAAATTAATAAATAAATGCCACGTCAGAAAGTCAAAGAGTTGTACTATAATTGCAAATTAGTTACAAGATGTATATTTTTACAATACAATGTATTCACTATATATACAATTGTAATCAACCATGTTTGACTTTGTTGACAAGTTACATTTTAATTGCATGTAACAACTACATCACAATTAGTTGATAATCACCGATTACTTTTGCAACAAATGTATGGCCTTGTGTAACACATACAATCATGCCACATGTACACATTTCCATTGCCCAATATATATGACATTTCAACTTGTTTGTAATTAGTATGCAACTATATTTCAACTTAAAATTTGAAATTTAAAGATTTGAAATTTGGGCAGTATATCAATAGATTTGCCCCAATGCATCAATAACCTTCATCTGCTTATGTTTATTATCAAGAAATTAAAGATGAACTTTTTAAAATCTCTATCTATTCAAACATTTTGTGTATTTCCTAGTCTTTAAATGATGCAATTTTCATACCATGTGTTAAAACTAAGATTATTTTTATTTGTTTAGTTTAGAACTAAGGTTTAAAGGTTGTTATAAGTTATATTATTTATTTAAATAACTTGGAAATTGAAGGTTTTTGTTTTTGTTATTTGAGAGGTTGAAGGCTTTTGTTTTTTCTTTTGAATGTTTAAGGTTCTTGCTTTTATTCTTAAAGAGGTTAAAGGATTTTATTTTATTTCTTGGACGTTGGAGGTTCTTGTTTTTATTCTTAGAGAGGTTAAAGGATTTTTTTTTTTCCTTGGAGGTTGAATGTTCTTGTTTTTATTCTTAGAGAGGTTAAAGGATTTTTTTTTTCTTGGAGGTTGAAGGTTCTTGTTATTTTTCTTAATGAGATTCAAGGCTTTTGTTTTTTCTCTTTGAGGTTGAAGGTTTTTGTTTTTGCTCTTAACGAGGTTGAAGGTTTTTGCTTTTCTCTTTGAGGTTGAAGGTTTTTGTTTTTGCTCTTAATGAGGTTGAAGGCTTTTGTTTTTTCTCTTAAAGGTTGAAGGTTTTTATTCTTGTTTTTAGAGAGGTTGATAGTGTTTTTTTTGGTTTTTAGAGGTTGAAAGTTCTTGTCTTTGCTCTTAGAGAGGTTAAAGGTTTTTGCTCTTAGAAAGGTTGACGGTTTTTGCTTTTGCTTTTGAATGTTGAAGGTTTTTGTTGTTTCTTTTGAATGTTGAAGGTTTTACTCATACTTTTGGATGTTGAAGGTTCTTACTCATACTTTTGGATGTTGAAGGTTCTTACTTTTACTTTTTGATGTTGAAACTTATTGTTCTTACTCCTAGATGTTCAAAGTTCTTACTTTTGGTTTTAGATGTTCAAAGTTCTTGCTTTTACTCTTGGATATTGAAGGTTTTTACTTTTGTTGTTTTTATGTTATAGGGTTGAACTTTCATTATGTTTCAATCCATCAACATCAAAGTTATATATACAAGGTAATTTTTTTTTCAAAACTACCTAAAATTGTAATTCAATTTACCTCATTGTAAGCACAATATTTGATTATATTTGCAAGGGTACAAATTATATTTTAGTTTGTATCAATGTTTTACACATTCCATTTTAATGATAAATAAGTTACATGTTAATGGCAATATAATTGTAAATTAATTTTATTCAAATTGGAGTGATTATATACATATTTTTGACATTACAATGTTATGATATGCTATTGATTTTTCATTTCACATGTGGAACTAAATATCATAACATGGTAGATTTCAAACAGATAAGGTGCATTGAAAAAATTGCATGGTTCAAGCTTCATTTCAACAAAAATAGAAAAAATAATAATTTATGAAACATAGTGTTTTAAATGAAAAATATTTAATTGTTGTGGGTCATCATTTTTATGATTTGACCTTTTGTTTAGATAGAAAAAAACATTTGTTATATATATTTTGGGCATTATATTTAAATTCATATTTAAATTGTCTTTTGATAGAATCATTTTCTAATTTTTTGTAAATGTATTCTTCAACATGGAATGTAAATGTATTTAAAGTTTTAAATCCATTTCATGTTTATAAATAATGATGTCCAATGCAATTCAACATTATTTATTATAATTAAGATAACATAATAATGGTTATGTGAAGTCTAGATAATTGCATTGTAAGTTGCAATTTAGTTATTTAGTATTATTAAAATCACCTACCATATAATTGCTTTGAAACCCAAACTTAAAACACTTGGTTGCAAATTAGTGACTAAATCTTTTGTTTTCATTTCATCTTTAGTTGTAAGTTAGTTGTAAAGGATAGGAACAAAATTCATTGTTCAAATCGATGAATGAAATAATTAAAGAATATATTCGTTAAACTAATTATAAAATAGTTGAAAATAAGTTGCAAAATATAAGGATATTTAGAATCCTTTTGTCAAATTGATGAATGAAATAATGAAATAATATATTTGTTGAACTAGTTTTTAAATAGTTGTAAATAAATTCTAAAATATAAGAATAAAATTCATTCATCAAATGGATGAATGAAATAATTAAAGATTACATTTGTCAAACTACTTGTAAAATAGTTGTAAATAAAGGTGCAAAAGGTATTAACATACATCATTTGTTGACAAATGGATGAAATGCCACATTGGCATTTCGTTCGCCACGTTGGAATGTGTGTGGGAATCTGACATGGAGATTAGTTGCAAAGAAATTGCATATAGTTGCATGTGAATTACACTATATATACAATATTGTATATGACATAAGGTATTCATTATAGTTGTTGCAACTTGTCTGATAGCATTCAAGGATGTATTAATACTATGAATTGGAAGTGTTTGTTACAACTAGAAAACCCAATTGCAAGCCCAATTGTAAAACCCTATATTTTTTCATAGTGTTATACTTTTGAGGATGAAGGCTTTAAGTGCGATTTTGGTTCTGATTCCAAGAGTGAGGAACGAAGTGAAGATGATATTGGAAAGGGTGATGAAGAGGTTCGAACGTAGGAAATTTTTAAACAACATGAAAAGGGAAATAAGCAAATTAATGGGTGTTAGCATGACAATGTAAAATATGGTGATGGTGTGAGACGAAGAAATTCAAATGTGGTCAAAAAACAAAGGTCTGAGTGGCAAGGAGTTAAATGCGATCTTGTAAACAATGATGGGGTCTTCATTGCAAAAGTGGTTGCATGTGACCCATAGGAATTAGTTCTTGATGATCGACTAAATGAGGACCATGTTGAACTTTGTATTTTGTATTCTCCTAGGATTATTTTAGTAGTGATGATGATTTGGAAATGGTCGTCAGCTCAAATGATTCTTAATGGGTACCCCTTAAGAGAACATTTCATTGCATCGAATGAAACCCATATACCAGATGATGACAATGCGGGAGCAATTGGTGTGAAAAAAAAATTCTTTTCATAAAAGGAAGCAAAACAATGTTGACTTTGAAGGTTTTATTTTTGGAATTGAGAAGGTGTTATTAGTGGAGTTTGTGTGTAGTGTGAGTGCATCAATTTGTTGCAAAATGAATTATCGTTAGCACTTTCTTCGTGAAAATACCTTGTTGTTGAAACAACAATTTTGGAGCTTGTCCTTTGAAGACCACATAACATATGATTTAAATATTCCAAAAAGGTGCCATATGAAAGGAGACGGAGGATGATGAAAATTTATCACTATTCAAGGTGTAGACATATGCGTAACTATTTCATATTAAATTGTTAGTCTCTCAAAGTCGACATACATGTTGTGTAAATCAAATAATAAGCAAGGTTGTTGGTTTCTACTGCACGGCAACAAAGGTACACATAAATTGCAAATTGCAATTAGGCAAGCGAAATCTAATGTTCAATCATTAATCAACTTGTTTGCAAATACAATGTCTTATCAAATGAAAGGGATTGGAAATGGCAAACAAAGATGTGCAATGTTTGTTGCCTGAAACATGGAAGAGTTTGTAGGAGCATAGTGATCAAGTAAATTATAGTGTCTATTTGGTGAAAAATGCTTGGTGACTACTAGACGTTTCTTGTCCCAATCTATTATACTAGAAATTGAAACTATTTTTTTAACATATACATTGGGGCGTTTATTATCGTGAACTTAAACTTCCTTTGTTTCATATATGTTGTTGCAAATAAGCAAGGAATTAATCATTGGTGGTATTTCTCAATCTACCATGAGTAGGTTGAGGAAAAGACACCATTGAAATCTTGATGTGCAAAAACAAGGGTCAGTCTTTGCCAAATGCATTGTTTGTGGATCCTTCAAAGACTTGATATTGAAGGTGGGAAAGAATAACAACAAGGTTAAAGAGTATGAAGGGAAGTTAATAAAACATATCTTGCACCTAAAAGTCATGTAAAAATTTATAGCACATTTGGAGGATATAGTCAATGCGATTGAAAAATGAGCTATGCATTATCCATGACAAAACAGATCATGCAAAAATTGCACTTCCAAAGTTGCAAGTTTGTAACAAAATGATATTTAGGCTTGGACAATTGCTCATTATCTTCATGGGTATGATAGCACAAGGACACGAAGATGAGAAATATGCACAATATTCTAATGAGTTATGGCCAAATGATCCTAATTTCACAATTGCGTCCTTGTTGCGGCTTTTACAAACGTTGGAGGTGGTTCCAATTTTAGAATCAAAATTATTGTTTGAGCACGCCCCACAAAACCCATTATTCACATGTCTCTTGCAAGGGAAATCACATTGTGTATGTGAATTATGGACCTCGGATCATACTATTGGTGTGAAGCTTTTTCTTAAAAAAATATTGCTTCAAATGGATATTTGTGTGAAGGATATCAAAAATTGACATTTGTTAGCATTTCTATGGTTGTTAACGGTGAGGGATGTGTTTAAGGAGGTCAAATTGGGTTTCCTTGTAGTTGGCCATACACATGAGGATATCGATGGATATTTAGATATTTGTCAAAAAAATGAGGGAGGAGAACAATTACCTTTTAGCAGATTTGATGAAGGCTTTTATGATTTCATAGGAGAGACCATTCATTCTTCAATTGATTCAAAAGATTCAAAAGTTTGAATCTTGGGTCCTAGTTGTTTGAAGGATGGCCCTAAACACTTGGTAGGGCATACTAATATGCATATATTTAGATTTTTTGTTGATTCATTAGGGTGACCTATGATGCGATACAAAGTTTCCCCCACAAATCTTGTTTTGAGCCTGATAGATGCACCATTGATAATATTATGGAAAGCTAATCCATATGGGTTACCAAAGTTGCCTACTGGAGTCCCATGCCTTGTTCCATATTGTCCACTTTGGGGCAATAATGTGTCAAGGTCAATGGAGAAAAAAAATTCATAAGTGTTGGACTATCCAAATATGTGGATTTCTGGAAAGTGGGATTTGCACAAAGTTCGACATATAAAATGAAAAAGAAGTTGTACTTGGAGTAGGAGGATATCTTGTTGCATTTATGAAGACCATTACCCCTTAAAAGTGTCACTCTTTTGGGGGGCTTTTGGCCTTCAAACAATTGGAGCTCCAACTATGTTAGGGCTGCATTGTCAAATGTTATGGATGTTGTTGACACAAAAGATTTAATTCAACTTCCTTATTGTGGGCCAAAAAAATGAGACCTTTAACTACATAAACCCCATTTAGAAATCTTAATGTTGGAGATTTCGTCCTTGTGAAACTACACAATCCTAATCTTATTCCTTTTAGGATGTGAAGAGTAAAGGGTAATGTTATCAAAGACAAAGAGAATGAATATTTCAAGATGGTGAGGGTTCAATGGTGGGTTCCTATGAAGAAAAGATCAAATTTGGATGAACGACATATGTATAAGAATTGTTGGAATGGCAAGTGGAAATGTAATTTAGTAGATCTAGAACAATGGCTTGACATTTCAACTATTTTTTCCTCTTTTCCCGCTCAGAAAAATACAATAAAAGGAATCAAATTAGTATTCCAATTACGTTTGCTAATAGAGCTAAAGTTAATTTCAATGTTCCTAATGTAGCAAACAATTTGTGAAGAACATTGATGAAATTATATATTTGCAATTTCTTGATTTTTTTTTATCCATTATAATGATTTGATTGTCATTTTTTTGTTTAAAATTTCTATGTTGTATGGCTTATAAATTTATTTTTCATAGAATTTTATTCCTGTACATTCTTGAAGACTAATGATTAATAATCTATTTTGTTCCACCTTAACCCTAATCTTTGGTGGCCACCAAGCATCACCTTTCTTCTTACATGGTATGTCAAGCCCCAAAAATAATGGATTTGTTATAACACGAATAAGAACTTTGCATGTAGAGATGTTGTTGCCATCGATGAATTGGTATGTTATTCCTTGTTTGTATTTCAAAAAATTGAATTTTTATTTCTCTTTATTGGGAATATTTACTTGCAACTTTTTAATTTGATAATGTATTATGTTTCATTCATTGGGCACCAAGAGAAATATTAATTGATTTATATATGGAATTTGAAATAATCAATTGGCATGGTGTTTGTCATTGATGTATTAGATTCAAAAAATTGAGTTCATTTTTCTCACTATAAATGGGAGTTGTGTCATTTGGTTGTCATAACTAATAATTTATTATGTTTCACCTGGTGCCCACCAAGTGAATTTTCATTTAAAAAAGCTTTATGGGGTATAATATATTTACTAAATACTAGTACATTGATGTAATTTTGGCATTGCTAGATTGGCATCATTCTCCCTGTTTTGAAATTCAAAGGGTTTAGTCTTTTTATGTCACTAATGGGAACATTAACATTTAGCTATCCATCATTCATGAAATTCATAGCGTGGCCTTCGATTTGATACACAATGTGTACATGGGTGCTATCTTTTTGGAATTGTGGGTTTAAAAGTTTTTTTTATTTGAAAATAATGTAATTGAAAAGTATTGAAATATGATATTCATGTTAAAAAATATCGTTAATTTGTTGAGTCTAATGGGCACTAGGTGAAGTTCATTCTGTCCACCAAGTTGCATAAAGTCCTCAATCAAAATTTTAGTCTTAAATTAATTTAAATATGTGTTTTAAGCATTTTTTAAATAATTTTATTATACATGTAATACTTTTAACATAACATCACTTATTTTATATGCCTTTAATAAATAAAATATATATAGTATATGTTATAAAATTAATAATAATTTAATAATAAACCTTTAAAATATCTTTAATATACTCTACATATATGCTAAATCTAACTTTAATACCTTACTCCTTTTGATACATGTTGGTTCTAAACTTTTAATATATTCATGAAATAACTTGATCTCTAAACAAATTATTTGCATTTTGATTAATAAGGCAACCAATGGGATGTAACAATTTCTTCATGAATGAAATACATTTAAAAATCATTCATATGAAAAGATGAATTTCAAATAGTTGTATTATAATCCTGACTTAATTATAATAATCACAAATTTCTCAAGGATAATTAATAATTATGAAAAAAATTGCAAATGACACATAGTTGCATATAGTTACAAACTGACTAGTTACAAAATACAAGATTTTATTTAATAATATTCATGAATATAAGGTGACCTAAAAATATACCAAGAAAATTCTTCAATCTCCAAATGATTTCTAATGTGAATAAATGTTTTATCATATTTGTTTGTCCCTAGGAAATGTACAAACATTCATGAATTATCAAATGTTGATCAACTCTTATGTGTCATATGTAAAGATTAGGAGTGCGCACTTACCAAGTTTGGCCAATTGAAACTAATCGTTCCAATTTCAATTAGTAAAAATTAAATCAAAACCGGGTGTGAGTTTGAATTTGTTTCAGGAATCAAAATTGGAACCATGTCTAAAATCAAACTCTCTTTTGGAACTAAAATTGAACTTGGACCCAATTCTAGAACTACAACTAAAATTTTTGAATTTATTTTTTTTGTAGGACAAATTTTTTTGGGAATTGGGGACTAATTGGAAACTTACCAGCAATTAATTGTTAGTTTTGGACCAAGTTACCCAAAACCATGTCTGATTTGCAAAACTGAAATTGGAACCATAATTTGAAAAAAAAAATTAAACACTAAACCAGACTTTGACTTGCCAAGTTTCAAATTTTTTGTGGAACTAAAATCATTTTATTTTTTTTCAAAATTAGAGGTTCTTCATAAAAATAAAAAATCACCCACCAACATTGGTAAAGACCTTTGGTGGATTAGTCTTTAATTGCATGGAAGTGGTCCTTAATCACACATGTTTTAGAGATTTTATGGTACTAGGGGTATGTAACATATCACTAGGCATGATATGTGCCTTTGGGAACATTCATAACATGGAAGGTGGATATAGACTATGCCCAAGTATCACCCAATTGTCTTTAAAAAATAGTAATAGGGCAAAGGGCAAACTAGGGGAAAAACTAGAAACAAATACTTTTGTATTGACTACATTTACAATCTTAGGCTGATTTTACATTTTCTTCATGTCCTCCTCCTAAGCAATTACACTTTGTGAAGGCCAAACTCCTACGAGGTTAATTAATGAATGAGGTGGGCCACTATATTGGGGCCAACTACTTGTACTATGGAAAATTATGAAACTCCACTCACACTGGCCCACCATGCATGGAGTGCATGGAAATGTTTCTCAAAATGCAATGTCCATTGGTGAACTCATTTTAGTTTTCCAGATGATAAAAAATATTCAACACTATTAAGTGTCGGTACAGATGTTGGACATATGAAACATTATACAAACACTTTTTGGTGAAGTTCAAACTACGACATGTAAAGTACCTTAAATAAATCAAACATAGGACTTTAACAATATTCATTTTGGATGAATGTTCAAATTGCTTAGTAACATGTGCAGATGCATAAAAAAATTTATTTATGATCAAGTACAATGAATCTTATTTATGAAAACATTAAATGCAAAACCTTATTTGTGAAATTGATCACCTCACAATTCATCAACATTAACCATAATACCCTCTTCAAGATTTGGCAAGAATATCACATTATATTTACATAATCTTGAAATTTTATTGAACATCTCAAAAGAAAAAGTTGCAAATTTAAATTTGTTACAAAATATTTTAACAAGTAACTTTAATTCATTATTTCATGCAAACTTATGTTTTAAATTCATTTAAAATTGCACATGAAAATGTTCAAATTGTTATATAATCTTTCATTGCATGTGTTCACATCTTCAAGAGCCATTAAATAATTCAAAATTAAAAACAGTGTGTAAAAATATGTTATATGTTTACATGTTTATGTTTATCATAAATAAACATATAAATGTGTTTACAGTTAGAGCAAAAAAATTCATACTAACGTTTCATAACTTCAACTTAGTTAATACTGACCCAAACACTTTTAGAAGCTAACTTTGCAAAACAAATTTGTTGTTCTAACGATATCAAAAATTGTTGCAATTCAATCTTCTTAACATGCAATTACCTGATCTGAACTTGCAATGAAGCGGAGGTTGCAGATCCAATTGCCTTTGGATGATGGGATCCCAAACAACGTCGCCACAATCACAATAAGTGCCATTAAAACTCTACTTGGAACCAGACAAGTTGCAAACACATGAACCATGTCGGTATAGTTGTATGCTATATACCTTCAAGTCTAGATGTCGAAAAGCTTTGTAAATCAGTATTCACAACGATTTTGAATTGAGATTAAGATCAAAATTTGAAGCTTAACTACCTGAACTCTTCGGAAATCGCAATGTGATTGATTGCCTACTGTACCAAGGATACCTGAACTCTTCGGAAATCGCAATGTGATTGATTGCCTAGGGAACCAAGGAAGAATGGTCTCGCTAAAACTCAACAACAGCAGGCTTCGAACGAGAAAACGAAATGTAATGGACGTCGCTGAGTTTCAGAACCCTAATACTGACGTCTCCTCACTGAGTTAGATCTGAATGCTTCCATTTGGAAAAGTGGCAAGTAAAAGATAAAGAAGAGAGAGAATCTCCGGATACAGGGGGGATCCATTATCTCCCCTACGAGCTGAACAGCATCGGATCGCGACCTCTCAGATGCATGGAGAGCTACTTACGACTAGCTTGACCATGAGCTGAAGGGTTCTAAAAGGATCAAATGTTCTGCGCAGTTGCAGCTGGCAGTTAGTAGTGGACATTCAAAACCATGATTTAGTATTTAAATCATCGGATTCAAATTATAGAGTAAAGTAGGAAAGTCTGCGATTCCGCTAAAAAACGCACACAACCACTTTCGCAAAATTTGTAAAAAACTGTCCATATTTGGAGGCGGCGAAAAAGATAGTGCAAGATGCATGGGAAATCGTCCATGTGGAACTTCTTTGCCGGGAATTTGGCCAAAAATCGTATGAAGAAAAGGATGGACACGCATCAGGGGATGAACCTGGACGGCGCCTTTGGCCGAAGTAACGGCGTGAATATTGGTGGACCTTGCATGGCGACTCGGGGAGTTTGGCGAAAAAGAGGTTTTAAATGTCCTTTTAGTTGGAACTTTCAGGGAGTTTGGCGAAAAAGAGGTTTTAAATGTCCTTTTAGTTGGAACTTTCAGGGAGTTTGGCGAAAAAGAGGTTTTAAATGTCCTTTTAGTTCGAACTTTCACCTTTTCTTATTGTTTTTGTTCTCCTTTTTGGGTGGCATTAGCTTAAGTGTGATTATAGAGAGGCTCTTTTTGTCATTTAGTCTCATATGGGTGCGTATAGATAATTTTATTTTGGGATTCCAAAGTTAGATTCTTTCTTTTCATGCAATTAATAAAAGAAAATGTGACTTTGGATACCTTTCCCATTAAAAGATTGACATCTCGAAATAGAATCATAGAAGTGCTTTCCTTTGGCCCACCTATATAGGTTATGTCAGGTCAACTTTTTGAGCAAATGTGATTGGATAAAGCGTGGTGATATTGGGAACATTTTGTGGATATGTAGAGAAGTCGGGGAACCAGTTCGGAAAGCGTTGTGAACTTCATGCGAATGGAATAAAACTTGATGGTAACACATTGGGAACATCACAATCCAAACCTTCCCCCAGACTCCTCGAAAGAAAAAGGCATCTTGTCTGCCTGCTTCCTTGTCTCATTGGCTGCTAGGAATTTATTTGGTCACCCCTTTTTCTTACACTAATACCCCAATCCATTGGCGTGGGTACCTATAATGAGACCCTTATGAATAATCATGCCACCAATTTGTCTAGAGTTCCAGCTAAGATGCAAGTAACTAATACTCTAACAATTAAATAACTAGCCTCAACCAAAGAAGCGGTCTTGCTCATCGCATAATCCTTATGTCGCTTATCACAAAGTTCAAACAAGCGACAAGAGTTTAAATATGAAAAGCTCCATGAAGTTCTCCAAGCGACAACTCGCACGGTTCACATTAACACCTGGTGAACATGCCTAAAAATAGGAGGTAGGATCAACTGAAAACTATTTCCTTGGTCTGTCCCTTACAATAGAGAGCTAACAAAGAGAGCCAACGCAGGCATCTTGTATATAAATCCGTGATGTCAGTTCAATCAGTCGTACAATCTGCTTCGGAACTCGTACCAATCCGGCGAAGTCGTGACCTCACTTGATTTTCTGATCATCACTCCCAGGTACGCATGTTAAAGTGCATTGCTGCTACACGGTTGATGGCCGCTTTAACTACCTCCAAGACTAGAGAGCTCCCACTTCCGTACCATCTTATGCAGCCTAGAACTTCATCTAGATCAGGAAAAACAGAAAAAAATTAGTGGACAAGGTAACTCGAGCTCCCTTATCACCTTGCGAAATCATAATGTTACGTTTGGTTTTTTGTGTCTGCTGCTGTTGTATGAATTCAATTGTATTAATTACGAGAAGTTTTTGGGTGCACTAGGATTCAATAATATTAAGCGCTGAGAATTTGTAGTCTTCCATAACTCCTAGTCTGAGATTTTAGGAACCGTGATCGTCGAGGCTAATTCTGGAAACATCGAGGTTACAGACTTGCACAAATCAGCGTAGCATATAATTAAGAGGAGTGCGTCTGCGCAGGATTGACAGGAAGCGTGAATTGAAAGAAGAGATGGTCGGAAACGGCGCTGCAAGTGATGGGAGCGAGGTGGGCGTTGATCCGCCAGCTGGGGCCTCTCCTTGGAACTACGACTCACCAACGAAACCGGAGGCCGGTACCCAGGAGACCACGCCATTGGTGCACAAGGTGAACATTCCTCCGGATAGCGGCTTGGTGCACGACGTTACAGGTCCTATCAAAGAGATTTTCTTCTACGATGAATCTCTGCGTCAGTTCAAGAACGAGACCGGAGGGAAAAGAGCATTTCTCTTGTTGAAGCACGTCGTGCCCATTTTGGATTGGCTTCCTCGATACAAACCCAGATGGTTTCCCGCCGATCTTATTGCAGGCCTTACGATTGCAAGCCTTGCAGTCCCTCAGGTAGATATCACCAGTTCGCTCTGACATTCTCACAGCACAATTGCAGGTCCACCACAGAAAGCAATTTTTGATAGCTATCTAGTCATGAAGTGCTCGCATCTAAGTTCTCAATCTCTTACAGTTTTGTCAAATCACGAAAGTCCTCAGAGCCTCAGAGGATTTGGTTTGTGCTTATGTCTGTTTGATCTTTGGTTGCTTCCGCTCTTGAGAAATTGCGAGAAAGAAACTCTGAAGCTCCGGCTTTCATGGTTGGTTCTGGCAGGATTTAGCATATGCAAAGCTTGCAGGTCTGAAGCCAATTTACGGACTATGTAAGGCGATTTCATCCCCACTGCTATCTCTCACCAAACCGCCAGTGTACTGTTTTGCTTGAATGCAAATGGAAGGAGAAAAAGTGTGCAAGGCAGAGCAGAGATTCAAGTGGTGTACAGCCATGAGATAGAATGTCTAGGTCCTTTGAATAATTTATTAATTTCTGCCCTCAAGTGAAGAACCTTTGTTTCTTTCGTTATGGTTTGCAGACACGAGCTTTGTTCCACCACTGATATATGCAGCACTCGGAAGCTCAAGACATATAGCCATCGGTCCAGTTGCTGTTGTCTCTATTCTCCTTGGCACATTGTTGCAAAACGAAATCGCAGACATAAACGATCCCAATTATCTGCGCCTTGCTTTAACTGCCAATTTCTTTGCTGGTGTTGTCCAAGCAGCTGTAGGATTCATCAGGTGTGCAGCCGCTCCCATGTCATCTCTATCTGCAGTACATTAGAATGACATCTTCAGAATCAATTTCTGCAATCTGATCTTCTGCAGAAGGATATCATTTTTTCCTCCTCAACAATTGTGGAATGTCAACCAAGTTTCCTGCGTTACCATCATGGGGATATTCATCTTTCCTCAAGTACTGAAGATTTGTGTATGGCGATCTTGAACAGGCTGGGTTTTGTCATCTACTTTCTCTCTCATGCAACAATTGTTGGATTTATGGCTGGTGCTGCCATCACCATTGGTTTACAGCAGCTTAAGGGCTTGTTGGGCATAAGCACCTTCACCAAAAAAACTGGTATCGTCCCTGTCTTGAGGTCTGTGTTTACTCAAACCAAGCAGGTAATTCATAAGCTCCTGTCACCTGCTCCATTGCAATCCTTTTTCCTTAAAATCTGGGGAAAAGGCATCTGATGACAGAAGACATGAAATTTTTGCTCCTTGCCTGTGATCCTCAGCTCAATGCTCATTGTTTTTCTTCTACAGAGGTCTTAGTTTTGGCATGTTATCAAGTGGTGATAACAATTGATGCAAATCTGTAACCACATGTGCTTGTGTTTTATGTGTGATGTGCAGTGGAATTGGCAGACCATAGTCATTGGAGTCTGTTTTCTGATATTTCTTCTCACTACTAAACAAATTGTGAGCATTTTCTTGTCTTCAAATCCTCAGCTCTATTCTTATGTAGCTGCAAATGCATAGTAGTAGTCAAATGACTCATAATAATCCTCCTCACCCAGGCTTTACTTGATCAAGATGGGAGATGCAAGCAAAAAGAATGGCAAGAGTTTATGCTGACTACAAAAGCTCTTTTATCTATATGTTCATGAAAACTGTGGTGCAGGGGAAAAGGTGGAAAAAGCTGTTTTGGGTGTCAGCGATTGCTCCACTGTTTTCAGTTATTGTGTCAACAGTAATTGTATCTCAAGCACGGCTTGATAAAGATGGGGTTGCAATTGTAAGTGATATAACTTTTGTCAGCTTTTTGACATAATTTGTGCAATGAATTTAGCACAATAATTTTTTTAATTTGCAACTGCATTTCAGGATTCTGAACCAAATTTGATACTATAGTATTCAGTGAGGATCATGTTGGAAGAACAAGAAGAGAGAAAGTTTGGTGCTCAGAGAAGAGTGATGCTTGTTTGCAACTGTATAATAATGCAGGTGGGTCATATCAAAAAAGGCATAAATCCACGATCAGCACATAAGATCTTCTTCACTGGACATTACTTAGCCGCAGGAGCTAAGATTGGAATTGTAGCTGCATTCATTGCTCTTACAGTAAGAAAACTTTTCTCTCTCCATTGTGTGCAACCATCAATGGTTGGATAATTCTCAATGAAGCAATCTCAATAAGCTGATTATTGGACTTAGATGATATGAACCAGGTTGGGTTGGACCTCATGGTTTCCTTGCACTGCATCTCACAGGAAGGTATTGCAATTGGAAGAACATTTGCAACTTTGAAAGATTACCGCATTGATGGAAACAAGGAGATACTTTCATTTGGAATCATGAACATCATTGGGTCATTGACCTCATGCTATACTGCCACAGGTTAGAAGAATCTCTTCACCCTGTTTCATCACTTGATGAGCCACACAAAATTCCAAAATTCTCTTTGCAACTTTGCATCATGTTACATCCATGATTGTTTCCTGCAGGCAAGTAATATGTAAAAATGATGAGAGTTTATGATCTCCATGAAATGATTTCTTGCATCTACATGAGGAAGAAAATGTGGATTGAAAACTTGTCCATGTGAGGATTTGATAGTGGGAAATTCATTGCTATGTATCTTGCTCATAAACTTAATCCCTTGGATTTCCATTAGAACTTTTCTGCACCTGGTTATGCTGTTTCCTGAGCAAGTGTTTGTGGGGAGCATGGCACAGGATCCTTTTCAAGGTCTGCAGTGAATTTTGCTGCAGGAGTGCAAACAGCTCTTGCCAACATTATCATGTCACTGGTGGTGATGGTTGTGTTGTTGGCACTTACACCTTTGTTCAAATACACACCCAATTGTATACTTTCTGCCATCATCATTGCAGCTGTTACCGGGTTGATTGATCTCAAAGCTGCCTATCACATTTGGAAAGTTGACAAGGTCGACTTTCTTGCATTACTGGGTGCTTTCTTTGGAGTATTTTTTGTCTCTGTCGAAATTGGGCTCCTTATTGCTGTAAGTACTGTATCCTTTAAATATATGAAAAATAGTTTTTGCTTTCCTCAAAGTGTTCCAAGTCTGGTGAACCAACTATTGTCCTGTTTTGTGTGAAACTGTCATGCAAGTTTTTGCTGCAATGTGCATTGTTCTTCTAAGCATATATGCAAAATTGATTTTGGTTATCTTTGACAGGTATGTATCTCAGCATTGAAAATTATAGTGCATGTGATTGCACCCCACACAGCTGTCCTTGGAAAGATTCCTGGCACCAATATATACCGAAACATTTTACAATATCCAGACGCAACTCGCATACCTGGAATTCTTCTTGTTCGTATTGATGCTGCCATCTACTTTGCAAACACCAACTACATTGTTGAGAGGTGGGGTTTTCACTAAAGAAATTTGCCAGGAATTTCATAGTAGGGGGTTGAGTTTTGTTACCTGAATTTCTGACAAAACTGTTGCTGTTGCAGGCTCAAAAGATATGTCAATAGTGAAAATGAGTATTCAAGTACTGGTCCCAACAGTGTCCCTCTCCAATATGTCATTTTAGAGTTGAGCCGTAAGTGCAAATTGCTTCACACATTTCTATGAGGAAAGAAACTTGTGGCTTGATCATGTAGGAGGCTACTGCACTGTGTATATGCAATTTCAGTGTGCAAATGCAACCAAGTAATGGATTTATGTTGCTCACTTTCTATGTCTCTTCAAGCCCACAAGATGAAACTTCTAGAGAATTGAAGGAACATCTGACACTGAAGGAGTTGCATTTGCTTGGTGATTTATACAGCGGTTATGTCTATCGATAGTACAGCTGTTGGAGGACTTGAAGAGATACTAAGCATCTTCAAAAGGCGAAATATTCAGGTACAAGTTTATGTTCCATGATTTCATCCCCATTGTAAGCATTTCCTGGTGGATAAAAGCAGAAAAGTTTCACTGTAAAGCACAAAAAATTCCATTTGCTATGACCTCTCATCATTAAAACTGCTGTTGGGTGTTTTGTTGCAGTTAGCATTGGCAAATCCTGGATCAGAAGTACTGAAGAAACTGAAAAGCTCAGGATTCATTGAACACCTTGGGCAAGAGTGGATTTTCCTCACTGCAGGGGAAGGTACACAAGTTTGCAGTCAGCTCTTGCGCAAAAACTCCAACAATGGTCTTCCTACTGATAGGAAGGACACTGGACCTCAAAGTTGAGCCTGAATGTGAAATATTGCACCTCATTTCCTTTTGAGAATATACTTGTGATCAAATACTGTTGGTGTGCACTCCTTCATCTTATTGAAGACTCCACTAGCTTTCTTTCGCACCTTTTCTTGTGAACAATAGATTTACCATGAACCCATGGCATGTATCTAGACTCAGTTCTATCTTGTTTATATAGTTTTGCATCAACAACAAAGACTTACAGGGACTTGTGCTTAGATTTGTGTTATAAGTTCTATGACTGTACCATGCTCCCACAATAAATGCACTTTTGATTTACAACACCCAAGATGAGAAATGGGGATATATATCTCTGCTCATCATCTGCAGATTAAAACATGCACAAACTACTGTCAATTTTACCTTCTTGCAGCACAATTGTGATTGATTGTAGATCATGAAACTAAAACCCACAGACCAGCTCCTGTGAGTATGTTGTCACCATGGAAATTAGCACAAGTACATAATACAATTGAAATACGAGGGAGTTGAACATCATTGCTAATTCAAAGTCAGGCAAGAACACAATACAATTCAAACACAACAGGAGTCAAACAGCAAAATTGAATTCGAAGTAGCATTATCAACAAGACTATACAACTGAAGCCATGAGATGAGTCAAATACCATCGTGAATTTGAATTCAAATTCAAATTAACTCAATAGGATTTCACAATTGAATCTTACAATCACATGAGCTCATGTATACTGAAAGTGTGTCAAATCACTTGGATCATCACTTAGAGCATCTTGAGCAGTGCTCAGTGTATGTGACCCTGAAATAATAGTTCTCACATCCAACATAAAGCAAATATAACCAGCATAAGCTTAGAAATTGAAATATGCACAATGCACTTGTGATCAGCCTAATAGAAGTGAGTTATAAATTAAAAGACCTCTAATAATGCACATCATTAATTTCCGCATATGAAGAAATTGTGCACTGGTTGCAGGGTAAGAGCATCTCCAGCGGTTCACTGGAAACATGCCATGTTTTCACATCCAAAAGTTGTATTAAAAGTATTTCCTTCCCCACCCATGAACTCCACGTACCAAACTTTAAACATTGAGAAATCATGTAACGCTCACACATGGGCCAATTAGTGCGACCAGCCAATCAGTAGCAACAAATGTGTGGGCAGTAAATGCAAACACCTTACTTACTTACAATTTAGCGTCATTAAGTGGGCCAAACAACGCCTGGGCCAGAGAAACCCAATTGACGTTAAGTCTGATGAAGCAATTTAGATCTAACCGTCTAACATTGCACTAAGAATCTAGCAAGGATGCCTTGCTATTGACAGCTCAGCAATTCAGCCAAAGGTGTGATGGCAGTTAGTGGCAATGAACCTCTAAACCTCTCTCGAACACTTTGATAGGCAAGGCAAACCAACAAGAAGTGGTCCTCATCCTCAACCGCACCCAAGTTGCACAATTTGCAGTAATGCCGCTGCACCGGCACTTTCGCTAGCTTGACTTGCCTTCCTAGCTCAATCTGCAACTTGTGATTCGCACAACGAAAACGTGCCAAGCTTCTCCTAAGATGTGCATTGTCTACCCTGGAAAGGTACTCTTTGTACCCATACTGTGATGAGATATTCAACCCCAAATAGGCTCTCACCCTATTAGAGTCAGCAGCAGCCACTTGATGGTGTACAATGTATTGCCTTTCAGCCAACTACTTGAGGCGAGCATATGGTGGCAGCTGATCGCTATCGATGCACAAATTGTACGTCGACAGTCGTTCATCTACTTGTGCTAGCCAGCAGGCAAGCAATCGGCTCTTTCTACCCATAGCACTCTGATTCCCAAGTAAGACTTTTCGCCTAACTGCAAGCAACTACAACTGTACATCATAAGCTAGCCTGAGCATGCGATCTGAGTCTACCTTAGAACTGACACGTGAGAGAAAGCACATGGTCTATTGCCACCAAAATATTTCTAGGGGAAACATGCCAAACTCTGCCAGCACGACATAACTGGATGTCGTGGTGCTGACCCCAGCGATGACTTCAGAAAAGCCTAATGAACCACCTCTAACTGTTCGCGTGCCATGTGGTCTAACCATACTTCACACCCATAGTTAAGCACTGGTTTGACTAGAGCATCAAACAGCTGGCATTGTAATGTTGGATCAAAGATGCGCAGCTCTGTGCATCTGCGCCACAAAGCAAAAACTGCATTTTTCCCTGACATTGATAACTGCTGTATTGCAGCTTGCATACCTTTTGTGCCATGCAGCTCAACACCTAGATACTTGAAAGAGTTTAGTTGCTCTATAGCTTCGCCCTCATACTGAAAAGCCTGACACACAGACTTGAGTGTTTCAAACACAACAACCTTAGTTTTCTTGACATTCATAGTGACGTTCATAGCAAAAAGCTTGCAAGACATCCAGTTGCTTCTGCAATCCAATAGGAGTGTGTGCCATGAGAACTAAGTCGTCTGCATACAAAATCAAACGAACAGCTAGCTGTCCCAACATTGGTGGTGCGTCACCCTCCAAAGCATTCAGCCGTTTCTCTAGGCCCTCTATGAAAAGGCCAAACAGGAGCGGGCTGAAGGGGCATCCTTGCTTCACTCTAATGCGGCAGAGGAAAGTGGGCATGAGCCCCTCCTCTGGATGGTGCAGGCAAGCCTGGTCTTGACAATACATGGAGCGGAAGCACTCCAATATCCACCCACTAATGCCAAGTCCTTCTAGCACTTACCACAATAGGTCCCTTGGTACTGTATCAAAGGCTTTTTTGAAGTCCACAAAATAAATGTATAGCTTCTTTTTTTGAAATCTAGCTTGTTCGGTCAAAGTGCGAAGAATAAACAAGTTATCTGTTGTCCTGAAGTCCTTTTTGAAACCAACCTATCCTTTGGCATGTAAATCATTGGTCTCCGCCCATTGACTGATGCGGGACTCAAGAATCATTACAAACACCTTGGCTAAGACTGGTCCTACTGTGATCCCCCTGTAATTGTCAAACTGACTACAGTCACCCCCTTTGTATAGTGCATGTATGATCCCAACAGAGAGTGATTCATAATAGCCCTCACGCAATATTTTGTTAAAAGCAATCAATAATGGTTGTTACAGGGCAACAGCCGCATCTAAAAGGAACTCTGGTTTGATGTCATCAATGCCTGTAGCTTTGTGTCGTTTTAGCTTTTTGAACGCTTGTTGTACTTCAACTAGTGTGATGTCAACATTCAACTGTTCGCAATCAATACCATTGGGTAGAAAGGAGACCACCTGGGCTTGAATAGCGGCACCTGCCACAGCTCCTACTGTGGCTAGTGCCGCCAAAGGCTGCAGCAATTATTGGAAGCCATCCCTGAACGCTTCGCTGATGATGCCATTGACACCCTCAGCGCGCTTGCAGTACCACTTCCACAATGCTACAGGATGCGCCTTCGCTAAACCACATAGCTGCTTAGGCTTGAGCACATCATAAGCACGTTTCTTCCTTTTGTACAATTGTTTCATTTGCTTAAGTCTGACTTGCCTATCACCCAAGGCAGCAGTTTTCTTTTGTTTCCCATGTCTCTTGAAACCCCAATATCCTGCAACAATGTTGTGTACTTACACCCACTTTTACACCACTTTGGTGTATTGCATCACCCAAAACTCCAATATCCTTACACCCACTTTTACACCACTTTGGTGTATTGCATCACCCAAAACTGGAGTGAACCGTTGGAGATGCTCTAAGATATGCACTTTTAGATTGTGTAAACTTAAAATTTTAGATGCATATGTACAATAAGTTGAACATTAAATAACATTTAATCTTGTTAGGGGTTTCATTTTATTGACTTCATGAACTTCAGTTTTCAAATCAAAGGGAAGAAAATTCATTACCTATTTAAATTCATGAAACAACTCAAACAATATTTCATATTCATTCTTTATGAAATCAATAATATGATTTATGCAATCCAACAACTATTAACATGCCCAAATCGATGACATTCAACATTGTTTATTATGAACTACTTCTCAGCATTTTATTTTATTTTGGGAAACCTCACCAAAATGCAAAAAAAATTGGGGTTGTGACATCTACTTTTGTTTATTTATTTATTTATTTTGTAGGAACTCCCAGAAAAAGCAAGGATTTGGATTGGATTTAGAAGGTCTACTCTTACGAGTTGCCAAATGGTGGCAAGATTTTTTTTTAATGTATTGTCATACATGTCCCGTTGCTATTTAATGTTAAATCTTTCTTGAGATGCTAGCCAATGATACAACATCAAAAAAGATTGAAAACAAATCCCTACTACCAGTATGCAAAGAACCAAAAGGACAATGTCAGTAAACAAATGAATTAAAACCAAATTATTATTTTGCATGACTTAAATGATGGAACCATATAACATGTTTAAGTGACTTTGATTGCAAAATAAAATTGATCAAATAAATTGGGTTTTCCACCCATTTCTTTATTTAATCTATTTCATGCGACAAGTGAAATGTTTAGATTTTCGTTTGTCTTTTTGCACCCCCTTTGGCAAGTCTCTGTTG
Organism: Sphagnum contortum; assembly: GCA_963920785.1. Taxonomy (NCBI): domain Eukaryota; kingdom Viridiplantae; phylum Streptophyta; class Sphagnopsida; order Sphagnales; family Sphagnaceae; genus Sphagnum; species Sphagnum contortum. The sequence continues at coordinate 226,839 of OY987279.1, forward strand.
TTTTGTTTTGCAACCCCCATTTGTGGGTTTGCACTTTTGAGTGCTCTCTTTTGAATTGGACATGTGTCCTTTCTCGTTGTTCCTTCCTTTCCTCTTCGGGTGAGGCATTTTTTTCTTTAAATAAAGTTTTGACAGGGTTTTATCAAAAAGAAATCTAGAGAGCACAACTAGGCCTCTAGCGATGAGTTTTGGTTTCCAAGGTGAAACCAAAACTTTACTTTAGAAATCTTAACACCCATGCAAAGTCGCTTCCCTCTTAGGAGATCCAACAAATCTGTGGACAAGGTGATGTCGTTGGACGCCATCATGATGGAGGGAAATAATTGGAAAATGATGATGCGAAAATAGCTCAGAAGGAGATCAAGACTGGGTTTTGGAACTGCTTTTCACAATTGGTCATTTGCAATAGCTGGTCACCTTCCACAAGACAACTACCACAGTGAAGGCATAGCCTGTCTCACCGCTCTCAGACCTACGATACTGAAAAAGTACCATTTCATTGATGTGTGTCAAATGTTTCCTCAAATGCTGCCATCATGCTTGATCATGCTTAACTTGAATCTGCTGCAAAGTAAAATAGTACAAAGATGAAAGGTCAAACCATGTGGCAAAGGTGAAATGAAGTTCTAAAAGAGAGTGAAAACTGAGGTTCAGACTTCAACAGGTGCGTTTTCAAATAACCAGATTAAGGCAATTCGGCGATGTGGAATTGGTGATTTTGTGACGAGGACTTGGCAACTTAGCAAAGCGGATTTCACAAAGCGGTAAACTGAATGTGGACTTACGCTAGCCTTTTCACAAATTGGATTTGGCAAAATAAGAGACAGGCATGGCAATTCTCTTGTTTTGACACTTATTCAATTGCAATAACTGATTATTAGATCACCCGTCTAATTGCAATAATAACAATTGCAATTACTACTCTTAGATTATTGGTCATCTTATCTGATTTTTTAAACTCTGAAATTATTGGACATGATCGATTGCAATATGTGGTTATTAGATTACTTGTTCTGTTCTCTTAATTCTTCAACTCTGCCATTGTTGCTCGATATGATTATTGATGCTGAAAGAATTGGGACGGCAGGGGCACGCAGAAGCGAAAAGGCAAATGTGTGCGATTGCAGGCAGTGGAATTCGGAAAAGAATTGACAGAAACTACTTGCATTAATAATCGCTTAAGAAGAATCAGAAGAAATTTGATACTGGTAACGGTAGAAAAGAAATAGTATTTTGTAGGTCGGAACAGAATTGGCAAAAACTAGTTGCAAATTGCAATAATAATCAACACAAGAAGAATCAGAATAAATCTGATAATGGTAAAAAAGTGGTAGAAAAGAAAGAGTATCTTGGAGATTCTTGGACCACAGGAGGAAAAAAGGTTTGTAGATTCGTCGACGACAATAAGTGAATGTGATTATGCAATCTGCAATGTCCTGTTATCGGCCATCTACGAACTGGTCAATTGTCGCAAGGGAGAGAGAGAGAGAGTGGGGCCTGAAATCAAGCGTCAAAACATTGGGTCGGTTCCGAGCGTAGATTAGCTAAACTATGAGCCATTTGTCGGCAATCGCGCTCTCTGTGGTCGATGTTTTCTGGCGACCTGTTAAGGAGCAATAATTTCCTCGAACTTCTCCAGCTTACACCTGCATGCTACGTGCTTTCCCGTTTGTAGAACATGGTTGCGTCAGGGATGTGTCAGAAGAGTCGCTCTGGTTTCTTTGTTTTTTGCTTTGCGGTTTCTGTTGGGAGTTCCTGGCAGGCTCTGGGAAATGCGAGACCTTGGCCACATGTGTCGTTTTCTGGGATTGCCAAAGAGTTTCAAGGAAATGTGGGACATCCGCGTTTGAATGCATTTTGTAGACTCGTTTTGAAGGATTTGGGCATTGCTCCGTGTTCTGAAAATCTTTTGACCCCGCTACTTCAATTTTTGAGGAGGGGAAGAGGATTGTGCGGGGTTCTTTTAGGGTTTTGGGGACAGATGAGCTTCACACTAGAAGCAATGAAAAGCTTTGAGTTTTCTTGTTTTCTTTTTCACGTAGCAAGTTTCGATTGATGGACTTGGATTTATATCAAGCGTGGATGCGAAAACTCCACGTTGTTGCAGCCGCCGCAAATACTTTCTCTAGAGGTCCTGCTCGAAGCGTTCTTTTTTCTTGCTGTTTCCTCTCAAGACTCTTTCTGGCTGAGTTTCTTACCTGAGTTTTGTAGAGTATATGAGGTAATTGATATTCTTGGAGCAGCAGCTGTAGGAAATCTTTTGGAACCGCAGCTGTAAGTAAAAACACAGTCTTGATCTGTTGCACGCCAAATTGTGGTAGCTCAAAGTTTCAACAACTAGTACAATTCCAAACCCCCTTGAACAGAGGGGAGATCAGCGTTTGTGCCATAGAGAGAGGCAGAGAGAGAGGCACACAGAGATGGGGGATGTGGGAGGGTTGGCAACCACGGAAATTTTGCGCCATCCGCCTGGGCTTATCTGGGCGATAGTTTGCGCAATACTCTTATGTGGTGGAACAGGAATGTTAGCGACAAGAAAGCGAGTGAAGAAACAGACCGACATGAGAATTTTCCCTGTATTGGAAATTCAGGAACATGCACTATTTGTAGTTGAAGAAATTCTGTACTTCTACATGGGGATTGTGAATATTGTACTTGGGATTATCTTCTGGGTGCTTGATTTCTTTTACGAGGGGATGCCACCACGGAATGCAAATTACTTTCCAGTTGTAAATCCTCTTGTGAAAACACAAGAACCAGATCTTGTGCCACCCAAGGATTCCTCTTCCCCTTTGTCAGCAGATCAGGATTTGATTCTTCGACGTCGAAGGGCCGGGATATTCAGATCACGGAAGGGCACTCGCGAGTCATGTGGGTGTTGGGGTTATCAGGTCGATGACATACCAGCACCCTCTGCCACCACCAACATGGGAGAACGAGAGGACAATTCCTGTCCAAATGGAATAGCAGAATCCAAGGTATGCTACTCCTTGGATGAATATGGGTACTCTTGGTCTTTTTGGAAATGTGCTTGTTTTGCTTAGGGTTTGTGGATTCTGTGCTTCACGGCTTTGCTTAGAAAAACTTGAACTCTTGAAGACAATGCACAAGGGGAAAGTTAGGCAACAAGTGGAGCATATGTGATACTTTTGAAAAGGGAATAATTCAAGCTCAATGGTCACTGAAATTTTCTCAAGATTGGGCAGTTCATTGAAGACTTACACTCACATGCTCCATGAAGACAAAGAGTTTAACCATGTGAATGATAAATGTTATTTCATTCTGTACAAACTGCATCAAGATGTACATCTGCACCCATTGCAATGTTATCTTCAGAGTGTTGTTGTGGAGTTTGATCTCCTATCTTGTAGAAATGCACAACTGCATCAATCATACACAGGCTTTAATATGCTCCTCTTCTGCACTGTCTGAGACTAGTGTTTGCTCTGGGTCTGAAATGTTTTTGTAGCTGAATTCATGACTACAGTTTAGGTGTTTGATTACATGCTTAAGTGTTTAAATGTGTTGGTCGGATTCAGGGGAAGAACAATGGAGAAGTAATGGACCACCCCCGTCCCCGATGGTCAGAGTGCCAATGCCCAGAATGCACCATGCTTATGATGCCAATGAGATTGGCAGCTAAAAACCTCTTTGTACGCTGCCCTGATTCTCCAACAGGTGAATCAAGATGTACAGATAGTCAGGGCCAAGAAATCCCAATCAATTCTAATTTAAGTGCCCTTGCTTTGCACCTTGGTGATTCAAAGTTAATCCCAAAATTGTCATCAGACCTTCCATCAGTTCCACAAATTTCTGACAACTTAGACATCAAAAGTAAGCTCTTGGCAACTCTTCTACCATTGTGCAAGGGTCTCTATAGTTGCATCTTCTTAACCTACACTGAAAACAATTAGTCACTTATCTAAATTGTGTTATTGGATGCAGATCAATCTGCAGTGATTTTTATTCATGGATTGTTTAGTTCGTCATTGTTTTGGTTTGACACAAAACTCGTGCCAAATTTGAGCAAGGAGATAAAGGAACAACACCGTGTGCTAGTTCCTGACATTTTGGGGTGTGGGAAAAGCCCAAGACCTGTTGATAGTCTATATTCGCTATCAGACCAAATTGAAGCACTTGAGGAGTCATTGATAAAGCGGCATGGACTAGAGAGCTTCCATCTTGTTGGCCACTCTATGGGTTGCATTTTTGCTCTGGTTCTTGCAGCACGGTGCCCAGAGAGAGTGCGTTCCATCACACTTATTGCCCCAGTTTACACCCCTGGGGCTTTGGCAGAAGATGGGAAACTTGCTCAGCTTCCTTGTGAAGCTGTTTTCACATTTGTTAAGCCATTTTCTGTAAGTGTTCTCCAAACTCATCTTGATTACCATATATCCTATGTTCTACTTATGATCTCCATATTTTGATTTTGAGGATATGAATACAGGGCACTATAGTTTGTGGGCATTCTTGTGAACAAGGTGGTTTCATGATTGGCATCTGCCATTATGGTCTACACAAGGTCAAGTCATGGGTGCACACAGGTTATTTCGTGTGAAATAATACAATGCCTTTTGTGTTTCATTGATAATGATGCTCCCTTGTTGCAGGTCAAGGGAATTCGGGCTTTGTTAATCAGTAAATACTACAATGTTAGCCGGTTTGCAGGCATTTTCTTCTATTCAAGGCACAAGTATTGGGTGGATCTTTTTTACCGGCGATTAAAGCGGTAAGCTCATTACATTCTCTGGTGTAATTTAGGATTAAACAGAGAGACCTTATAATATGCATCTGAGGGTACTTTGCAAATTGATTTCTGTTGTAACTAATGCCATTTGGTGCATATGTTTTTCTGCAGTTATCCAATCTCTTTCATTGCTGATTATCTCACGGTTTATCATGATGCTGCTTGGCATACAATCCACAATTCATTGCTTGCTGGTTCCCATACAATTGTACCCTCCCTGACAAAGCTACAGAAATATGGGCAACGAATCCTAGTGATCCATGGAGTTGATGACACCTCCTGCAAATTCACTTTGTCTCAAGAAATGAGCGAAACATTCAGCATTGTGGATTTGCATGCCGTGCCTGGCCAAGGGCATGTAGATGTCCTTTGGAAACGAGACCGAGAGGCATTGGATTTAATTGAGGCAGAAATCCTTTCAGGAGATGCAAAATTTGGGTCAACTCGTGTGCAGGACTCGAACAAAAAGATATGATCAATCCTTGTCTGCAGAAAACTGGGAGTCTTTGTAACTCTAGTAATAAATAACATTATTTTTTCTACTCCTGGAAATAGATGTAGATATGGCAGTAGTAACCACAACCAGATGTGTCAACGGGTTGAGGGTTTTGTCAAAGTGAGCCTAAGTAATCCTGATTACAAAAGAACTGGGAGGCTTGATAAAGGGCAAGGGTATTTTTTTGTCATCACAGGCATGAATTCAAAACAAATGAATTTCTGTTTCACTTTGCAATGATATATGCTTTGGTGTGGGGTATATTATGAGGATGCTTTGGAATGCAACTTTTGCCACAGAGGTCTATGTGCCATGAAAAGATTGCAGTGTTCATTTGTTTTCCATATGTCCAAAATCTGCGTTTAAGGTGTACTCTGATGGAGTCCTCGTGCAACCTGGTTAATGGATGGAACAGCAGACAAATATTGACACTCTGAACTTTTAGAGTGTGACCAAGATATAGCAGCTCAAGATGAAGTGAGGCAACTGCGATCTTCATGTTATTAGATCTCCACCTTAAGTTTTGAGCACTGTTTGATGTCTTCTAACTAGCTTGAGATAATCCTCTGTTTAGCTGCCTCAGCAAAATCTCAAGAAATTATGTCCAACCATCACACACTGCATGGTGTATCCTTGGGCTCTGTGTGAATTAATTCAAGATAAAAAAGTTTAAGCAACGGAAGTGCTCCAGTTGAACTACTGATATGCTCCATCATGCTGTATGGAGACATGCTCCATGGAGAAATGCAGATTGGATTTGCAGGAAACCAAGTTTCACCCTTTAGCAAGAAGGGCCTTGGCTGTAGTTAGCAGCATCCCAATGGATTTTTCCTTTCTACCAGGTCAAAACATATGAGGCTCAGTTGGCACCACATACTACCCTGAAAACATTTCACATTTTGAGTAAGATCGCAGGATATATGAGAGCACCGAAGTATTGATTAAATAGAACTCTTGAAAAACTTAATTGGAATGTCCATACATCAAATCTTGGCATGTACCTTTGAATGTTTAGATTTAAACTTCTTTTCATGTACTAGTTTTACCATGAACCACCATCTAAAGCTCTAATGATAAAGATCTTCAAAGTCCAACTAACTACAATTTTACCTACACGTAACAAGGAGAATTTGTAAACACATGCTTTGAAACAAAACTTGCCTATTTTGTACAATTCATTATCTTTTTCCTTTTGATTTGTTTAGTTTTATATGATTGGCTTTTTAGGTTTTAAATTATCGTGTTGAAATATGTAACTTTTAGAACGTGAGACCTATTTGCAATTACGTTCCTAATTTTTTTTTAAATTCATGGGCACAAAACATCTCCATTTCCACTAATTCATCATGTTTTATCAAACCTCATAATTCACATTTTTCTTTTCACACATCATCGCAATCTCATTCTACACCCCCATCCTATGCAAACCATGCACCATCAATTTAGTGTCAAAAGGGGTCATATTTCAAGAACTTTGTGCAACAAGTGGGGACACCATACAACTTGTCCTCTTTGTTCTTATATTTTATGCATTTAAATCTCCATATTTTATGAACACTGTAATTGTGATGGTGATGTCATAGTCATCCCATCTGCCATGGGAACTCATCAAGGTGATCCTTTAGGAGAGGCATTATTTGCCTTAGCTCACCTTAGGGCATTATGTTTTACAACTATCCATTTCCCCTCCTATCTATTTCCATCCATTATGGATGACATTCACATCATCAGCTTTATTCCATTGTATCCTCTACATATGAACACTTTCAGACTAAACTTCATGCAATAGGTTTTTCTATCCAACTTCAGAAATGTGTTACATGATCCCCCTTGGATTTGCCACCCACCTTCGACACCCCATTCCAATTTAACACATCATAAAAAAAAAATTAGAGTTTTGAGAGTTTCATTTGACACCTCATTATTCAAATCATCCTTCATCAAAGATACCTTGCTAAAAGATGTTCAACATGTTGACATTCTCCCTAGGTTGAACATGTCCAAGTAGACTTTGGAATATTAACTCATTGTTACATGCAATAACCATTGTATCTATTACATTGCACACCTCCCTCTCCCACCTTCATAAATTCCCTTGTTTCTTTTTATTTTTCCCTCCTTCAAATGTTTAGACACCTCCTAGGTCTAAGGTCCTTGGATAGCCTTAAATGACTTTTAACCCGTAAACAAGCCTTAAACCCAACAACTTTTGGTGGCATTAGGTTCATACCGACATCCACCATCACCCCAACAACCTATTTAGGGAGTTAGGCCTTTGTAGCCTCAATCATAACTACTAGGTTCATGGTCAATCAATGTTTGTCCTTTCTTGAAGTCTTAGAACAAGTTAACAACATATTCCCTTTCCAACAACACCTTAAGACAACATGTGATCTTCTACTACCCCCAGCACGAACGTGTCTCCTCCCTTTTGAACAACTCATCAGACAACAAATGGTTCATCTCTAAGATTCCATTTCGGAACGTTTGCACCATCATACTCTTTCTAGCATGCTCTCTAACAAGATATTTGAGGCCCATCATGCTTGAATTTATCATGTTTTGGCCCTTCGGCAAGCGTTTGGCTTATAGTTTAGCTAATTTTCTCAATTTTTCGATTATCCTTTCCAATTTTCTCCATAGCGCTTCAGACATAGCTCGGATTACCACATTTTTCAATTATGGGCCTCCCCTAATGTGTGCACACATTTCATCAACCCTATGGGCATCCATCTCTTACATTGTGTCCATAGCAATGAATGCATTATGACCCATGATGCAATTCGTGACATTTTGTTGCCATTATGCGAGATGTTGGCTTCCATGTGGGACGAAAACAACTACATGTGTTTCCTCCAATCACAATCAATTCCTCCCATCAATGAGTTAGCATTGTGCTCACCAAAGATGGAATTTGCACCTTAGTTGACATTGTTATAGTTGACCCGACACGTGTGGATCTACTTCCCCAATCTTACGCAACTCAAGGATTTGTTGCCTCCGATGCAGTTCAAGCCAAAAAAAGGAGTTACCATGACTAACACCCCACAAATCAATTCTTCCTTCTAGAAATTGAAATATTTGATTGTTTACACAAACAAATAGATGTGTTTTTACACAATTTGCCAATGTTATTTGGAGCCTAAAAGGACTAGAAAGCCCTTCCCTTTCTATCTTGGTTAATTTTCTTTGTCAAAGAATTTCAATTATGTTGCAAAGGATGTCAGCATCTTCCATCTTAAGTCGAGCAATGATGGTAGGCCTAGCTACTTCCCGACTTCCACCCCTTTAGAACACACCCCCCATCACCACAACTAACCTGTTACAAGCTATTGGTTGTTGAGATGGAAATTTTTTGACATCTAGTTTGCGTTAAATTGACATCCTTTAAATTATCCCTTGTTTTTAATACCTTTGTACATTTTCCAAACATGTGGTGTGTTTCATAAATAATGTTTTTCAGAGTCTTCCCAGTACCAACTATAAGAGACATTTCAAAATGTGCATCAGATTCAAAATCCAACTTCCCCTGGCTGATCAATCTACGTGGAGTGATGAGCATGTCTGAATTGTGAAATAAGTGATTCTTACACAAACACCTGGTTCAAACCTCAAAAGGAGTGCCACATTGTGGCTGGATACAAATTAGAAACCCCACATGGTTGCTGGAAAGGAAACCTGTGAAACTCAAAGAAGCATCCTAAAATCAGGTATTACCAGAAGACTCATAATAGAATGTAGAAACTAATACAACATTAGTTGGATAACAGAACAATACCAATTTTTGAAGGTGACACTGATCCACAATATGGAACATGCAATTCATGAGTTTAAACAAGTAGCCCACAATTAACAACAAATAACACAAGACAAGTTTAATGGGTGATCTCTCCCACTACTCCCACTACTTCTCCAAAAGGATGTGGACTTCGAACCCTAGAGAATCAAAAGACAACCACAACAAAGTTGGGACAAAACCAAATGCTCTATAACAACAGAACGATTCATTGTTGAAGATTGTGGACAAATTAATATATTAATAGATTATTGAGAAGTGCTCCATACTTGCCATTTCAGTGAACCTAAATAGAATTAAAAGATGGAGATATAGAGATTTCAGAACCCACAACATATCAACAAACAGGAAGAAGGAAAAGAGGGAGACCAGCCGTAAAGACAGTGACATCACCCACATGTTCAGTGACCTTCAACAGCAACAAACATGATCTATGGTGGTGCAGAGCTACCATACATCCCAAGTGACATCAAATAACAAGTCACTTGTAGGTTCATGATCTCCACACAACAAGCAGCATGTATATCAGCCCCTGGCAATTGATGGAGACCAATGTGATGCAGTAACCACTCTACTGAGTGGCTGGCAGCCAAGACTGGTAGCAACAGGAAGACTCAGGCATGACATTGGCTAGTTCAACAAACATAAAAGAGGAGGAGATGACCATAAAACCAAGGAGAAAAGGGAACATAAAAAGCAGAAACCAAAAAACAAACCAAAGAAGGGAAGAAGAAAAGAACCGCAAAACAGCATGGAGAAATTGAAGATTGATGTTTGAGCCTTTTGAAACTTGGGTTGTCACTCAAATCAAACAAGGTTGTGAACAAAGAAGATAGATGATACACTTACTTCAAAAAATCCAGCCAAATTGGACTGCTCAAAAAACCCTGGTTCTTGGGCTCTTTGTGAAGCATTTCAAGATTTGAAAAGTTAAGCACTACTGTCTACATAAGTGCTACAGTCCAACTCCTGATGTGCTCCATTATGCTCTATAGACATTGGAGACATGCTCTACGGAGATATGGAGACTGGGTTTTTTAGGCAATCAAGTTTCAACCTAAAGTGAAATTCCTTGGCTGCAGTCAGCAGTAGCCCAATGAATTTTTTCTTTCAAGTTTAGAGTTATGGGCTTGAGTTGTAGTGATCCATGGAGTTGACGACACCTCCTGCAAATTCACCCTGTCCCAAGAAAGGAGGCAAGCAATTAATGCTGTAGATCTGCATCTTGTGCCGGACTAAGAACATGTCAATGTCCTTTGGAAACGATCTCGGAAGGCGTTGGACTTGATTGACACGGAGATTCTTTTTGACGACGCAAGGTTTGGGAGCAACTACTCACCATCGGGTTGTGCGTCAATGGCCCTCCAAATGAAACTTCTGCAGTTTTTCGAAGAACCCAAACAATGTGTATTTGAATTCTAGGTCGACCTCAGAGATGAACTTGAGCTAAATGTCGTCAAATACGTTGGCGTTGTGCCAGCAATCATTGACCGTGCCCCTCACTCCGCAAAACTATGACTACCTTCACTCTTCTCACCACTGCAGATTAGGGCACGAGAGATTACCGAATTCCATTAAGAATCCCGTTAGAAAACGAGTTTTGCCAGACGATAAAGTGCACGAGGGAGGCGAAACCGACAGTCCTGGAAACAGATGCTGTTGTGGGTCATGAAAACATGGATCACCAAGGCACATTGAATATTTCAATCTATTTTTGGCAGAAAAGTTGGGCGGAAATAGATTGCAAAAGGAGTGTGATACAATCTGTCAGGGAGAAGAAACGGGAAAAAAATGGGAAACAAGAACCAACCTGGGATTTGAGATATCGCAAGTCCCCTTCTATGAAAGATCTTGCAAGGAGTACATCTTGTGTACATGCAGAAAGAGCTTGCCAGGAGTACATCTTGTGTACCTGCACGCCTCCCGCCCTGCAACCGCCATTGTGGTCTCTTACCTCACCTATCTCTGGTTCTCTACTTCTTCTGCACCCTCAGATCATGTGGATTCACCTTACGAGCACAGATCAGATAAACTCCAATCGCATACTCCCCCTCCACGGCAGATCTCAAGGTCAGCCACATCTACATCTGGGTACTTAGTCTGGGATCACGTTGCTATTGCTAATCAAAACCCTGCACCGACTCAGGTTATGAAAAGGGCAGACAAAAAACTGTAACCCGTCCAGCAAACACGGGGCACACAAGGGCAGTTAATTGCAGCTCTTTCTTGCATCATCTTTTTCACACACATCCATATCTCTCAAGTTCTCTGGTGATATTGGTGGGTCCTATGCGCCTCCTCCCGTCCAGGCATTTGACTTTCCTCTCTGCACGTTCCTCTTCACAGTAATTCGCAGTAATTTGCGGCACTCTCCAGCTCTCTCAAGCTCTCTGGTACAAGATGTGTCTATGAGCGTCTCCAACCATCTTCTTCGCACTAATTATGCTTTTTCCTTACGGATCACAGCACTCTCCCTCTCTCTCAATCTCTGTTAGCTAGGTACGTTTTGTTCATGAAATCCTCTTTTGATTTTACTGCTTTCTTCCGGTCCAAATTGATTGTCCTTTGCTGATCTCACAGGATTTCAACTACCTCTGGTCCTCGTCGTTTTGCTGAATCTCTCTCTCTTTCCCCTGCTCTCTTACTTAGGTGTCGACTTGATCAAATCTAAAAAGGTTGTAACCCAGAAGCCATCTCTCGTCATGGATAATATGTTCTGGCAAACATCGGGAGGGCCGCAGCTCCTCCTCGGACTGAAACATGGACATGGCTAGCACCGCGAGCACGTTACATATCAGCAAGTGAAGAGTTGTCTACTGAAAATCTCACCTCAGTAACAGAGCGGACATCCTAGGGGTCCGTAGTTGAGCACCTTTTAGTACTAGCTTCAGTTGGAGGATCCAAGTCTAAAAGAACACTCGTCCTACCAAAGCACACATGCGCACCTTTCATGTAGGGTAAGGACCCAAAAGGGGGCTGTTCTAGGAACTCAGACCCGGTACAAGGCAAGAGTCAAGTGTGGAACTTCAATTCTCATGAACCACTGGGTTGCCAATACCTTTTCACTTACAACATTCTTGCAACATATGCAACGGACACTTACTTGTAGTGGACTCAGTTGACAGCATTGCAGTTGTGAGGACCGGCACTGTCCAAGGCTATAAAATCAGCATTGTGTTAATACCCTAACATCAAACTAACTGCCAGTTCACACCTTGCCAAGCTTTACTTTAGGGCTTCAACCCCACCAGTAATTCTTTTATTAACAGAGTGGAACACTCTAATGTACTTTCATTTAGTAAATATTTGGCAAGTGTGGTATTATAAGCACCACCTTTCTCCAACACACATCCATTTTATGTTGATGAGTTAGAATTCACTCAGAAATTCTTAAGGTAGATAAACATTGGTGAGCTAAGGTGGTCACAGAAATTATGCAGAAATCCAAAGCTCAAAAACATATTAGAAGCATGTCTCATCGCAGCATGTAGTAGCCCTATAACCCCAATGCAAAGTTTTCTGCACCAAGTGACATAGAAGTTGTTGAGGATGACAACTCAATATACATACCAAGGTCTTGCTGTGAGATTCTGGCTTGGAGATGAGATAGTCAACCCTGACACAACAGGTATTGGTATAACAGTGCAGAGGTACCAAGTGACAATGCTTATGGCCTATTTGCAGCATTGCAACTTCATCCAACTTGTGTGAAGAATATGGGGATAGGAGTCACAACAGAATTAAGAGTGTTCATTTTAGTTCTTGCAAGGAGCCCAAATTGAGACCATACCCTGCTCTCTGCACCTCACAACAAACCTCCTCACAAAGAACACAACAGGGGCACCAAACAAACATTTTCAAAAACATGAAGCATACACCACACAAGGAGAAGTTGTGAAGGACTGGAATTGTTACAAAGGGACCTCTGCTATTTCCAATTCCAAAGAGGATATATTATGGCCTGAAATTACCTTGTTCATATCTTGAGGTGGGGGAACTAACCCTTGTTGCAACTGCTGTAACTGGTGCACTACATGGGACATCCGTGGCCGCATTCCTGGGACATGCTGAGTGCATGAGTACACCAAGTCCACTACCGCCTGTACTTGGCTGCTGTCTGGGATAGTCACAATTAAAGGGTCCACAAGCTCAATGAAGTGTTGTGATTGAACCAAAGGTGTGGCCCACTCAAACAGGCTCTGCCAATCAGGGGTATCCACTTCTACAATTGGCTTGCGCCCTGTGATAAGCTCCATCAGTAGCACCCCAAAGCTGTACACATCACTTTTTATCGTAACTTCATTTCTGTATACAAATTCAGGAGCCAGGTAGCCATAGGTGCCACCAGCTATTGTATGGCCAGATGTGGATTCACGCAATGCCACCTTTCTCCCACCCACCCCAAGAATGTGTGCATCAAATTGCTCATCCAAAAGAACATTACTTGCCCTAACATCTCCATGCACCACATGTGGTTTTAAAGTATCGTGCAGAAACCTGTACATAACAGATAAGCAAACCCAGTAGAATATTACTTGCTGTTTTTCTCAAGCAGGAAACCAGCTAGAACAAAACTAAAACACAGAGTGAGGTCTTGAAAAACACCAGAAAGACAACAGCGAAAAAAGACAGGAGCTTACGCAATGCCTTGGGCAACTGTGGTAGCAATGCGAATTCGCTCACCCCAGGTAAGAGTACGAGCACCTGCTGGCAAATCATGCAACCACTTTTCAAGGGAGCCATTTGGAATGAAGTCATAAACTACAAATCCTGTTCCACCATGATAGGCACACCCTTTCACACCAACTAGGTTGGGATGTCTTAGCCGTGCTGTCCGTGCCAAGTCATGAACAAACTCCTTCTGGCTTTGAAAACCTGTTTGCTGCAGGCTCTTCACTGCCACCAATGTACCATTTGGCAGAATCCCTTTGTACATTCGACCCCCGGCCCGAGCCTCCCCAAGCAAATTTGCTTCAGAAAAATGTTGTGTGGCACTCTCTAATTCATTGACTGTGTACAACCTAAATGCAGGTACTATCAGCCCACTGGCATTTGAGAGGCTTGCTAGTTTTTGGAGACGAGACCTTCGCCGTCTCTTGCTGCGTCGGTAAGCCAGCAAAAAACACATAACGCCCATTGTCGTGATGAATATGAGTGAACTTACAACAGCCAGTATGATAACATATTCTTTGTCGGGTGCCTTCTGGTTGCAATCTACGTCCAGACAAGATATCAAAGGACTCTATATCAGATCTCACAAACACCCGCCAAGACAATTATGTAAACTATGCTAGATGCAAACCTTGAAAGCAGCACTGATCAGATCCTTCGGACAAGGACGATCACAAAACAATTCACCTTGCTAGAGACAAAAACATATTGATGAAGAACATAATGCACACCTTGTCCAAGTGAACAGATAAAGGCATGCTTGGAATTGCAGTACTCCCACAGAACTGTGGAACTTGTCAATACTGTGCACATCAATGACGCCTCCCCATTCAAGCAGCTTGTTACATTCGAGCAGTTCATTACAGGAGGTGCAGGCACCCATGGTAGATCAGTTGTGTGTGTTGAGGCGCAATTGCTCCACTGCCACTGGTCCACACTGTTTGTAGCCTGAGGCTCCAGCTGTGTCTGCTCCCAGGGTTCAACCCTTGCATATGTCAGGCTCGAGAGACATCACACCTAAAATTTGTGAGGGGGAACATTGGGGAGGAAGTGTTCACCTCATGGCCTCCAACCCAACAACCATCTGTAGTTCCACTCGTGCAAATTGATTGCAGGTACTGGTACTCTTCTCTGGTATCAAGTGATGCAAGATGCCCGCCTTTTGCTACGCATGTGCTCTCTGAGTCATTCCAGTCGTTTGTGCTGGTCGTAAGAGAGAGACACACGTTTTCGTTGTATCCTTCTTGCCATCCTGCTGGGCAAGTCCCTGCAGTCCACAGCAATAGTTAAATAGAAAGCATTCGCCCTCCATGTCTACACTACTCTCAAAAGAAAATGCTCTTCTCGCTGGTCTAACCGCAAGTAAAGGAGACTCCCACAAAAATCCGAAGCAGAAACATCTCCACCTGCATTCAATAATTTTCGAAGATCCTACAGTGAAAACCATACCAACACAGAGCAGGGTTGGCACTTACCACATTCAGAGACAGAAACGGAGTAGAAAAGACAGTACGCGAGGAGCAGGTACCGTAGTCTTACTGTCTCTGTCAGGCATGCCTTCATGCCCTGCCTGTTCATTTCCCCCGCCAAACCAGCACCAACAACACCCCCACTCCACACATTACCTAACACTACTCCATTCCAAGAAATCCACACCTTCCATCAGGAAGAGAAAACCAAACATCACAAGAGAAAGCACACAAGAAGTTGGAAGTAGGAGGGGGAGAGAGAGAGAGAGGAGGTGAGGAAGGGACGCTCACAGGTGGAGGGAAAAGCAGCGGCGAGTGCTGAGGAGGTCAACAAACTGGCTCCTCTTTCTTTTCCTCTTCTTCCTCTTGCTCCTCCTGCGATTTCCCTCCAGATTGCAGCATGCGTTGTGTTGGCGCAGTGAGCACCATATCCCCAACCCCCCGTCCCCCACACACTTCAACTGCAGCTTATTGTCATGATCCTCATCCTCCTCCCCCCTCCTCGTCGGACTGCAACTACTCGTGGGATTAGCGTTTTGATATATGTGATGCAGCAGACATCACCGCCGCCGCCACCACCAACACCGCCGTCATCCCCATCGCCAACAAAGCAACACAAAAAACAAACAACCCCCAAAAAACACGAAACACCAAAAAGACAAGCGGAAAAAACACAAACAAAAACATAAGAACAAAAGCCCCTCCCATACACACACACACACACACACACAAACAGACGAAGCTCACAGGGAGAGAACTGGGGGGAACAGAAATGGGAACCAACTTGGGGTCGCACTCACATGCTATCTCTCTACATCGGGTAACGGTTCCTTTGTTCTAAACCCACACGGGGAACTTTTCGGGAACAGGTAGGGCAGAGCATAAAGATAGCAAATGACCAAACACAAACAAAGGGAACGTGATGCGAAAGAGATGCCTATGGCCGCGTTGTTACTGTTGACGGTTTTTCAATTTTGAAAAAAGCTTCCGCAGCAAATCCGTGTGAAGGATCCTATTTTTACCGCTCCGGTTTTCTTTTTCACCGGTCTAGTACCGGTTCCCTTACTTTAGGTACCTAGACCTAGATGGTTAGCCTTTCGAACTTACCAACGTTTGAGAACTAGATTTGTAGCTCCATAACTTACTTAGGTAGGTAGGTATAGGTACCTAGATTATTGTTTACTAGAGATTTTCTTACTTTTCTACCTATGTGCGTTAATTACTTATTACTGAGATACGGGTAGCTGGATCCTAGGTACCTACTTACTTTTAGGGGTCCGTCTTTGTCATCCTTCTGGCCGTCTTGTTGGAATCTGGGGCGTTCAGTTATAGCAACGGGTAGATCGAAGCCGTTGCGTTCAAAACGTACCCATAGCAAGCGTGCGTATATTGCGTGTGGGATAGATGGATGAATGCGTAAACAGATTGGGAACGACTGAGTGGATGAAAATGTGTGTGATTCGATTCATTGGCTTTCAACCAATCCCCAATACCCACATGAAAAATTGACTGTGCACCGTCTGGGCCGTAGTGAACCAGCACCCACCAGCGCAACATCCACTGGATGCTTGTTATTACTCAGTTGTGGATGAACCTTAACTAGGTTAATATTTGGTTTCACCTTGGTAATCAATTTTGTACAAAATAGGTCTCATATATAGGTAGATAGGTAGGAAAATAGGTAACTACTAGGCAAATAGATGGTTTATACGTTTATACATAGGTAATGGCTGTTTTTACTACCTACCTACCAACAACCTGCTTGTGGGTAATTGGTAGGTAGGTAAGGGAAAAAAAAAAGGAATTGAGCAAAGCACCATGGTTAGCTAGGGAACTTGAACTCAACAGAAAACTGTTTCCTGACCACTTATCATTCATCCTTCGTGGTTAACTGGTGGGTGCTGGTTGACTGTGGCCGTCTCCGCTGCTATGAACATGCGCGTCTTTGGCGGTGTGAAAGGCGACAGGTGTCTGGCCGACAGGGCATACTCGTGTTCGTGCACCCCATTTCTCCATAGTTTCCATGTAACTGAAATTTGAATAGGTTCCTTTGCACACTTGATGTCGGTGTGAAAGTGTCGCTTGCACAAGACAAACCCGTTCACACGTGTTTTGACCGATACTTTTGAATCGATTTGAAATTTAGGCTTGCACGAGAGAAACCCGTTCACACTTCTTCATTTTTCTTTTCTTTTTTTTACTTATGGTTTCAAATGAGGGGTCAGTTCAAATTTCAACCGGTCTCTTGACGAGTTGAAATTGAAAATGACACACAAAAAATAATCGGCATATTTTATTTGAAAAAGAGGGATATTGAACTTGACAAATAGTTAAAAACTTGAAGCACAATTTGTATATTGCAACATTTCTTTGTGATTTTCAACATCATTGACTCCTTTCTTTTCATTGCTTGAATTTTGTAGCTTGATTCAAATCACCAATTCACAACCAATATCGAAAACTAATGATGAGATTAAGAAAATTGTACAATTCAAATGCATAAAAAACCAAAATGGAAAATTATCATTTGACATGTATTATGGCATGAGCTCAATAAGGGTTCATTCCAACAAGAAATTGTCATTTCATTGGGTGATAATGAGTTGAACTAGGGCTTATTCCAAAGCATAATCAATTATGCCAACCATCCATTCACATTGCACACAATTCCTTTATACTTCATGCTTCTTGCAAGTCAAATTGAGTAACATGAAAGTGGAAGTAGGAGTTGATCACCTATCCCACCTAAGAAAACAACTTGGAAAAATGTTGGAATATGACAATGAAATGGGTTACATACAATAAAGGAGTCACCCCAAATCTTAATGTCAATTCCACATATTCTTCCATCTTAGAAAACACCTAGCTAATAATACACACAAAAATACAACCTAACTTAATTTTCAATTAAAAGGCCACATGAGATGAGATGAAAGTCTAGCATCCAAAATCCCATGTATCAAGTTGAGCGAATTGCATCCTTGAGTTGAACCTTTCTTTACATTAAAAATGTTTTTTTTTTCAAAGCAAAATGAATATGTCTAAATACATAGAGGTTTAATTTGAAATTTTGAATGATAAAAAATAATTATCAACATGTAAAGGGAGCCAAACTATTTTACTTTTATTGTATTTCCTTCATGTTATTTGTCAGAACCATATCTATGAACTTGCAAACAAGGTTAAGGTAAGACAATGGAAAGAGGCTAGGAAAAATCCAATCCATATAACAAACTAAGTACATTTATCTGGTGAAAACAACGTGTGTATGAATGCACGAGAAAAGTCTTTTAGGCTCCCAAATGTACCCACTTCAAAAGTTGAAAATCCAAGGGATGTAAAATAAATATTGTCCAAATCTAATGATATTAACTTATTGAAATTTTATTCTTATACATATCAAAATAATCAAACCAAATAGTGTCCAAATTAAGATAAATAATTTTGGAAATACTACAATAAAATGGGTTGTATTCCTTAAACTAATATTTGTTACATATGTTATTGTTATTTGAATGGTCAAAACTGAAACTACATTTAAGTTCTAATTGAATTTAGGTTCTAATTGAACTTAAATGAAGATTTTGAAAAATCGAATCCAGTCATATTGAAAAGTTTGATATGGCATTGGAAGACTTTTTTCAAGAGCTAAAAGATACAATCATGACCAAAAAAACAATGCGGACTTCATTTACAAATAAGTAATCATTAACTATGTTTTTAAGTTGAAGGAAGGAACATCATTTTTTTTGTGTTTAATTGACAAAGTTAAAATATCAGTATGTTGTCGTGGATGAAGGTGGTTGACTGAACGAATAATAAAATGTGCATGATGAGATATTGTTAACTTTAGGTTATAAAAGGATCTCTCAACTTGCACGCAACTTCAATGTAAATGGTGAAAACTTTGCTTGAATGTCTCTTCGAAGATTTGTTTTGTGTTTTTTGTGTGTTGCGATGTAGTAGAATTTGAATATAAAACATTGATTTTATCAATTCTAGTTACTACCATGATTCTTTTGTCTTTGCATGCGGCTTTGGCAAGAATGGTTATCTATAATTTTAAAAAACATATGAAAACAATGCCAAAGGAAGCAAAACATATATAAGTGCAAAAGAAAGTATCCAAGGTATCATGCATGTAATTTGTCATTGTTTTAAGTTTTGATCAAACATGTTTATGATTAATAGACCATTGAAGTGCCTTCTTCCAATGCACATCCTCTATAAATCCATTATGCATGTAGTAAAACTCAAGAAATGATCAAGGAGATGATAACAAAATGACAACTTGCCAAGGTTCATGTTTGGGTGATATTGATTTAAGAAGCTAATAAGGAATTGGGGATGGTAATTCATTAAATGATCCAATGGCCTACTAAATAATGATATACTAGGAACAAGAACTAATGATGTACATGTGGAGTAATGGGGTATCTTAGAAATATGTGATGAAATGAATGAATTATTTGTATGTAACATTAGTTGGTGGGAGAAAAGAAAGAATTAGACACTATAAGGATTATTGCTTGGTGGATAATTGAGGTCAAATGTTTAGGTCCATCGTTGGCAACAAAACAAAGGGTGTGAAATGATTGCCTATGTGGTGGAATTATGAGTGTTTATTTACAAAAAATTTGGTACATGCAAAGGTTTTATTTCAAAGTGCATTCTTTTGAAATGAATTTGATTGGTCATATTGTAACATTATTCTTTGTGTGATGTCAAAATAGCCAATGAAAACATGTTAGGTCTGACTTTCATTGGAAGTTTAGATAATATAAATGATTACATAATTAGGTTAACTTAATCCCATCTTTTTGGTTATAAAACTGTATATTTCAAATTTGGATGTCATTTGAAAAAAAAACTAGGAAAATTTGAATCCTAACTTAGGGATTCCCATAATTTTGTCATTTTAATGTAGGTGAAATTTTCAATTATAAAATACATTATAAGGAAAAAACGGTTGCCTCCTACAAAGTCCAATCCATGATGAATATTGTGAGTCCATGTGAGCTCATGGTTAGTCCATGCATCCAAATTCATTCCAAATGCACTAAATGTCCTCTTATTTGGTTTATGAAGGTTGAGACCATTCATGAATTCAACATGAAAGTTCACCATTATTACTATCTTAAAATTTGCACACCTTTCTTTCATTTTTAATTTGGTGGGAGCTAGGTAATGTCTCCAAAGGTTTACATTTCATTGTTAAACTAAGATTAAGAACATTATTTTATCACCAATACCACTTACCAAACTTAGGAATACATCAAATTTCTTATTGTTTTTATTATTTTGCCTCTTGCTACATGCATACAATGCATGAAAACAAGCACAATATATTAATGGAAATAATAATTCTCATTGTGGATATGTGCCAAATCAACATGCACCCATGGTCTCATTCCAATGAATAGTTAAATTAAACCAGATTGGAATATGATGAATTCATTATTGTTTTTTGTGGAGTTTATCGACATGCCACCAAGAGTTCAAAGCATACAAGGAGGTATAAAAGTGTAATGAAATAATGACTGATGAACTTTTTGGGAACTTTTTCCAAAACATGTTTTTATGAAACTTTTTTTTTCATTACTTAATGTAACTAGAAGAAATCTGACCAAAAAAAAATCAATTTGTGACTTTTTTTTGTCATAATGGATAATTGCAACTAGAAATATTAATAGTCATCCAACACAAGTGGCATATGACAATCATTCACAAAAGAAATGACATCGCATTGAAGATGAAAATGTAATCACAACATCCCCAATGACTATAAAATTATTCCAAACTAGGTTGGAATTTTTCATAAACTACCACTGATGATGGTTAATATGACATGGACCCCTCAAAGCCTATATAAAACTTCAATTTGCAACTACATATGTAATTACATCAATAATAATTGCATGTTAACAAATGTCCCATTGATGGGTGGTTTGAATTTAACCACATTGTGTATTTAGGAATAAAGTATGGTCATAAGACACATGTCTATTTTACCATATGCTATAATGAATTAATAAAATATTCATAATTTTTATTAAATAATTTTCATGTGGCATGATGTTTTCACATATGTACACAATGATATTTTGCCATTTGCTTAAATAATGCATCTTATATTTTTAAATTTAATTTTATGTGCAACTATATAGGTTAAAGGTTCAAACCTTCACATTTGCACCTTAGGTTGGTGGCCTAAATTCTTAACTTTAGCTAGGTACCTTCTAAGTGAATTTTTTGGATTAATTGTTAGTGAATTTATTATTTATTATTTTATTATCAATGAATGATTAATTATTGGTGAATTCAATTAGCTATTAGTGAATTGATTAAATATTGGTGAATTAATTAGTTATTAATGAATTCACATATTTGTAACGACTAGTCCATGTTCATTAAGGGGTTGGCCACTTTCATCACAGTAAATTTGTCAAATTTCACACAAAATTTAATGAAATGCAAAATGAAATTGGATTTATATTAATGTATTATTTTGTTGTATTTAAGTCCAAATGGGCTTGTCAAAGTTTCGATATAATGTGATTATTCATCTATTTTAAAGGTCCTCAAAATAAAAATTGGATGTGCATTCTTCCCATCCACCATCTGCTAATTATTATACACCTTTCATACAACAAGCCAATTTTCTTATGTTGAATCCACCATGAACCTTACAAATTTTTGTTATTTCACACCATGTTCTGCATATTTCGAATTGAACTTAGTTCAAAAGAAAATAAGTGCAACTTCATCTTCAAATTTCATATGGGATATGGCTAAAATCATTGCCCATACCTAGTAAAAGTGGTCATATACATGAATAGAGATCATTGTCTAATTTTTTTGTTGTTTAATGTGGTGCAAGAAAACCCAATAATGTGCCAAGTCACCTTTGAACATGTGGCAAACATAATCAACTTTAAACCCCCTACCTATTGTTGAAATCTTGAAAAGGTGACACATCTCAGATGTCCCCCAACCAAGGAAGAAGTTGTTATGGATGAAATCTTGAAGGGAGTCTGACAATTGATCTCTAGAACATTGAGCTACTAATGACCTTAAATTCGCCCAACAATAAATCATGCTCCTTGCCAACAACGTATGCTTTTCCTTCTTTCACTAGGACCTTGTTCATATATATATATATATGATATACATATGAGATGTGGCATTATCATACCTATTTGAGTTCAAATATATAGGAATCTTATGGTATTTGGTGAAAAAAAATCATATTTTTTGGGGATTTTGAAAATATTTATAAATAGTATGACTAAAAATTTAAGAAAATTAATTTCGAACATAAAAAATAAATAGCGCATTATAATATATTATCCTAAATACATTAGGAGTTGATTGCCCTCCATTCACACTAAAATCAAAGTATTTTGGTATGTAGACGAAAAATGTCAAAGTTCAACACACCCCTACTATCCTAAGCCTCATCAAAATATGGAATTGATCCAATAAGGTATTAAAAAGGTCTATATCATGTATACATACCAAATTACAAAATTTGTTTCATAAACAAATGGTTTACTATAACAATTTTATACATGTAAGAAATATTTCCTTTTGTAGCACAAGAATTTGGTCCTTATACAATACTACCAAAATGCCAATTATGTTCATATATGCATGGAAATATTTCAACATTTTTGTGTTGTGCTCATTCCATACAACAAGATTGCAATTTTTAAATTTCATTATCACACATTTAACATTGCCTTATATGGTATCATATTCCAAAAATTGTGTGCAAGAAAGTATTTTTGGAACATTCAAACAAGGCACGTACTCCACATTATTTAACACACCACTTGTAAGGTATTAGTCCAACAACCAACATATTTAGCTAGTTGCAAACAAACTAATTCAAAATATTCATTATAAAGTTTTTTGAAAGATGACAATTTAATCCTTTTAATAAGTAGCATCTTTGGTTTGTATGAGCTTGTTTTCATTAATTTGTATTTTTCCATTTGCAACTTGGAAATACAATACAATAAAAAAAATCTTGTCCATCTCAAACTTGAATTTACAAGTGCTATGTGATTAGTGTATAAAGCGACTAATTTTCTAACTACAGATTTATTAGTAGATTACGTGTCAATTTAGTTGTAAGTTTTTATAATTGCATATGTGACTATTATATGGGTGAAACCAAATTTTTGTCATAGATACGATTATAATATATGATTTTTGGGGTTTAGTTCAAAATGTAGATGAAATGGAATCATATGTCATCTAATATTCATTGCATCCATTCATGGATGATATCATTATTATTTTTACAACTACAATGATATTTTTTGCAGTTGTGCCAACAATATATATTCTATAACGTGTACAAAGAAAGAACCCACACATGGCACACTTGGATTTTAAAATTGAAATGTTTTCTATTCAATGTATTTAACCTTGGGTCTTCCATGCTATTATCTATGGGTCTTCTTTGCAAATAAATCCATGAAAATACTTCAAATGAAACCATTAAATAAGGCCCATCATTTGGAAGGTTTGCCAATGTATTTCAATTGTGACCATTGTTATATGGTTGACCATATATATACATGTCCAATTGTCCTAATTGCCACTAAATGGACAACCAATCATGCATTTGTCCAAACAATATCACAAGCCTAAATTGTAGCAAGGATATGACTTAAGAACCTTCATTCGAAGAAAATCAAACATCTACCAATAAAATATAGAAAATAGGTCTAATAGATAGTTAAATATTAAATTACAAATCACAAAAGGAAAATTACAAAATCCACATCTACAATTAAAACATTTCATCAAATATGAAAAAAACTACGCAAATACAACAATCTGGAATGAACTATGCTAATACAAGAATTTGAAATGAATTGTGCAAATGCTTTAAATTAAAATCATTTCACATCATCCACTCCCAAGCTACCACACAAGGCATGTGCACATGACAATTTTTTTTGTATCACAACTATGGGATGTCCTACAATTGTTTAAAATTGGAAATTCCATTGGAGCTTTGAGTCAATGTAATCATCATATGTGTTGGCCACAACTCATCAACTTTTGGGCTTAGGCTTTATGAAGAACAACCTTCCACCATGGTGTCTTGGCATCACTTGAGAAAAAACATGTGTTGAATCTAAAAAAGGAAAACAAAGGCTTCATCAAATTCATGTAACAAGTGTTGGAAGTTTGTAAGCAAAAACCTAGCATCATCTTGCTTACAAATAGGGTTACTTCTATTGATAGTTAGGTAAAAATAGACTACAATGAACTTTTCTAGATGTCACATAGACATTATTTTTTGGGATGGACGTATACTATTGTATTAAAGTTATATGCAAGTTGAGAATTCTAACAAAATAGACTCAAATACATGATTTTTTAAAAAATCAATTAATTACAAAAATTAAATAAAATTCAATGAAAGATGAACTTTGCAATCTCGGCAATTCCTAGGTCATAGTCCATAAAAAAATTATGTTATGGACTTATTTTTTTATAATGGAATTGAAAATTTCTTCCACAATTTGGGACATTTTATGTTCTCAATGGTTATGACATTTATGATTTAAAAGTTTGGAATATTTGATGTGATGAACTCTATAATTGTTTATTTTGTGTAACTAAAGTCCATAATTTTTCAAAGTTCATCAAATATCCAAAAGGATGTTTTTCATGACCAATATTCAATAGAGGGGTTAAAAATCATTGAACTTAGGGCACTATTGACTTGGATGTGGAAAAGATATTGACTTTAACATCATTTCAAGATTTTTATATATTTGTCCAATTTTTTGCATGTAAAAATACACTATCTAAAAACTCCCGAAATGGACTTTTTAATTGCCATTTTTGGTACATTGTAATGTGTTTTCACCCAACTACAACAAAATAACATGATTGCTGAAGACATGGGACCATAATCTAACTACAAAATCACTTTCTAGATCCCAACAAATTAGATCATTACAAGCACATCATCTTCATTTCCTTGTGACTATTGGAAAACAAATGGAACACTAAAGTCATATATTGTAACCAACAAACTACAATGTTCATCGTCAACTTGAAAGTGGTTCCTATATGCCTTCCTATTCTTGTACATCAATGTTACAAACTTGGGGGAATTGAAAGGTGGACAAAGTATTCATCAAGAGGCAAAGTCCTAGCAAGTTAATGGATTTGATTGACTTCCCTTGCCCACTTGGTGATCTCATTAGTCTCTTGCAAGTATGGTGGAAATATTATAGGATGGCTACATGTAGTAAGGTCTAATAAGCAAACATGTTCAAATTCAACCCTTTCAACCTCAATGCATGTTGTCTTCATATTTCCTACAACAAACACAAGATGAAAGTGATGAAGTTGTAGCAATTAATTTGTAACTACTACCCATGAAAGTATAAACATGATTTCATTCAAATTTATGCTTGGTTAAAAAAATCTAGTAACATAATAATGCATGTATAAAATTAGGGTTTCAATGAGTACATAACACACATCATGGAAGTGTGTAGGGTTCTTGGAAATCATTTTTTAACATTTTGCAAACAATGAATTATGGATGAAAGATGGAAACTATAAACATTAATATATAATGCCATTTGTTTGTGTTGCCCCAATTGTTTTAGTTGCCCAAGTTGTTCCATTGTGAAAATTTCAATTATATGCAAAAATAAGTCCTTGAAATGCAAGAATGAAATCTTTTACAAATAATGGTGTGTACTTATTTTACAACAAAAATGGTGCCATGTTATGCACCATCATGCTTGTTTTGATATTTTGTGACATACACATTGGTTTAAGAGGTTGTTGTCTTATTGGTAACAAGATTAATTGGATAAATTGCAAATCATTTATTTGTGTCAATTATTAAAACCATTCTTTATTTCAAAATTTTGCTTACTTATGACATAAATGGATAATGTATATTGTTGACATGTTGATTCACTCAAAAAAAAGAAACTTCAAAAGTTGACATAATTCAAATAAATATGACCCTAAAGTGAAAATCAACTATTGATGCATTGAATAAGGTATGACTTGAACTTGAAACTTAAGATGTTAATAAATCTTTCTTGGCAACACTTTGCTTTTGACTTACACCGTTTATCTAAAATATTTATAAGGTGATTAGAAATACAATGTTTATGTTTATATTGTACCCAAATCAAATATATTCTCAAAAACATCATCATAGACTTAACATGTCATGATTTAATAATGAGAATCGTGAAAAATTCATTCATTCATAATTTGTATGTTTTATGCATCGATATTATGCATTGAAAACACATTTGACACACATATTTATTGGAAGATATGAAATTCATGTGACATTCATTCATTCATCATATTTCATTCGTCAACACATTTATTCATTGTTAAACATGTTTTCAATGCATGATATTTGTGTGTAAAATGTACAAACCTATGAAAGAATGAACTTCACACGATTTTCATTATTAATTTGTCACATGTTAAATTTGTGATGATATTGGATAAAAAGAATGTTTAAATTTGCCTATGAGTTTATATGGTTGGTAAAACAAGAGGTTGAAAACACCAATGCTTAGGTAGAACCCCCTAGTTTAGATCTTGAGGAGATGCAACATTGTAATAAATTTGTGTCAAAGTCCCAACCTTGCACAAGGTGAGTCCAACTCCTATATTGAATTTGATGTTATTATGTTCAAATAACTTTATTGTGTTATCGTATTAAATAACATCCTTTAGTTGTATTGTTAAACATGGTTGCAACTTGCAATCACAAATTAATAGTAACAATTATGCGAAGTTCATTCATTCATAAGTTCCTACATTTTACACACGGATATTATGTATTAAAAATATTTTGACACACAAATAAATGTGTTGACAAATGAAGTATGAACCTATGAATGAATGAATGTCACACGAATTTCACATCTTCATATATGTGTGTCAAATTTGTTTTCAATGCACAATATAAGTGTATGAAACATACGAATTATGAATGAATGAATTTTGCATTAGTTCCATTACTAAGTTGTGAAATGCTAAATTTGTGATGGTTTGTGTAGTTTGCCATGGGTGACTAGATGTTCTTATTATATGAACACAAGTATGTAGCAAGTGCAATAGTTTGTATAGTTTGGAGATTCATAGTTGTTTCATTTGGTAGAATTTGTAGATGGTGTGTACAAGATGCAAGTCCAAAGATTCATGCTTTTAAATGCACATTTGTTTTTCCCAAATTATAAATATGAACCTATACAACTTTTGCAAAGCAAGTGCGAGGTCAAATTGTGTTATGGAAAAGTGTAATGATTTGGTAGGGTATTTAGGTGCTTCTAGACTTTACAAAGTAGTAATTAATACATTGGTGTCATGAAAATGTTTTCGTTGTGTATAATGTTTGATAATAATAAATTTATTGTAATGTTCACATCTCATTTTATAATGCTTTGATGTCACATGAATGCTAATTTTTTAAAATAATAATAACAATTGCAACTATTGTATTCATATCTAAATATTGCCACTAACAACCTTTTATGCAACTAATGTATTCACATTATAATGGCATTGAACCTTTGGGTGCAACTATCCTACAACTATAATATTTAAACATGTAGTGGCACTAATAACTTGGTATGCAATTCGCATATATCTCTACTAATTGAAACAATTTCAAATGATTATGTTTCTTATTATGTGCTTATTATTATTGTTTTTTAGTCCTATTCAAATGAATTTTGTATTAAAGATGAAAAGTAAAAAAAACTTAACAATATAATTCAAATATATCTTCAATGAAATTCAAACTATTTTTGTAAAGATTCTTCTTCAAAAAATAATCATGTCATCATCATTCTTTATTCTTTTTCAAATCCCCTAGTTAGTTTCCTTTGTATATTTTAAAATTGGAATTAATCAAAAATTCAATTATTTGACTAGTAAAAATATAACACATATTTAACCAATACAACATTGATAAAAACCTAATGTGTAAACCAAATGGAATCAAAGTACTAAACCACAAGGAAATTTTTGATTAACATATTTGTGTTATTGCCATTGAGGGGGATCTTTCCATTCTTTTCGTTTGCCCTACTCATTTGATTTGCAAATGTGCCCTTCAATTTATTTTCCATTGAATTTCAATAACATACTGGTTGTACATAATTTATATCCTTTTTTTTCTAGCCATTAAAAGATTCTTTGATTTTTGGGCCACAATTCAAATAGGTTGAGCACCTCATGTCCTTTTATTTTTTGGGCAACAACTAGTATTATGCTTCCAATGAGAACTTATCATTATATCTTGGGCAATAATGTGATTGTTGACATCTCACTCCATAAGCTTCTCACATACAATTCATTTCTTACATGGTAGTCCCTTAACTTGCCATTCAACAATGTTCCCCTACAAATTTCAATTCATACCAAACATACATCACATGCAAAACATTATACGCATGAAATAAAACATAACAACCTAATAATGTCTTTGAAATTCATTGGAGTTTTGCACAAACATAGTTCAACAAAACCACATGAAAAGCCCCAATGCATGCAAATAACAGAAAAAACACAAGTCTAACCCTAAAACATGTAAACAACACCAAAAATTGCAAGTCTTAATACAAGAAAACAATTAGAAAAAACTTACCCTAGTTATTGGAAAAAGATATAATCTTTCTTATCAAATCAAACAAAGACTAATATTTCAATTAGACCAGTCAAAATAACTTCTATCTATCAAAAAGATTTTATAATTGCTCAAAAAATATCTTAGAAATTAGAACCAAAAAAATCATTTTGACAAATTTGTAGATCTACATTTCAACAAATTGAAAAATGCCAATATGTGAAGGGGATCCGTATTTGTTGTTCAGATCGATTAAATGGTGTAGAAATAGCTAAAACTAAATGTAGAAAGTACGATGAAACATCTTTACATGTATTTTTTGATCAAATTGATTATGTGAAAGCACAAGCATCTACTCCTTATGGAATCTTAGGTGTCAAAGTGTGGGTTTCATATTTTTAACACGAAAAAAGGAACAAGTTGTGCTATATCCAAAACGTATAAAATTTCATAAATATCAAAAAGGTAGATTTAAAGGTTGCAAAGTAGATGGTACACAACTTTATTTTGGAAAATATGGCATGGAAAGCTGTAAAGTTGGTCGTATTTCATATAAAGCAATTGAAGCACTGTGTTGCATTATAAGCAGAAAATTTCGAAAAAATGGTCAAATATGGGTAAAAGTTTTCGCAGATATTCCTATTACGAGTAAACCCACTAAAGTTAGAATGGGAAAAGGAAAAGGAAATTCTATAGGTTGGATTGCTTGTGTGGTAGAGGGTCAAATATTATTTGAAATGGATGGTGTGAGTTTGTCAAATGCTCAAAAAGCTACCGCATTAGCAATGCATAAATTATGTTTGTCAATTAAGTTTGTCGAGTGGTTTTAAAGTAAGTAAAAAACAAGGCAAAAGCGGGTCGAAAAGTGCGGAACGAAACAATTTTTTTTGGTAAAGACCAGGAATTTTTGTAAACTTATGGTCTTTATCAGCCTAAAAATGCACAAGCAGTCAGGGCAATGCTGAAATCGCATAGTAGATAAAAAAATATTATTATTATAAATAACTTATGGTTTTTGACCTCAATATATATAGCCTTTTGGGCTGTTTATGGAAGAAGCCTAAAAAAAGAAATATCTATTATCATTTTTTTCCCCTTATCGTGGCTTTAAAACAAAAAAAGGCACAATTTACAATTTATTTGCAATGCAAATAAAATGATTTTAGCCTGAAGAGATGTGCATAAGGGAAGAAAATGCGTTAAGGCCAAAGGCCATAGGTCCAAGACCACTTTGTTTGCAATTTTCCAAGTTAACCATAGAAGAGATGAAATTGTGTAGCAGGATTTCTTGTCCTACATAGTGCTTTTCTTGCTTTCACGCACTTTGCCAGGCCCGTAAAAAAAGAAGTAAATGGGTAAACAGAGAAGAAAATAAATCACTTTTCTGAGCTTTCTTGTTTAAAGACAAATATAATCAAACGTGTAATGTTGAGGTTGAAGACCCCCAAGTAAAACGCTAAGGCTTTTGGGCTAAAAAAGAAATGCTGCAAAATATATTTGTTCGCTTTCTTGGAGTGCAAAGCAAATGAAGAGCTGGCTACTATGTCTTGTTATGTTCCTTTTTTTGTTACGTAAAAAAAACGCATAACAACCCACTATTTGTGAAACAGATAGTGAAGTTTATATTCGTTTTTACCCAAAATAAAAAAGACACAAC
Source organism: Sphagnum contortum (assembly GCA_963920785.1). Lineage (NCBI taxonomy): Eukaryota > Viridiplantae > Streptophyta > Sphagnopsida > Sphagnales > Sphagnaceae > Sphagnum > Sphagnum contortum. The sequence continues at coordinate 257,326 of OY987279.1, forward strand.
CAATTTATGTTCATTCCAAATAGACTCTGTTTTCATTATGAAAATTTATTACGTCAGGATTTGTTGTTAAAACTTAATTATGCCAACATAATGGAAGTTCCTAGATTGTCTAAAATAATAGTAGTTCCAAAGGCACCCTCTAATTTAATAAGAAATGTAAAATTAGTTATGGAGATTATTTGTAGTCAAAAGTTCATACAAACACAAAGTAGAAATTTGATAGGAAGGTCGTTTCGATTTAATAAGTTTGTATTAAATTGAAAGTCAAAGAAAAACATAGAATATGTTACTTACCTGACACGAAACACTCTATGGGGTTATACCATGTATAATTTCTTGGAAAAACTTGTTACGATAATATCTTTCTACGATTACCCAGTCAAAATACAAAGAAATTCATTCAATTATCAATGGCAATGTCGTTGTTACGATTATTTCCAAAAATACAAAATCATTTCGAGATTTTTGAGCATATCCAAGGGTTTGATATAATTATTGTTACTTCAACCAACACACAAGATGAAACTTTCATTTTGTGGAGTGGCTTTTTGCAAAAAGAGGTTTAGTCGTATGTCAAATCAAATTGTACAAGATCACACATGTAGATTGCTTGTGGCTAGATATGAATTAGAGCAAATGCAATGTAAAGCCATTTATCAGCATCAAAACCTTCTTAATTAGATACGTTATGAATATTTTTTAAAGTCATCTAAGTTGCTAAGAAATAGTTCCAAAACACAAATAAAAATCCGATGTATTTTCACGGGTTGCCCTCGCTCCATATATAAGTTATTTCGCGTTTCTCACATAGTTTTTTGTGAATTAATATCTAAAGGTTCTTTAATAGGCATAAAAAAATCATGTTGGTAGTCAATAGAATAAAGGTTTGCTTTGCAAGTACCAAGAGAGCGCAACAAAAAAAAGTTCTTTTTTTGCAACAAACATATATATATATATATATATATATATATATATATATTTTGCTGCATACATTGTTTTTGCCTGACTTTGCTTAAGTATTCCTTTATTGAAAAGACTCAGTATGGAGTCTTGGGAACAACGTACTTCAAGGCTAAAGACTAGCTCAAGTGAAAAGGGGACAGTGTAAACAAATGTATAAAAGTCTTGTCAAAGATTTCAATAACCATGCATCACAACCTTCAATAGGCTACAAGGGAGCCCACATGTTATCTCACATTCACCATCATTATCCATCTTGTCACAATATTTGTTGATAACTTCCCATTCAAGGTTGTCATGTTTTTCAAGCCTTGAATATTTATAATTAGCAAGTTATGGATGGGATGTGTAATATTCTATGATTTTGCAGTTGTAGACAATGCCACAACTAACTTAAGCCAAATGTTACACTTTAAAAGGTCAAGTTTGAATGTCTCCTCAATAGCTAAGTGTTTACCTAAGGTTAGTTTTACCTTAGCTTAAGTGTTAGTTTAATTAGAGGGGCAACTCAGTAAAAGTAAAAGATTTTGCTAGTAATAATTCTTAAACCTATCTCCCTTGGAAGGTGATGCCCATTAGTTAACTAATATTTAGGTTGGTAGGTAGAAATATCAATCCAAATTTTTTAGAAGGGTTGGGGGGTTGGGGGGTTAAAGTCATCTACCTAGAAATTAGGAATAATTCTAGGAGGTAACCACCCCCAACTAGATCAGTGGGAGATTTTTTTGGGTGACTTTTAAGAGATTGTTCCTACTCCCTTGGGGGTGGTGTTCTTTTTTGTGGGTCTAGGTGGATGTGGGGGTCGATTTTTCCCCTCTCTAGTTGATTTCCTCTTTCTCTTCTTCATTTTTTTCTATCATTGTCTCTTTTTTCCTTTCCTCCTTTCTTTCTTTCTTTCTTTGCATTATTCATTCCTTGGCTGACCTCCCAAGGTGGCAGACATTCTTGGTCTGCCCACCTCGTCTTTCTTCTTTTTTACCCTTCATTTTTCCCTCCTCAATCCACCAAGTTTTTTTCAGTTTTTATTTTACTTTGGTGTTGATGAAGACAACATTGGGAGGTTGGCAAAATGTATCCTTCATTGTTGCAATGAAGAAAGGTACTAAATGTTTGTTGGGACACCCTGGTGTAATTTCATTTATCTTTTTTTACTATGTTAGGATGGCATGCATGAATAAGAAGCAAGTGATGGGAACATGGGGCAAGTGGTACAAAGCATGTGCAAAGGAAGGAAGGGTTTACGAAGGTTATAAATCTTTAAAAGTATTAAATTTTGGTGTAATTTACCTTCTGGGAAGGTGGTTACCTTTTGTTGCCCTATGACAATAATTTTGTTGTAGGGTACAAATATTGTCCCTATACCTCAGTCTTGTTCCTTCATTTTGTTGCCTTATTGTTTTCATAGGTTTTTATCCTTATTTACATGCTAATAGGAGGGTAATCATAATGGTAAGGTAGTACTGTCCAATGGACAACTTTTATTTATTTCATCATAAACATGAAACTACTAGAAAAAATGAACCAACAAAGACTAAGGACTATGATGAATTTGACTCCTTACATAATTACCTCATTCCTTAAATCTGCAAAATAAGAATTTCAACAAATGGACTATTGTTTATGTGGATGTCCTGACCTTGTGTTGGCACAAATTGTTGCAACAAAGGTGTTGATGATTATAAAAGCTTATAAACTCCCTTTACTTTTCAAATTTAAAATAAACTATTGTTGCAAAAATAGGTAAAAAAAAAATTCCAACAATGATGCTAATTACATGGACTCCTCAATGACACATTGAAATTCAAATTTCAAGAATTGCCATTAGAACAAATTGACAAGAACAATTGTAGCAACAAAGATACATATATGATATTTAATTTACTCCTTTTAAACTTCCAAACCTTCTAACGTCTCTCTCTTTGTTTCTTTCTTTTCCACTCAAACGAACCAAAGTTGTAGTCCAATGCTACAGAACCCACTTGCATTTGACTATAGAGGCACACTTAGTCGTCTTATTTCTTGCAATTGTGATCCACGATATGCATACCCAAGGAACTTTGTTTTCCCTCCAAATTCGAAGCTTTAAATACAAATGCAAAGATCAAAAGTTTTCTTCAAGTATTCCCACCATGTTGCTAGTTGATTAGCACCCTCAGTCCATGGACTTTTGCCCACTAGCATTTAGGACCCCTATGGTGCACAATAACCCCATTGGTTGATTTTTGACCTTGTTTGAGGCCCCGTCCAAGACCTATAATGGACATTTAGTAGAAGGTTTCAATTGAAAAACCTCTCATTGATTATTCCATGTTGATTATGATGACATTTAACCATTAGGTGTGTGCACTTGAACATAAGCTAGTGCACAAGGAGATAGTAACCAAAGTGAGGGAATAACGCAAGGAGGAGATGCTTGCTTCAAAAGACAAATGAGTTAACAAAATCAAAAGAAATCTCACAAGGCATGTTCAATCAGATAAGTGGACTATGAAGAAAAAATTTGGATGAGGCTTGGATATTCCAAGCATTGCATTGAGGTTGGTGACACACTCCATGGTGCAATCAAAGCTAAAGAGCCTTTATCCACACAAGCCTATCAAGCTTCGTTTTGTGGAATCACGCCTACCATTTGCAGGGTCGACATGACCCAAGGAATTGAAAAAAGAAAAGTAAGAAGGGAAGGCAGAGAGATGGTGCACAATACACTATGGAACTCACAGTTAATCGTTGAGTGCATTGTAGGAAGCTCTGGCATCCAAGATTGCATGGGTAGTTATTGCAATTGCAGATGGATTAAGATTAGTCTCAAGTTATTAGTAGTTGATTTACAAGACACTATTTTAAAATTTTAGCAATGTTGTGCACACATTTTGACAGATGGTCAAGTGTGCCAGAAGTCGAAGTTTTTGACACCTTTACAAGCATGCATAGTTTTGTGGCAGCATAATCAAAGGTTTCAAGTACATGCCACAATGAAACCTATGATGGTCTTCACAAGATGCCACAACGCATCAGACTCTTGATTTTGAGTTAACATGTGATAGCCCATGTTTAATGTAGGGAAGGTTGCATGGGCTTATATATCAGCCTAGGTGTCTAAACTTTGAAAAATCGTATTTAATTGACCATCAAAAGCCAAAAATGTTGTTCCTAGTCCATCTGGGCAGTGTTCCATTTCTGAATCCAATGGATTTATTTTCATCCCAATCTCATTTCATTTGCTATGCTTCCAGTGTAATCTGTCAATTTAAGGTGTAGTTACCTTTCCCATGTATGACCTGCAAAGCAATAAGAAAACCTAGCCACAAAAACAGCAAACACAGGAAGAAAACTAAGCACACAGCACAAAAGATCAAAAGAAATATGGTGCAGAAACACCAAGCCAAGGTGGTGATAAAAACTGTTTGTTGGAATGGGATTGGGCATTTTGTCTTCTTCCATTATCCAAAGACAACAGGAAACACAAACAAGTAACTTGCCTTTTAACAGCACAAATGCTACTATTGCCTGCCTGCGCTGTGACCAAGTCACAAGCATGGGCTGCTGCTTCTCACACCTACACATATCTCCATCAAACACTCCACTAAAGAACAAAACTCTTGATTCAGATCCAGGACACCTTACTGCTATAAATCCTATTTTGTGTCAGAGATGACCCTGCCATGCAAGGAAATTGCCAGACATCCTAAGCACACCTCTGACCCTCCCAAAACCCATTCAAGAGGGCTAGAGAAAACCTCGCGCATTGATTTTGACTCCCTCAAGCACCCAGTACAGCACAACTTTCTACCCTAAGAGTTTTCAGGATGCAACAAGACAACGGGGGAATCATGAATCAGGACTTGCGTCCCCATAGGAAACCAGGCCAGCATTGCCACCTGATGACCTACTCCTTGATGGTGAGGGACTGGGTGTTGGTGATCGCCGCCGATCACGCTTGTCTCTGCCATAAGAGACCAAAGTACGATTGCGTGGAGACAAACTTGCTGAGACTGATCGCCTTGGGGAATGAGACTCCAATGAACTCTCACTAGGTGAACGCTGTTTCCTTCCTTTGGTGGCACCATTGTTGTCTTCCCCTCTAGCTTGGTTAGTTACATCTGGGCCAAGCCGGGCTCGAAGATCACTGCTGATGCGATGAGGAGCAGCACCTGGACTCATACTGTGGCTAAGGCTGCGAGAGTAGTCCTTGCGGCGGGACCGGCCCACTGGACTACGGCTTGGACTCAAACTTCGGCTGGCACTCCTTCTGTATCTGTAGAAACAAATACCATAATCAGAGTACTGTCTACCCTGGATTCTGGCTGATTATTGTATTCCTCTGGCAAGTTCAGTTGACAACATAAGTAAAGACCTTAATCAAAACTAATCTACAAACTTACTGAATTCATATGTACATTCTGGTCATCACACTCTTGCCTGTAAAAATGAATCCAACTAAACTAAGGACTGATGTACACTCTAGTGATTGTCTTCTATTAAAGTCTTCCATTCCAGAAAAAGAAATGTTGAAACCTCTGCAGAAAACCAGAGGGAATCAACAGACCTTGGTGGTGTCCTGCCTCTGGGAGAGGCTCTGTATCGTCTTGGGCTCCAATCTCTATAACCCCTGTATCCTCCATACCTACATCATCCATCACCAATCACATCAACTATGCAAACTAAAAAGTACAACTTGTGCCATGCACAACTGGGAAGAGATACCTTAAGAGTTAAATGTCCAATCATACAGAAAATAAATCCAGGATCACACGCAGATGCCAACTTATATTTTCAGGGTAGGGTGTGGAATGGTACCTATCACTTCTACCCCGATCATATCTATCTCGTTCACCTCGACCAGCATATCGATATGAGCGAGGTGGTGAATGCTCTGGAGATGGAGTTCGGTATCGACGAGCATAAGAATACTGCTGGCTGAATCCTCGGCCTCTTCTTATGCGTTTTGAAGTGCCCTCTGGACTGGGGCTCCGCACTGGGCTTCGGCTACGAGAACGTTGGGGAGGAGATTCAGGAGCTGGGCTCTGTGCCTTCACCACTACTGGGCTGGGACTCTTGCTCTTGCTTGGGGTAAGTCTTGGGCTTTTGCTTTGGCTTCGTTTTGGACTGACCACTGGACTAATGCTTGGACTTAGTCTTGGACTCTCACTCTGGCTTTGGCTCCTGCTCCGACTACGACTTGGGCTTCTTTTAGGAGTAAGACTTCTGCTCCGGCTCCTGCACATACATCTCCAACATACGAGAGTAGCTGAAACAAAAATAGAGATCACGTTACTAGAACCCATCACAACAGGGCTGATGAAGCAACCATCAACCCTACTGAAGATGGCAGAAGATGCTAGAAATTTCCAGAGTGACTGATCCATTTGCCTTGAGATTCCCACATAGTAGTGTGAAAACATACAGGAGCCCTAGTGTTCTAAAGTATGTGTCCTTATAGCACATGCACCAGTTTCTGTCACATCAGCTTCTTGTCCATCCAATCTGATGAAATGCTTTTAAAGCTATGGTGTGATATGCCTACATAAAAAATCTAAATAATAGCAGTACTGCCAGGAGAAGTTCTTCCAGCTAACAAGAAATCTCTTCAGAAGAATTCCTTCACATTCTATTGGCAGGTGCATAAGTTGAAAATTATGGAATAATCATTGTTCATAACAAGGATCCTTCATAATTCCCAACTTCCAAAAAAAAATGAGAAAAGGTGTAAGATGCTTCAAAATACCTGGACCTGCTCTGAGGAGGACTGCGTGGTGGTGATAAACTTTTCTCTTTGGCCAAGGCCTCAGGTACCTCTGTCTGCTTGATTGCTTCAACTAATACCTCCTGGACATCACTGCCATTATTTCCACCATCCTCCACCACTGCTTCATGTTTTTCTGTTCTTTTCTCCTGGACCTTCTCAAATTCTGCAGACTTTTGAAAGGAAGTTTCTTCTTCAGCCCACACTGTTGCAGTCAATTTTCCAGCTGATTTCCCTGCAGCAGTGAAAGGGGTACCAATAATAAGGCCTGAAAGATAGGAAAGACATAACACCATCCCTAAAACATGCAAGAGTAAGAATCACAAAGACCTAATCAGCAACCTATGTATCCAATGAACCTCCTTGGTTTTGACAACATAGCATCATCAATAGATATCACACAACATATGATCCATGCATTCAACCAAATCGTACGCTGGACAGTGCATGATTTGAGAGGAGAAGCAAAATGATATAGTGACAAGAAATATACTGCCTTTCATGGTCATTGTAACTGATGAGTTGTTCTGGATATGTCACTAGTACCAATTCCAACTTTTTTCTGACAGCACAATCAACTCTAAGCAGCTTCAGACATGATGCCTTTCAGTGCAATGCATCTGCCCACTAATCATACCAGATTGCTTCTCACGCCTATCTGTTGCCTTGGGTGCCTGCTTGATCACATCACTACCACTGTCACTCTCGCTATCAGTGCTGGAAGTGTCACTTTCACTTTCACTGGAATCACTCTCAGAGCTCCTGCACAATGGACACCAACAAAATCAGGCTTGACCAGGTTATCATACTTGCCCACAGTATCTTCAAGATGTTTCTTTTACCACTCATAGGAAAAGAAGAGAATCAAGGAGAAGAGTAACACTTGGTTCTACATTTCTAACCCCAAAAATCTCACTCTTATCCAGTAAAATTAATCTCACCACCAAGGACTAGAAAGAACAATTATCTTCAGGTCCAGCAACTCTCATACTCCTACAAGTTCCTTAGCACTGAAAGCTTATACCAAACTGCTCAGGGTAATCTACCCTTTACATAATCAAGAGTGAAAAGACAGTATTGAGGAAGCTTGAAATCATAGCTAGCTTCAAGGAAGGGAGAATAGTTAGTATCCCAGCCTTGGAACAACTCCGAAATGGCTCTCAGGATGTTACACTGAACAGGATGATAAAATCAATCCAGAACACCTCTAAGAAAGAAAATTAGATACTAGAATGGACATGCATGCATTCAATAGAGGCTTAAGCTGCATACCACTTCGCTTTCTTTGATGTCCTTTTACTCCTTTTGCTCCGCTTCCTGTCCTTGCGCTTGTCTCGTTTTCTTTTCAGCGCTCTCTTCTTTTCCTTCCTTACAGGTTTCTTCTTCCGCCGCCTCCTATCGTCCTCACTAGATGAGCTTAAGTCTGAGGAGGAATCAGAATCTGTCTCTGATGAACTCTCTGATGAAGTATCAGAAAAGGACTCCGACTCTGAAGAGCTTTCAGTAGAGTCTGTTGAATATCGACGCCTTTTCCTTCTCCGGCGATCTCTATTAACCCTCTTATGCTTCCGTTTGCGGACATTATCTTCTTCTTCATCACTTGAATAATCATCTCTGCCTCCCTTGTGCTTCCTGCTCTTCTTCTTCCCTGCATGCACATCAATATTGTTGATATAACACTGATCGACAGGAACTACAAGAAGAAAAGAACAACTTTAGCATTCAAGGTCAAGCTCCAAAGTTCACTAGCTTACCATCTCTGCTTATCTTGATTTTGATAGAAATTCACAGGAACCAAAAACAGCAGTTTCATCCTGTCTACAACCTTGTTCAGAACACAACAATCAATCCTCAGTCATTTGAGGTCTCTATAAAGTGTAAATCAAGTGCAGGGATATGAGTAGAGAAATATCTTTATATATACCAAGAATTTCCTAATCGTTACAATTTAAGTCTGAACCTGAAAACAATTCAGAGAAGGATGTATGTAAGCATAGAGAAAACCTGCTCACACCAACAGACTTTACTCACCAGCTCCAGCAACAGTGACTCCATTATCTTTCCCCTGAGGAGCCTCCCCACAGCTAACAATTTTGATGGGCAATTCTGGCTTGTTCCTTTGACCTGTAGTAGGCACAGCCTCTATCTTCTTCAACACATCCAAACCCTCCATGACCTTCCCAAAAACCACATGCTTCCTGCAAGCAGTTGCAGCACAATTGTCAGCTATTTAAAGAAACAGATCAGTTAATAGGAGGAAGCAGAAGTAGAAAGGACCACTAAAAGACAAAATATAGAGAAAAACAGGGTGTCCATATACAGATTTGCCTCACACGGTCACTGCAAATGGCACATGTATCAAGAAGACAAAACAATGATGAAGTTGCTGGCCCATAAACAACAATACATATATATTTGTACTTTTTTTGACTAGGTACATGAAGTTACAGAAATCAGGGATGTCACAAATCAACACATCATCTCTGAACCCTTGTACACAGGAACTCAGAAAAACTGGACAGGCATTGAACTTGATAAGACATCCAAAAAATTTAATTCATAAATGCAGAGGTAGAAGTTAACTAGAAAGAATGCACAATTACTATACATTAGGAGACCAACAGACTGCTTAAAGACTCACTGACAAAGCATGAGGAACAAGCTGTTTATCAGGAGATCTAGCCAAGGATAAATCTGAAGCTTTGCCTACCATGCAGCTATTGATAAGACTCCATGGACATCACTTCCTCATTTTTCTTTGACCATCCTATTTGAATTCATTACTTCATGACCATATGAAGGTTAGAATCTCCAATAGGCTCATTAAGGTATAAAATTCATCTTTGGACTACTGTGGAATACAGGTCTAAACTCAACAGAAGAAATTCACAAGCTTTAACAATCTTTTAACTTTTCTTCCATATTCTTAGAGTCTTTCACAGACTGACTACCATCTAGCATTTTACTGGTTTCAATATTAAATATCACATAGGTCACTCTTCTGAGATGGGACATGGGTTGGCAAAAGCATACAAATTATAGAAATAGGTCATTAGGAAAGGGAAGATAAAGGTAAGGAAAGAAAGGGCCATGAATGTCACATCCACTCTTACACTGGTGGTATACTAGTAGCGGTTTCCCTGCACCAGCACTACAACATGAAAAAGAAATTCACAATCACATTTTTTCATGTGAAGTGAAACATCGAAAGTTGATTTTCATACTGCTTAGTAAGCAATAAGCTTAAAAAAGTTGTAGTCTGGTGGAAGCACAAAAATCACGACAAGAGACAATTGAGTCCTAATAGCTCAAACTCTGAACAGTGAGAATTATTACCCGTCCAAATGTGGTTGGGATCCAAATGTCAGAAAGAACTGTGAACCATTTGTGTTCGGACCTGCATTTGCCATTGACAGAACTCCTGGGCCAACATGGGAATGTTTGAAATTCTCATCTGCAAAAAGATGGGAGTATGATAATGTGCATTGTTACTTCTCACATGATTGCTAAACACTTCCAATGTTGGAACTGGAACCTTGTAGCAAGGGAGAAGAAAGCTCCTTCTAGACAGTAACACATGCTTTTACCAGTTATGTCATATTGAGGCAGTGCATCCGGCCACCGGAAAGCAAAAGACAACGCTACGTTTGAAAGAAAGCCAATTCATGCAAAAGAGATCTTACCTGGCTTGAACCTAAAAGCATATACATGAACACACCAAAAACAGCAGCTTATCAACTTCACACAAGCTTGCTTAAAGTTAGTTGGAGAAGTTTGAAAACATGATTCTATGCCAAATTGCAAAGGAAATAGTCCAACAGGATCCTGCTCTGCTTTCCCTCATCCTTTTCTGCACAGTCAAGTCAGGTATCATACCAGCAAATTTTCCTCCATAGATGCTTTCCCCACCTGTGCCTGCATATCATTGCAGCCAGAAACACTTGCTTTGATAGGTGTCCACACAGATGAGGCAATAGTCATAAGACAAGTAGATCCCAGATTTATACCCCTACCTTTTCCAGGGGCACCATAGGAAAAATGCCTCAAGCACAAAGCCCTACATCTGCAATACTCAAAGGATTGACAAGGAGCATCCAAAGAGCAAATTTGAAAACAAACAGCAATTTGCACAAACTATTCATACAAGAGATCCATAACATACATACTAGGAAAACACAATGAAAGATTCAGAGAACTGTGAAAGTTGTGGTCCAGTTCTATGGGACGTTTCCTGGAAAACAAACCAATTCTGGCTTTCTCAAATGGGGTCAAAGCTCTTAATGAACTAAAAACCCCTGCTACTTCCAGGAGACAAACATGTACTGCAAGCGAGTGCGCTAAATACCTCTCAGCCCGAGAATAACGTTCTTCATTTGGCATGCCTTTGAATTCAAAACCCAATATCCAACCATGACCACACAAATGGCTACTATCAGCCACGCTGACAACTGAGTTAATGTCATGTATTTGAGGAAAAGTATGTGCATAATCATTGTCCATTTCTTTACCTCCTTCCCCTTTTCTCAGCAGTCCAGAAAACAGAATGTAAAACTAAATTTTTGTCTCGTGCCATCCTCACTTTAATTATATCAGACAGTTATTCATTCCTCCAAACCCACACACAAAAAAAACACTTCTAAATACTTTGGCTTTCATCCAACTCCCTAGTCAAATACTTCCAGGTCCTCTGGATCAAAGACTGGACATCAAGAAGAACCAAAAGGCAGAGTGACAGAAATTCCATGGCAGTGATGCAAATGCTGATTTCCATCACTTCTCCATGTTTCAGTCCCTAATTCAGATACAAGGTGTCCAGAAGTAGTCAGCAAGTGCATACACAACAGCAAGTAGAAAGATGGCCTGTGAGAAAAAGAACTTACCATCTTTCTTAGAAAAATCTCCTCCCTGTGGACAGACAATTGAACCAAGGTATAAAATGCAACAACCCACCAGTTAATAGATGATTAAGACTACAGAAAAATTGCATGTGCAACCATCAATTACCGCAAAAGGATCACTGCATCAGAGAAGCCTCTATGCTAAAAGCTGACTACAAACTCTAGAATCACAATCAATCATCGTACAAGTAAAGAGGGCTGTCAAGCAAGTATCTATCCTTCAATGGAACTTTACTTGGGCCATGAAGCCTGAAATGACTCGATGAAATATGGAGCCTTTGAAGTGCAAAGGTTTCCCTGTCACACGCCCTACACCCTTCTCCCCTGCAGATTTAACCACACTCTTCTTGAGTTTCTCTTGAACCAAACCATGGAACAAAATAAGAATAAGAATAAAATACCTCCAATGTGTTGTGGGCTGACTGGAACATCCAACCCCTCCCAAGTTAGTGTAACCAAGTTTAGGTTCTAGGTCTCTAGAATACTTGAGCATCTTTGTATCTGTTCACTCAAAGAATCAACACTAATATCCACCATGAGTTTTCCGCATGGGCAGTCACATCACTTGTTAGCACTGGTTGGCAAGTCTTTCAGTGCTAAACAAGAACCAAAACACTGATTAAGAATTTAGAGAGAATAACCTCATAAAAAAGCTCCTAAAGTTCATAGCCACCAGATCTTGACATTGTCAAGCATCCTAACTGGGATCATTGCATGACAAAAGTATATTACTTACATAAAGCACATTACATAGTGACAGAAAGACAACATACATTTCTTAAGCCTATGGGAGAGTATTGAAAATCTATTGCGTGCTAGAATTAGATAATGGAAAAAATAATGACAAGTGGCACCCATGTCAGTTTGCATATCCACTTGACAACAAAATTTTTAACAGCTGTAAGGAACTCTATAACCAATAAATAAGTTCATACCAACATTAATAAACACCACACACCAACAACAACCTGCACTGCATAAAAAACATACTCAATAAAAACCATGTGTCTAACTACTTTTTTCTTTGAAACTTGTGAACAATTCCATTGTTCTTCATAAATACATAAGGATGTGAATATTGTCTGTGGAAACCCTCACAAAACCCACATCAGCTCCAAACATTTCCTGTACATACCAAACCAGAGTGGCATTAGAAATTGGTTTTGAGAGATGATGTCATCAACTAACCTGTGCAAAGTGCTCGGAAGTTTTCAGCAGTCTTGGGTACAACATCTGCATAAAGCTGCAAGTAGAAGTTGCAACAAAAAACTTGTTAGGGTTGGAGCAAAAAGATTCAGTGCTAGAGTTCAGAAACATGGAGGTGCCATTCAATGATCTGAATACTGTAAAAAAATTCCCAGAGAGATGCAAGAAAGCAAGGGAAAATAAGATGATATCAAAAAAAAGTTAGTGAGGAAGCAAAGGCAATCCAGGAGATTTAATCACTGCCACAACAATATTCAATGAAGTTGACAAGAATGTAAAAGAAAAAAAAGGAACTGAATGACAGAAGGATAAGTGTTTACTCACCTCCATCACCATTTTGCCTGCAGGCTCACCGCCTATGCTGATATCGAAAAAGACTCTAGGATTTGGGGCCTTTTTTCCCATTTCAGCTTCCTTTTTTCCTTCCGAGAAGACCAGACAAGCTATATTGAGCTCCAAAAAAACAAAAACCGGTGTTCAGCAACGCTTACAAACCCCTTCCTAAATGAGAAACATCAGCAAACAGCCAGGTCGAAGGAAAAAACCAGTCAGTCAGAAGGAGAAAAACAACGCCACATATGGATAACTCGCTCTGCAATCATGGACTCCTATACACACCAAAAGAATATAGGGCAACCAAGTCCAAGGAAAGAAAGCGAAGATGATCCTACCCCAAGAAATCCCTAAACACGGACAAGAAAGAGAGCAGCGGAGCATAACCCACAAAGAAAGAAAACATACGATGCAAGAGAACTGAAGGAGGCCCCTTCTAAACAGGCCGTGATACAAGGAAAAAAAGAAAGAAAGAAAAACCACAGCCGCGCGCACAGTAGCAAGTGCCAGGGGAAAAGCTGAAGCAAAAAAATCTATGACGAGATTGCAAGGGGAAGAAAAGAGGAGAAGAAACTCAAGCAAGGGGAGGGGGAAAAAAAAACAAAACAAACAAAAGCCGAAGTACAGGAAAGAGAACTCACAAAACGCAGAGAAGTTTATGGGTTTTCGGGAGGGCTTTTTTTTCTCCGTGGGTATGTTCTAAAATGCGAGATCGAGAGAAAGCGGCGTCCACGAGCACACGCAATAGAACCGCAAGCAGAAGAATCACCCGGCAACGAAGAAATTACGGGCGGGGAGGAGCGTCGTATTTTAGGTCAAGCAGCAACGACGACGACGAAAAACAACGCCGCGAATTTGATTATTATCTTGGACTCGTGTCTTCGTGCAGCAAGCAACCATTCCGGGTATGTATGAATTATTGATACTCGGGTATAGTGCTACTTATGGCGAAGTGGCAGCAGTTGCCAACCAAAGTGATCATTACAGGAATGATTTAAACCCGGGCACGGATCTCACACCCTTGAGTAGGTGTAAGATCCCGCCCTCTCTTATTAAGGAGTAGGCAAAAATATCCCTCCTGGGATGGATATCCGTGGATATAAGGTCCACTTCAAATTTCTGCAACTGCTTTAATATCTATGAAATGCAAACTGAAATTGCATGCAAAGAGAATCATCTCATCCAAAATTGCCATAAACCTCCCAAATGGATAATCATATATTGAAGAAAAGAGTCCAATTGTATGATCACGACAAACATTGCAATTGACACATTCACCATATTTACATTCTACAAGCAATGGCATTGCATTTGTGTAGGATCTTCATTATTCAAACAAATGACTAGCTTGAAATTGCAACCATGTTGATTGTGGCTTGTTTTTTGTAAATATGTTTAAATTTTTTTTGGATACATGGATGCTTTTTGAAGAATCTGATAATTTTGAAGGTTGCCATTATTCCATTAGTGTAGTTATGTGTTGGATACATCAGTTTTTGTAATGTATTTGCTAATAGTGCAAGCTTTGCAAGCAAATTTCATGTCACTACAAGCACTGCAACACTGAGTCAGGATTCATGACAATCACAATAAAGCATTTGACAAGCAAAACTTCAAGTTCATTTCATTGTTGGGTATTCTTCAACTTGGTAGGTACTTGGTAACTCTATTGGAAGAAGCCTCTATTGTGACCTTTTTTGAAAACGACCTTTTTTCCAACAAATTTTATAGCATTTTGATCATGGATGATAAAATGAAGAGTGGACAGATATGGATGAATGTTGACAAATGATGTGTGACAATCTTTATCTATAATGCGTGGAGATATGACAGTTGGATGAAAACCATCTACTGCAGCTTCTTGTGGACCTCTGTGGTGACCAAAGAGCTCTTCTGGGATGGGAACATTTTGCTTGTTGCTCTTGAAGCTTTGGCACTGAACATGTTGGTGACTATTGCTGTTGTTCACATTGGGAACTTGAAGACGTTAGGGGTTTTTTTTACGTTGTTATGCATGCTGGCTTGGGGTGATATCTGTGCACTGAAAGTTGAGGTCTGGCTGAAACCACTGGGCACAAGTCCCAATGTCAGCCAGATTTCATAAGTGAGTGCAAGGTCTCGTTGCTTCAGTGAATCACCTGCCTGCAGCAACTAGGGATTGCTTTCATCTGTCCTAGTCTCTGCTGCTCTAACACATAGATAGTACATTGTCAATGTACTTCTGAAGATTTTCATTGTTCACAATCTTTAACAGAAAAACATCCTGCTATTATAAACCTTGTAGTTCTGTTCCAATTTTGCTGTGGTTATCTAGTTATTCTCTCGTTTGTTGCAGATAAAAACTGGGAATGGCAGGAGTGATTGTCCACTCATACCAATGACCTGTGAAATGGAAAAGAATCATCTGAAAGTAATGGTCTTGGTAGATCCTCTGGAATCCAGAAACTAATCACTTGTACATCTGAGAGCAACATTCTGTTAGATAATGTAACACATAATGGCCTAGATTTGGCAAATTCAACCACCATAAATTGTAAGAGACACAGATGTTGCTTGGCCAAAAATCCAGTCCCACTCCTACTGTCATGAAAGAACAACTTGGCTCCTCTAAGTGGGAAAACTGTCTATGACAAATATGGAGAACCCATCAGACAATGGTAGTCAGAAGAGTGAAGCGAGTCAAGGGAGTTGAGGATGAAACATTGGGGCTTCTTTGATCTGGATTGTCAGATTGAAGGGCGAACTTCTAGGATTGCAGTGGACTGTAAAAATTAAGAAGAGGATGTGGATGTTGACAAAGAAGGGACCAGTAGGTGGAAACAGCACAAAGGCCTTGAAAGTTGAATGGTCAAATGCTTTGACTCTGGGTGTCTTCTGAGTTCTGATGGTAGTCTTGGCTGCTTGTCACTGCTATTTTTGATGAAAGTGATGGTCTTACACTTTGTAAGCCATTCGTTTAAGGTTATGACTGCACTAATGCCTCATTTGTCTATCACAGAACTATATCACACGTCTTTTTCTGTCCGGAGCTCAACTTAATAGATGCCACTTTGAAGACTTTTTGCATCAGTGACCCTACACTGATAATCATGAGCGTGTCTTAAATCCCTTTCTATGTTATGCAGGTGATATGTTCACTTTGCAATCATTAACAAGATGTTCAACAGATGTGCAAAAATTGTGGTGTTCACATGGGTACTCCTTTTCAATCTGCAAATTCTTCGAGGATAAGGTTGAGATCTTCACTTTGTGAATCTTGGAAAAATCTGTCCATGAGAGATTCCAACTGTTGAATGACATCTGTTCACTCAATGTCTTGCAATTACTTGTTTGTGGCTTTGATATTTTACTATTGAGACTCTTGAGCACACAGGAGCCTAATTTACTGTTGTAACATGCTATGTGCTCATCATGTGTGTTTTGGTAGACAAAAGAAGCAGCAGTATAATTGTGGTTCTTGTGGGATTTGCAGGATTAGAGGACATGACAATTTCTTCCACCATGAGCATTGTGGTATATACTCTTTACAACTCATTCTAAAATATATGATATCTGGACTACTCCTCTTGTCTTGTTGTAGAATCGTAAGTGAAAGTGAAGAAGTTCCATCTGCTAGCAAATTTGTATTATAGAGCTTCTGTGTAGCA
Source organism: Sphagnum contortum (assembly GCA_963920785.1). Classification (NCBI taxonomy): domain Eukaryota; kingdom Viridiplantae; phylum Streptophyta; class Sphagnopsida; order Sphagnales; family Sphagnaceae; genus Sphagnum; species Sphagnum contortum. Next base: position 274,113 of record OY987279.1, read on the forward strand.
CAAAGTGGGAAATATGACATGGACATTGGATAGTTTTCATGGATTGGTGGCAGAAATAGCTGTCTGCACCCCTCAAGGTATTAATGTGTTGATTGCAGGCTTCTGCTACTCTGTTGCCCTGCACTCTTATGTTGAGAAGTCTATGCACCAGACCTGCCCCGTGTGCTTTGAGGTGTTCCTCTTGTGCACTGATTTCAGGACTAAAATAGCACCTCTGGATGTTGGCAGACTTTCATGCCTGACATACTTTAGTAATTTCCTTTGTAATGTTTTTCAGTGACAGCCTTCCGTGAATTGTATTTTGATCAATCCAAATTGGATTCTGCTCATCCATGAATCTTTTGTTGGTGAGTCTGGAGTTGTTTGTTGACTTGTATGCTCATTTCATTGTGCAGTACCTGTTTGATTCAGTAAATGACATCACAGTCTTGCAATATGGTCACACATTGCACCTGGATTACTTACATGAAATGCATGTCCATACTCAGTGACTCACCAACTTCAAATCAGTTATATGTGGTTTTCCCTTCCTACATGGATGTTGGATGTTATGGGAGAATATACACTATGCACTTGAGTTATCTCGTATATAGGTATCAAGCCTCAAAGATAAAAGGTCTCTGCATTGGGTGGTTCTTATTTGCAAATGATGTGTATTGATGGAAATCTGCAGTGTGCTTTCTGACAATGATCTCCTCATCTGTAGAATGTGGTTGTAGATACTGCTGCCCTCTATGTTTCAAGTCTGTTTGTAATATGTCCAGTGTTTGGGGAGCAGACAGACCAAGAGATAGTGTCAACTCAGATGCTGGAGTCACACATAAACAGATGTTGTAGTCTCTTGCTCTAGTGCTCGGCTTGATTAATCTAGAATGAGATCTCCAATCATCTCTTTCTCTTCTTTTGGAAATGGGTTGCAAATTTAGCACCCAGCCAGGAAAAAAATCACAGCAAAGCTTACATATAACCCCCATGAGGGAAGATACAAATAGCAAGGTCTAATTTGAACAAGTGCTTGCACTTTGCTAGTTTCATGGTCACTAAACAGGTCACTTGTTTTGTTGTGCACATTCAGACACATGATGGTGCTCCAATCCAAGCTTATCATCAGAGTTGCCCAGCAGATTTTCTTGACACAGCTTCACATTGAGCACTTTTCTCATGTGCTGTTGTAATCAATCTGCACATCTCTTTTCATATCTTCATTCAACAAGGGATTGGTGAATACCAAGTTTCACATAAATCTGCCAAACTCTTTTTATTGGAAATTGGCAATCTTACTTCATAAATACTTACCTCTTCAATGTGGCACCAAATCTTGGGTGAACATCTCTGCAAATTCTCTTCACAATGCCCGGACATTTCTGCTGTACACAATCACACCCAGTTATATAGCAAACAACAACTGAGAGGCTTCTTTACAGTGCTAGGGTAGTCTTCAACTACTCATGGTACCACTCAGCTTGTGCTACTGTGCTCTCTTTGTAGTGAGCTTTCTGTAATCTGCTCTATCACATTCTGCTCCTCCTCCATAACACAATTGAACAACAATTATATCTTTGCAGTCCAGCTAAGAACTTTGCAAGAAGCATAGAAATATGGCATGCCATGAAGTGGTACCTTTGTAGTTAAGTGTTGTTTACATCAACTTTGCAGATCTTGGACAGCTGAACTCTTTGGAACCTTGATAATTGAGGTACCCTGAATTTGGATGAATTTTTGGAAGATCCTGTTTATGTACACTTCAATGGCATGAACTTTGTAGCTACTGTTTCTACCACTTTTTCACACATAGTCCATGGCAGCCACAGCTCCTGCTCGTCAGATAATGTTCACAAAAGTTCAACTTGCAAATCTGCAGCAAAAATTTTAGGGTGAACATATCACTCTTGCAGGTAACATGGAGAAGAGAGGCTAGTTCGAAATCAAAATGTCTACTTTCAAGTACTTGGAGCTAAGAGCATGTGAAGACAGAGTAGTGATAACATTTGCTGTCTGTGGCATACTATGTAGAGAGCAGATTTGAAGGAATTTTGCAGTGATTAACCTTGATCTAACAGCTGGGAATCTTAACATGCTGGACTTGGAGAAGACAGAAATGGGCAGAACTTCTCACATGCCTTCCTTTAAAGACCATTTTTGGTGCACATGAAGGAGTAACTGGTGGCAAATGAACTCTATAGCTGGATATCTTGCAAATGTATCTTTAACATTTTTAACAAACTAGGTAGAGCGAGGGTTCATTAGATCATTCAAACTGATGTTTTTGTATGTAACTATTTATGTGTGTCATGTGTGTGAAGTACTTGGATTGCCACTGAAAAGATATATTTTTCAAGTCTGGATGTTTTCAACCATTCATTTTCAAGCTCGTTACAAATTTCCAGAAACTTCTAATATTAGCCAACGCAATGAAAGGGCCAGTTCTCAACTAATTGTTTCTTTGCAGGCTAGTTACCTTTTTTCCAAATTCTTTTGATATTGTTATGTAGTCAGAGTAATAAAAATGCAACCTTGTGGCAAATTGTTTACAAGAGTGCATAGACATTCTTCACCAACTTATTGCGTGACTCCTGCAAGTTTCGCTACTTCCCACCTTGAAATATACAAACTAAAATGTTGGTACCTATCATGTTTTGTCATCCCTCTACAATAAACTCTCTCTAAACTAATACTGTGTAAACTAATATTCTCTCTAAACTAATATGCGGGCACAGGCCCGTGGCGGGCCTCATACTTAATCTAATAATTCTCCATAAACTGATATTCAATATTTTTTTCCGGTCCTATAGCATTTTATAAACTAATACATCATACATATGGCACCAAAAGTTCCTTCCTACTGCATTGTTCTGCTCCTGCTTTTAGGGAAAGGGTTTGGACAAGACTGACCAGCTGACTGGCCACAGCCCCTTTTATAGAGCGAAGGAGGGTATTCTGAGAGTACCCAGAGTGCACTTTCCACAACCTCACTTTCTGCCAAGATTTCTACCACTCATGTCATATGATTTTCTACGTGCTTCTTTGATCCTCCACCAAGCTCCACAAGGTTCCATTACCTTCCCCAATGATCCATGACCTTCTACTAACCTCCATGACCTTCCATGCTGCTCTGGCAGGTTCTGGAATGATTTTTGTTACCCCCCATATAATTTTTGTAAACTAATATCTTCTGGCCGGTCCCAAGGATATTAGTTTAGAGAGAGTTTACTGTATAGCATGAATACAAACATTCTTCTATGACAGATTCAATCTTGGTCTAGGGGCTCTTCTCGTCAGCAGCTTTGACAAGGATGTTGGAGGCCTTGAGGTCTTTGGGCACCACTTGATGCTCATGCAAATATTTAACCCCTTCAGCAATTTGCAGGATAATAAACAATGCCTCGTCAAGAGGCACCATCATCATCTGCACACTGTTCTTGTTCATATTGCACATCTGAGGCTCAGGTTCACCTCCGTAGAACGTCTGTTCTACTACTGCGGTGCTATTTTCAGTTGACAATACTTGACTTCCTGATTTGTAGCCTGCACTCTGTACTATAGTAGTCGTGTCCTTGTTCAGCTCCTTGGAGGCTGAACTCTAGACACTATTACTTTCAAGGGTTTCCTTATCAGCAATTTTGTGGGGTTCTTTCTTGGGATCAAGCTGCAATTTGGCACTTCTCCTGAGATTCAAGTAGGCTTGCATGCAGGAATTAATAGCCTATCCATGATGCGGAAGTCTTAAGCTCATTACTGCAAGTAGATGGATGAACCAGGAACAGCAGGAATTCACATTTGATGATGCAGATCCAGTGCAAGAATACACTTTCTTTGCAATTGTTGGGAATAAGGGGTGCCAGGTCATGAGTTCATTCAAAGGGGGAAGTAAGGCATGTTTGTGCAATGGGGAGTGTAGTCAAGTTCATACTCTGTTCGCAGATTGTTCATGTTGTGTTGTGCATACGTGTTTGATCAAGTACAATGGTTGTATCCATTTCAGAAAGACAGTGGGCTTTAGTGCTTGTAGGAACAAGAATGAACTGTTTTTCATACCATTCTTGAAAATATATGCTGGTTAGTGCTGATCTGTTTTTCTTTGATATGGGATTGCTTGTATCCTCTGTTGCAAGATTAGATCTGGTTTTGGTTGCATTTACAGAAAAAATTAGGCTCTGTTGCCCTCCTGTTGTTGAGAACCATTTTACTGCAGGTTCATTAGGAGGCTCAAGAAGGTTTTCTAAGCTGGAGCAGTGCGGAAGTTCCATGACTACTATCCCAACCCAAGTTCCATGACAGTTCTTTGACCTGTAGAATGAGTTTGAAGGGTGGAGTTGTGAGATTCCAGTAGACTGCAAAACTAAGAAGAGGTCAGCGATGTTGAGTAAGAAGGTGCCAATTGGTTGAAATTCTTCAAGGTATTCAAATGCTGTGGCTCCTGGTGCAATTTGGAGCTGACGTGACCACAGCTTTCAAATCTGCTAATTTGTGTCTTGTCCAGGTCCAGCATGTGCAGATTCCCACAATTTTGAGAAGTTTCAAATCGGCAATTTTTAATATAAAACAGAACAAAAAGCAATTGAAACTTTCAAAATTCACTTCACTTTTGAATTTGACAACTAAAATAAAAGAGCAAAATATAGAAATCTGGCCATTCGAACTATTTTTGTTCCTGATTTCTGGGGATCGAAACCCCAAAAATCACTTCATTTTCCAGTTTTTCATATTTAAAATTCTCTTTTTGGTGAAATTTTGCCAGTAGGAAAAAGGTGGAACTTTCTTAAACCTTTGGCTGTCCTTAGGCTTCCAGTCAGCATTCACAAATACGTTGTCATTTGGTCTTGATTGTGGGACTCTTTTGAAATCCCATTAGCTTTTGGGATTCACTGACTCTCTTGCTTCAAGCATCTACTGTAACACCTCAAGCACTCAAATTTAGCTGGAATGTTTGAAGGAGGTGTATTATGAACTGTGTTCATTATTCACAATGTTGTTGGATTCCTAACACAAGTGACCAACCTCTTCCCTCATAGTTTCTCCAACACGTGCAGATAAACAAAACAAAAGTCAATGATTGGTGGCAAAAAGAACAATGCCCAATGTTTTCCTTTCACATTTCATTTTATTTGGGCTTTAGATCTAATGTTAAATATATCACTGCATTTAAACAATAACCACACCTTGTAGCTTTCTTATTGCCCACCTCCAGAAACTTTCAAATTAAATAAGGGTTGGTTGGCTATTACATCAATTATTACTTCAAGAGTTCATTAACCATGCAACATGGCTTGTTGGACGATGCACAGGAAACTATGTCCTTAATAGTCAATGAAAGATGAGATGAAGAAAAGATCATCCAATTGGTGCATACTTTAAGGCCAACATGCTAACTACACCTTCAAAGAATTTAAGGAGAAAAATGGCTACTTCAAAAGACTTGATGGAGCAATTCACAATTCAACATAATTTGACACACACTTTGAAAAAAGGAATTAGAAATCAACATCTGCCCAAGTTGCTCTGAATGCTGGAACTACTGAGTCAAATTGAACTGCACTTAAGAACTTCACTATGAATTAGTGACTGCAATATATAATCTTATAATGCACAGTTCCAATTTCAACTGTATGGATCGATTCACAGACATTGGCACTTCAACATTTTGCAACCTCGATTGTAATCCATAGCCACTCAACATTCACTACAAGTGCAAAATATATTCAAGAATTCCCAGTGTAGTAAAAAGTTTGTAGTGAGTTGCATCATCCTGAGGGTAGGATGAGAAGTTTGAATAACTCAAACCTCTTATGAACTCAATTGCATTTTGTTCTAGCCATTCTAGATTTTTCTGTTGGTGTCTCAGCCCTGTTGTCATACGGGTGTCTGTTTTAAAGTCCCTGATCATCACTAATTTAGGGTTGTATACCCTGTTACTTACACCTAATATCAAAGGCAATTATGAAACTAATGCTGAAGTTAACATACCATATCAATTGATCTTCAACAAAACAATCTGTCAGAATCTATGCAACTGGTGGCACATCCCTGACCACTTTGGTGAGCTCACCCAAGAATGGTCATAAGGTGTGACAATGATTCCTGTTACTATATTCCTCACTAAGGAAAATTCTTAGGCTTTCAAAGGCCATTATTTTGGTATATGTTTCTCTGCATGAATGGGATAGATGAGAGGCAGTGATACCTGAGGAATTTAGTGACTAAAATTGGTAACTTAATCTAAACCTGAGCCTACATTGTCAGACTATATTTAAAACCCACAATCCTTGACTCAACAAACACACAACCTGGTACTCACCTTCATGATGCTTCCAAGACCCTGTGATATATAGCCTGGTGCAGGAACCTCCTCTAGACCATATAACATGATAGTATGGTGTTCCCTAGTCAACAAAGTCAGCATGCCACTATGGCCTCATAGAAAAGAACTTGTGGCTGTAAATGGCCCTTTCGACAAGTCCTTGCCACATCCTCCCAGTCTCCTACCACCTGTGATGAATGATTAGAATATCTGTTAAAAATGCCTGTTAAGAATGTCCCTAGAGCCATAGACACAACCAAATGTGAATGAAATGCAGATTAGGAAACTGAACACAGATCCTAGATGTAAATTTGACAGAAAAACTTCTGAGATTTTGAAGTTGTGAACCACAAGAACTTGTTTAACTCTTCAGGGCAGCTATTGATTCTGCAGATCCCACAGATTCCTCAGAGCTGTCAAATTAACTGGTGAGGAACCAAAGTATCTATTTTGAGTGTGTTATGTACAACCCTGACAGCACAGACAAAATGTGACACAAGATTATTCTTGTAGTGCTTGCCCACTTCTGACTCAATGGTGGTTTCTACCCAGGACCCTTGTTTGCTAAGGTGCTTCTCATATTCCTCTTTCAAAAAGGTCTTGAAATGGAGGATGGGTGTAGAAGAAGAATGGGTACCTTAACTGTGCTGTCATCAAACATAACCCATCTAGCAAGCTCCTGATTGTAAGCGAAACAATGGTAGTGCTGCCCATAATAGCACACCTGCCCAAGCATGAAACATAAGAGTTATAAGGCAAGAGCACAGATAATCACTTTGGTAAGTGTACATCCATTTGTAAGAAAGACCATGGCACATATGTATTTCAGACTTTGATGGACCATGAACTTACCACTGAAATCAGCTGATGCTTTGAACCTTCATCAAGGCCTCGATACACCACTCCAACATCCATGGAAACATCAATAGCATCAACTGTCACCGATATGTCCTCAAAACTCTCTCTACCATTTTGCCACCCCAACACTGTTGCAATCCTAAAGTCAGTTCCATACCCACAGAGAATAAAAGTGACAGAATTTTCAAGAGTAAAAGAAGGTCAAAAGGCTAGAAAATTAGCTTGCAGCATAGTTGTTACCTATGGTGAAAACACGGGGTGCGGCACGGAGGAGGTGGTGAATGTGATTTTGGAGCCCACAACCTCCAGTGTCAATGTCACAGGCTAGCTGATGATTCATGTCAACTAGTTTCAGAAGCTTGTCCATTGAGCACTCTTCATACAAGACCTGTAGCCAAGTCCCACTTTGTTTACAGACTGTGTTGAACATGCTGTATAGACTCATCATGTAAACCTGTGCAATAGTTGAGAGTGAAGAACTACACAACTCTGGATAATATGGTTGATGCTTCAAGATATTCTTCTCTAGGGCAATTCAGTTACCGTATGTATCAAAAGGAGAAAGATTTAGTATTGAAACAAGGTTGCTCCTTTCTCAGCTTACAGCACAAATTATAAAACTGCACGAGATCACTATCCTTTGGTGGACACTTAATGTTTGATTCCCAGCATTAGAAGTATTTAAATATAATGGAAATCAATCCATATCCATCCCAGCCTTCCTTTCATGATATGATGATCCACAAGGATTGCTAGTGAAAGATGTGGTACCTACAGAAACCTTTACCTTGGCAGTGCGAAGTGCACTCGCATTGATGTTATGGAAGAAGGCAGTATATTTGAGATGGCGAGACTCCAACTCACAGCCTTGACAGTTCATCTGCTCTGCAACATCAAGCCCAAACAAACCATGCACCATGCAGGGGTGGCCATCCTTACAATCCCACGTTTCACCAGCAGAGCTACCCTCCAATTCCCCATGAGACAAAGCACCTCTTGGTACAAAGGCCTTGTGCAAACAGTCAAAGATAACAGCCAGCACTTCCGATGCATCATTCATTTGTGCCTGCAGCAACGAGATACACAAATGTAAGTTATTGGCATTCAGCACTGGAATCAAAATTTATGAGGAAATGTTGCTAGACAAACTGGGCTGCAAAACAGTCTCAAACAAGCAATCAAAACACAACTCTCGCCATTCTGCAAAAGAAGCACACACCATTTCTCTTAAGTAAAAACATGAGTTTGTTCAATCATTTGGTGGAACTAAAATACCTCTTGGAAAAAGTCACTATCGGAGTGCATGGTGCTCAGAGCCACCCGCAGAGCAGTTGGGGCAACAGCACTATGGCTTGGACTGGTGAAAGCACTTGTACTCAGGCCAACAAAGATGCCTTGAAGTGCACACACAACACATGGCTCTCCAATATGCATGTGCTGCTTGCTAGATTCAGCCAACAACTCTTCTCGAAATTCCTTCAAATGCCACAAAGACTGAAATAGACAGAGCACACCACTCATCAGCTCAAAGTGAAATAAGTCTCTCCAAGATAGTGACTACTACAAGCTCACCAATTGAAGCCCTTGCCAGGACAAGCCTCATATGAAACACCCAATATGATGCAAAACTTGGACTCCAGCCTCAGAAAGTCACCTGTATGACCACATTAAGAAAACAGTTGTATTGCCCAATTTCATTTTGTAAACCCTTTCCAACATCTGTGTCTGTCAGTGTTTGTTCCATGGGTTGCTCACTGGTGGGAATAGAGCCCACAGCAGGCTCTGCTTGAGGAGGTGCAACAGATTCAGATGTTTCAAATGAGCCCCATGTCCAAAGATATGCTGTGGAGCTTGCTTCTTCCAGGTTTTCCATTTGCATGTCTGTCACCATGTGTCCAAAATTATAAGAAACTGCTCTACTTAATTTCCAGGCTATTTAAGCCCAGGAAACACTAGCTAAATGCTTCATCTGAGACTCTTGTAAACCAGACATTCACACAAGGAAAACAAATATAAAGTTGTTATATTGGGAGTCTTCACGTGCATAGTATCCCAAACTAGCATAAGTTTCCCAAAGAAAAAAATGCCTGAAGTCCTTGGATACAAGGCATACTCCCTACCTAGGCTTTGTTGCAATGCTCGCTCCAGGTCTGCCTGGAAGCGATCCTCGTCATCCTGCTCAGCCTGCAGCTGCCTCAGTGTTTTGCTCTCATGCTCTCCTCCTGTACAGCCACAAGAATCACCATCCGCCCTGTCTTCATGAGCTCAGTAAGCAGAAACCACAAAAGTAACCCCATACAGAAGAGGCTCAGAGACCAGATGGAATTGAACTATCAAGTACTGACTGCAACAGTGAAAAAGTGAAGCATTTGGTTCAGTTCAGTCCACCTTCAGAAGTGGAAGCAGGTGAAGGCAGTAACAGGAGTGGTAATGTGTCATGGCTCCCAGAGCCTGCTAGACTCTGGGGTGCTTTGTTGTCATTCTGTTCGTGCAGGATTTTTGGGCCAAGTGATGAGGCTGTACCATGCAAGACCACTTGCCCTTCCTGATCTGGAACCATGCATTCTTCAGCATGAACCTGAGGTCCCCGCTTCCGTCGATGTCGACTTTTCTTTGGAAAACCAGTGAGCTGGTCACTAGTCAATCTACTGCTTTCTAGTGGAACACATTCCAAACAGCCTACCTTCTCTTCTAAATCTACTCTTTGATGAGCCTTAGGGTCTTCTAAGGCTGGTCTTGTCAACCCTATTGAAGGATCTGAAGTACACCTCTTGTCTGACTCCAAAGTACCCACATCAATTTGCAGCTCTTCTGGTGACCCTACTATCACATCTCCTGCTCCAGCTAGACTTGCATGTGTAGTTGATGGAGTGTAGGAGGGTTGCAAAACTATTGATGAAATGGTTGATTCATCTGTGAGGGTGTCCACAGAAGGGCTTGAGTCAGCAAGAGTTTGTGACTCTGGCAAATGCAAACAGCCGTCCATCTGTGTCTCCAAATGCTCAGGGTTAAAAGGCTCAGGAGTAACCATTGAGGACTGCTGGGCCAGATTTTTGCAATGTTGCTCATCAACATGCTGTTCTTTTGCCTCTTCTTCCACACACCTTTGTGATTCCAGCCCTTCAGCAAGCTTGAGTTCTTCTGCTTCCAATTCAGCTTGGTACTGGAGCTCTGCCTCCTGCTGGAATAACTCATGACCCTTGCCCTCAACCAAATCCCAGCTCCCACCTTCTCCATCATCATCCTGTGTCACACTGCCACTGTTGCAATCCTCCAGTGAAGTTTCTGAATTTTCTGCGAAAAAATACATCTCATGCTCTGCCATGAGACTAGACAAGCAAACTGATTCCACAAGGTTTCTGGAGGCATGATTTCTCATAGCCATATAGATTGAAGCCCAGAATCCTGATAAGATGGAGGGCCTCCAATTGAGCACACAATCACTTCAACATTGTACAATATTCTTACCTTTGCAATTCACTTCTTGGTTGGCTTTCCTGTTCAGTACTGTTGAGCCCACACTGCAAATTGCAAAGTGAAGAAACATGAGCAATAGACATCATCTTAAACAGACAAACCATAGATGCCACAATTTGCAAGGAGGCTTTTAGGTTCTGCACAGGCGTAAACCAACTTTTCCCACTACACTTCTATAAATCATGGAACTCCCAAAAGCATCCAGCTAAACTGATTGTAGACACAAACTACACAAAACACATAGGTTAACCAAGCAACTGTCACATCAGTTTGGGCCAAACCAAGACAAACACAACAACAATGAGCATGGATATAACCTTCTGACTGTAAATCACAAAGGATTACACTGTCATCTTCATCATGAATGGCAGGGACTAGCTGCAATCACTCTCAACTCACTCCATTGGCTCCCGATCACAATGGGCATAGATAAGTATTAAATGATCCACTCAAAACTGAGTGAAAAAAGTTACATAAAAAGCTGTACCTTAGAGTTTCTGTCATATTTTGGGAAGGAACAGGAAGATTAGGTGATGACATCAGGTAGCACTCAAGTGGCCTACAGCTAAATAAATAAAGCTTACTGACCTTCACATCCCTTGATTTTTTCTGTTCCCTCAGTTTCTTCTTGTCCTTGGGTTTGTCGCGTGCCTGTTTCGAGAGTTCAGATTCTTTAGTGGTTGAACTCTTTTTGTCCTTGGCAAGCTCCGCAAGAAATGCCTCCTGTGCGGCATCTGACTTTTTCATAGCATCTTTCTCAGCTTCTCCTTCCAGGCGACTCTGCAGAACTCCTTGGAAATAAGCCATTGCTCAACACACTATTCTTGACCTGCATCCTAATTAGGGATGCTACTTGAAATTTGGCAAACCCATTCATTGTGCATTGTTTGACCTTCAGACTCTTGACCAGAGAGCCAGGATCTGGGTGTGAAGGCTTTTGCCCAATAAACCATTAGTCCACAAGCTGTAACTGGCATGAGAGGATGCCATCTCTGTTTGATTGAAGAATGGAAAAAGTACAACTCACCAAATTACAACAATCACCAGCATCATTCAAGTTGCCAAAATATGAAAACAAGGATAAAGGAAAGCCACAAACCTTCAATAGACTTTTGACAAATGGGAGAACCACTGCTCGGTAATCAAGAACTGCAAATTGACCCACTTTGGCCTCCATCTCATGGACATGGTTCATTGCCTTCATTATCTTTGCATTGATGGGACTCAACTGCAAATACACCAATGTATTGAGTTAACAAGTACTTAGACATATGAGATTACAGAGCAATCTCCACAACAATACTCTGAAGGTATATACTCACACAACGCTGCATGCAGGCATAACCTTGTGAGAGTTGCTCACAAATTGTCAGGCCTTAAGCTTTGTCACAAACAGCACAAATAGAAGTGACTTGCTGCCACAACCACCCACTGCCTTCATCAGGTCCCATCAATTCTGGTGACCTTATCTGACCATCTTGCTTGGGTATACAAGATCTGGGCAATGTTGGCCAGATGGACTTTGTTCAAAATAGCGTCAAGGATCATGCATACACACCTTATTAGAAAGCTTCTTCCATTTTCTGGATTCAACATGAGAGTCTGCACAATCAACAGATTCCTGCAACATCCAGTTGTTCTCATCATCATCATCTGAGTCACTGAGTTCCAGAGTCAAAGTTCGAAGATAAGGTGGGGGGTGAGCCTGGCCAATCTGTACATCACTAAGAATCTTGTTGTCGGAGGCATCAATTTCTATCTTGTGTGAATTGGACAGGCCTGACATGCATGGTTCAATAAACTCTTGATGCTGCTCTTTTGGGACCATCTCGTATGTCTTTTGACATTGATCGTCCACCTTCGTGCTTTCCTGCACACATATGCTCTCTGCAATGTTGAGAGCCTCCTTGTAACCCATAAGCTCCAGTTTCTTTTCACACAGGCCCTGACAATGTCGTAGCTCTCTTTCAAGCAATTTAAGAGCCTTTCTCCCCTGGACTGCCTGATCAGCTCTGAATTGCTTCCAGCCTGAAGGGGTGTACTCATATTCCATGCTGCCATATATCCATGCAAGTTGAAGATCTGCGTGAAGCTCCATATTGGCATGAGTCTCTACATTTCTCACTTTCATAAGTGGCAAAGGAGGTCGCAGACATGCATCACCTTTCTCATTCATTGAAAGTATCTTTGTGTCTCCCTCCTCAACCTTCACATGTACTGGAACAGACTCTTCTGGAAACTCATGCAAGACCCGGTCATCTAATAATAGCCTAGTAAAATCCTCATTCAAAAATAATTGATCTTGAATGATCTCTTCATCCTTGCTCTCTGTCATGTGGGGGCTCATAGTACTATCTGATGAGTGATGAAGCCGACAAGCCTGTGCCAGCTCCATAAGATACTTGTGAATATGCAGGAGTGCCTTAGGATCCAAAAACCGAATCAAAACAGGAGATTGATCAAACTCAAAGTGTGATGCTGGATCTGGAACCATGGATTGAATTTTGCATGTAGCAAATTTTATGATATGAGTTACATGGTCATTCGCCAAGCACTTATTTCTGATCAGAACTCTACAAAGACTGTACACTTTATCCAGCAGCTTTCTTCGCTCCTCATCCTCCACAACTGGGAATTCATGCTGATGCAACCCCTGTGTTGACTGCATCATGTCCCTCACTTTCCTGCAATCTGCATTGCATTTACTATCAATATGATTCAACTGATCCTCTGGAAGAGACCCAGCAGACACACCATAACTCTTGTCACCACTCTGTGGCTCCATGTTGGTGCTCAACACAGAGAGACAATCTGAGGCAGTCTTCTCATGTTGATCATCTGAAAGGCCAGACTGGGCAGCCTCAAACAGCACTTTTACAGCTGCAGGCCCATCCACAGGCCTACAATCATCCTCCAGAAGAAGACCTGCCCAATCCTGATTTAACTCTTTTGGAAGAACATCCTGCAGCTTCTGTGGAAGAAAGCCAATATGCTCAAGCATTGCATGGTGAATTAGATCTTGGTACTCTGTGACCCTTTCCCCACACCTACAGCAAGCCCAAAGCTGCCATGTCTTCTTCTCTTGTGCAAATTGCAGAGCTTCAGCAAGTGCTTGTATGGAAGGGTTGTTCTTAGGAAAACCTAAGTGTTCCTTCAGCTCAGCAATGGAAACCTCAAGCAATGCATCCCTCTTACTAATGTCTGCAGCATGCCAGAATGGTCGTACACGTTCTGCTCTGTCCTCTGAGGATAAAGTCTTTACTAGCCTTCGAGAACTAGATCCACCAGATTTTCTCCGGTCAGAATGCAAAGCCTTCTCAGGTTCTTCCTGAGACTCAGATACTGAAATTGAAGGTAATTCTGCTTTTTGTTGGAGCAGGCGAGCTGCAGTGACACGGACTTCAATTTCTTGGCGCCGCTCTTCAGGAGTTTTCACCACCTTCTTCACCTCATGTGGTCTCTTTGGCTGCAAAACACGCTGCTCCATACGATCCTGCTCTTTGTGCATCTGAATAAAGTGGATTTTGTCTTCTCCTGTTCCATTGCTGAGAGACTTCATCCATGACGATATAGATGCCATGTTTACATTCTGTACAAGGACTCTCAGCTCCTGTTGCACATGAGCAATCCGTGCCTCAGGGGTGGAAAATTCATGCTGGTTATCATAATGGAGGCTTTCTGTTGCTGGATCCACTGGTGTGTCCACAGAAAGTGCCCGATCACACTCCCGGAGGACTTCCTCATAGCCCCTGCTATCCTTGGCAGTTTCGTAGAGGAGCTGAGCATAGAAGTACGCATACTCTACAGACTGAGGCGAAAGAACTGAAGCTTTTTTCGCAGCCTCAAGTGCAGCACACAGGTGACGCTGCTTCTTGTTAGGGTCCTCAATCAATGATGCCAAGCGCATGTATATGTGCCCCTGCACGCGCTGCAACAGCGCACAGCCCTGATTCCGGTTGCAAGCGTCTCGGATAATTCGCAAGGCTTTGGTGCTGTTCCCTCTGCGCAAGGCCACCAGCGCCTTCTCGCATTCCCCTCTAAATCCTGCCAAGTCAGCAACCTCTCCTGCCCCATTCTCTCCACATAAGCTTAGGGCACCTCCTGGTGCCAAAGATGTCTTCGCACCATTGGAGCCTAACAGACCTCCTCCTGCTTTGCCCCCATTGGCACTTGAGACTCCTGTCACAATGTGAAGAAATTGAAAATACATTCGTGTCACTCAGCGCCCATAAGCTTGTGCAAAATCAACGGATTTTCTCCTGAACAGGAGAAGTCCTAAAACGTAGCCCGATCGTCCACGAGCACGGAAAACACTTTGCAACTACGAAATGCTCCAACTATTAACTTCACGAAACCGCAGATATATCAGCCCTAACGCGAAGACTCCCGACGAGAGATCTGTGATACGGCAGTTACAATAAACAAATTCATAGCTTCCAAAAACCACCGCAAACATACCTGCCTTTCCACCATTCGAGGCCGGTGGTGGTGGTAGTGCTGCTTTTCTTTCTCCTACTGCCATGGATGCTTTGGTCACATTGTTGCTGCGAGATCTAGCAGCAAACCCTGGGGGAGTCTCTAGCCTGGCTCGTGCATTTGCTCCCCCTGCCACTTTCTTGCCATCCCCTTCACGTGCACCGTCCAATCCTTGCTTGTGCATATAGCTTGCTATCTGCTCAAGGTTTCAATCCTAACTGTGTGCTGCACCGCGCACATGCTGCCCGGTCGCAATCTCTCCCCTTCTCTCCCCTTCTCTCCCCTTCTCTCGCGCGCTCGCGATTTCCTTCTCGCTCTCGCGCGCTCTGTTTTCGCAACCTCGAGCTCTAGGGTTTCTGGAAGGAGCTTTCATTTTGTCCGCTTGCACACGGTCTTGGCCTCTGGGCGAAGAAGGCCCGGAATTCACCACCGACCCGGCAATCCCGTTCCCGGGCAGTGTAAGACTGATTTCTGATTATCTGACGTGGAGTACACTTTTAGGGTTTGTGTATTGAGCGAGGTGTTGTCGCCGCTGGGCCAAAATCATGTAGCAAAATCTGATTTGCTGTTGTTGCTCAAATTTCCTGGCAAAGCAGTACATGTGCGAAAGTACCGCTGCTTATTAGAAAATATGGTATTAAACCGAACCTATTCAGAATATTTTACCTCTGATTTTAGCCGTTGGAAAAAATTCCCAAATAGTTAGAGAAAGTAGATTACCGAACCTATTCAGAATATTTAAGGTTTTGGCGAGTATTTTATTTTTGGCGAATTTTCACCACTTGACAACAAAAAATAATCCAGTGCCTACTCATACCAAAGGATTTATGTGAAGAAAATGCACCAAAGTTGCCAGATTTTGAGGGAACATTGTCTGCAAGCACTGTACTTAGACAGCTCATATTGGTGACATTAGGTGCTGGTTAATAGAACCTATTATTCAATAGATGAGGTGCCTCCCAAGTTTTTTTTTTTTTGGGGGTTTTTTTGGTGTTATGAGCCAAGTTGGTTGGCCCATCATTCAAAAATTGAAGCTACGGAGAGTAACAAAAAATGAAGGTTATATTTTGAGGCACGAAGTTCGGTCCCTTTGGCCCACCTATCTAGGTGAAAGGAGGACAACATTTGCCAAAGCATATAGAACAAGTAGCTCATTGTGTAATGGCTTTGCCCAATGTTATATGGCCATGATCAATATTTTATTCCAAAGACCAACTCCTTAGGAAGGAAAAGAAAGATTTTTTAGGAGTATTTTTTTTTTGAAATTGAATATTCAAAATTGATTAATTGTTTGGGAGGCATGTGCCAAACTTGCCAAGGTACTACAATATATGGAATGTTTTGAACCTAAAATTTTGAAAGTTGAAATGTTTGAATTTCGATGTGTGAATATTAAAAGTTGAAATTTGAAATTTGTATGTGAAATGTTTGGAATTTGAAAGTTTGAAAACTAAAATGTCTAAATTGGGATGTGTGATTACATAAAGCTAAAAATTGAAAATTGAAATATCTATGTGAAGCATTTGGAATTTGAAAAATTGAAATGTCTAGATTTAGATGTGTTAATATTGAAAGTTTCAAATTGAAAACTGAAATTTGAAATCTCTTTGTGAAATGTCTAGAAGAAATATGAAAATTTGAAAATTAAAATGTCTGAACACTGAAAACTAAAATGCCTAAATACTGAAAAAGGAAAATTAAAGAATCATTGTCATTTAGAACAACAATGGTCAAGTTGATATTTAAACGCACTTCTATCTCCATCTCCTGCAAAAACCATCAAAATGTTCAATAAACTTTTCTATTACACATTGTAATGCCCCTATTAGCTCTTAGCAAAATTCTTTTTTTCTACTTGATCTTTTAAACTTTTGCAATAGGTTTACAACTCATTCTCACTCCAAAAGTTCAATAATGGGACGAAAGGGAAAGTAAAGAATTATTTAAACTATAAATATTTTCAATGCCCATTTCTTAGTTTTAGGACCCAATGGGAAGAAAGATTGCAATCTTGCCTGAGAATTTAACATGAAGCTTCCATCACCATAAACAACCACAACCTTCTTTTCTGGATGAAGGAGATAGGCTATTGCTATCGATGGTAGTCCTACTCCCATAGTTGTTAAAGAATTGTCAAGGAGCAATGTATTAAGTTCATTACCTGCATATACACATTCCCTACATACCATCCCAACAATGCCTTCCAATTTTTTCCTTTTCCAGTGCACCTAGTATTCCTTATCAAAAGCCTTTGACTAAAAAAACCACAAGAAAACAATTAAAAAATCCTTGATGCCAAGCTTTTCAATGTGTGTGATTGAAAACCTTTAAGAACCTCTTCCCTAGAGCACACATTAGAGAACAAACCTTGTAACATCTTGCAAACCAAACCTTGAACATTCCTCCAAACACAAAAAGAAACAAATTTGATTAGAAGGTAATCTATTTCTCATGATGATTCATGATGAGAAAATATTTGTACTTCAAAGAACGTTGCAGCAAAAAAAAAACAGACATGGAAATGGGGAATTATGAGCCAAAAGTGGATCAATTATGTTGACCCACACTAACTTTTATTTAACCAAAAAATCGCATTAGTTGGCATCACTTTCCTACACATGAGGCAAAGTTTCCTAGAGTGATTTTTGCAGAAAAATGTTGATCAGAAACTACTCAAGCCTAATATTTTTCATCTTCAACTTATAGAAGATTAGAAAATAACAATGTGCAACTAGATTACTACCATCACTACTAATGTTGAATTGATTTTAAACATTAGATTCCAAGTTTCATGTAGTGTTCCAAAACTCATGGAAAATGATCCATATTGGAAATTAAACACTACACGTTGGGTCATCAATTGGAAACAAGTGTCATTGGCACCCTTGCCTATGTGCTCTTCAAGATCCACTTTCATTTGCCGTTTCAAGAGACTATCATATTCTTAGGTCCCATTGAGTACTAAACTTCTAAGAACTTTTGAAATAATTTAATTGACAACACCTCAAAGTTCCAACAAGTGCATAGCTTCATGTACTAGTGCTAGTGTTAAACAAATGGTTGGTAGCATTGATTGCAAGATTGTTGAGACCTTTAGTTGTTAATGAGGTTGCATATCTAACGTTGATATTAAAACAAAAATGAGAAACAATCAATCCTTCTACAAAATTTTGCACAAACCAAATACAAATTAAGGAACAAGGGTGTGGGTGTGCCATCATCATACTTGAGCAATTTCATAAGGCTTAGAGTTGTTGCTTTACTCTCCTAGCCTTCTACATCTTCCAAAGTTGCAATAGTTGATAATAGTAACAAAGGGACTTTATCCATTTTTGAATCATTGAAACATTTAACCTTTGACAATGGTAGGCGAAGCAAAAGTTACAACTGGACAACGACAAATGTTGCATCTAGTAAAAGTGAACCATTTAGTAGGCCATCCAAACCTTGAACATTAATGACGCACTCTCAAGTCCCTTATTGGATCCAAGTTGGTCCAAATCAATCAAACAACGAAAATGTTTGGGACTCGGGGCACGCTCCCAGTTTCCAACACTAAAAGGGGTAGAGGGGTGTGTTGAAGCTCCAGGATTAGATTAGGATGAGGGACAAGCTTTACTTAATTACTCGAACTTGCATCAAACCAACTAACAAGTTGGTTAGTTCACATTTTACTTTTTCCCAGGATTCCCAAGGAGGAATCCCGAAACTGTCCCGGTTTAAACTCCAAGACTTTGGGAGTTCATAACTCCTTGCTCAGATCTCTGATTGGATGAGGTCTAAAACAAACTTGTAACCCTCCTTGAGAGCTTTCCAATGGTGTGTCGCACCCCACCTGCACACACCAGGGTCGGGTCGGTTCCTGACTTTTAGTGGTCAAAAGTCGAACTACCAATTTGACTCCCAGCCTTTCTTTCGTCCATAACTTGTGCTAAAGATTTCAAATGGCTCATCAAGGCCATTTTGGACATCTAAACTTCAAGAACTTTCCAATGGTATAAATAACATCTCAAGGTGTTTTGACCCCTGCAATTGAACTTTGAGTTTTTGAGAGTTTCGAAAGACTCCCCAAGTCCCCATTTTGGGAGTGTGAGTGTCATCCTCACAGTCCTTCAAAATGGGGTTATGACAATTAGTCACATTTATGTTTTTCTTAGCTACAACACTTGATGTTGTTGCTTAGACAAAACTATCTAACAATTCCTACACTATGACTTGTTCTCACAACTAGACATTTTAGTAGCTTCAAATGCTGATAAAACTTGACCCCATAGAAGATGCTTTAAGGAATAACTTGTCCAAATTAGGTTTTAGAAAGTCATTAGAACTCGAACCCATAACCAAACATCTTCCCAAAACCAAGCCTAAAAGGAAAGCTACTTTTTTTACACTAGAGTACTTCCTAAAGCTCATTATTAAAAATTTGTTTATGCCACACACATCAAGCAATTTACCTCATGATATATGCTAGAAATTGAAAGCGGGTGGAAATCTAGTCAATTGCCACCTTTTGCACCTTAAGTTGCACATCAAATAGATGACATGAATCCCACATATTTGCCTTGCCAATCTAACAAGACCAATGCCTAAATCCCATGATTCAACTAGATAGACCATTGATTACAAAGAAGAAACTAAGTACTACAAAAGTTTGATTTATAATACAAAGAGATCCACACCATTTGTCTACTATAAAACAACAACAAATGAATTATGTGAATATCGATATTTCAATCATTTCTACTACTACAATTTGCAATGATAGAAAAATAGATCTCAAGGGAAATAATAATATACAGGTTGCTAATGACTCATAGAGCCTTGGGGAGAAATGCATGGAATGCTTCCAACACTTGGAGGGTGGCAATAATTGTTACAAATTGAACCTGTAAAGTCCCATATAAAGTTTTAAGAATGTGAAATTGTAAATATGATATATAACAATTATTCCAAACCTTCAAAGTTGAGGGTTTAGGGTTTATGTTAGATTTCAAACAAACACATATTTGAGTACAAGAACAACCCAATTGCCATTAGGCTAAGATTGAATATTTGAAAGGTTGTAATAGGGTTAAAATTTCAATAACTACATGTCTAAATCCATCAAGGTTAATCCATGGATGAATAGATGTAGCAATTGGTGAATTATTCATGGGGAGCTTGACAATTCATGAATACTCAATAGGGTTGTTAAATTAGTAGCCATGGCACGAACACACCAACGGGTGGACCTCAGGCCTCCTTCCCCACCAAGCTCAAGCCACACATTGGCAAGTGAAGTTGCATTATTTTTGGCATGGTAAAAGAGGAGGAGGCAAGACTCTTTTAACACTGACAACCATGGAGGACATAGGCTTGGTGCAATGGAGTCCAACTTACAAGCAATCTAGAAGCTTAAACATCAGTGCCAAACATTTTGGCATTGCATTCCTCAAGAGTTTGAACCAAGACATATATATATATATATATATATATATATATATATAGCAAATTTTTCATCATGTGTAGGGTGAAAGTGGCCTTGGACATTGCTAAACACGCCACATGCAATTGTTGCCTTGTCAATGCGGCTTGTGGTTCAATGTTGTCATCTAATTCACAAGCCACCACTAGATTTTTGCATGTTTCAAAAAAGCTCTACCTTGCAAATGTAACGAAATCCATAGCAGAACCCCACAAAAAAATCTAGTAATATTGTAATAAATAATCCTAATGTATTTAGGGTTGCATTCACCCAAACATGAAAACTTACATCCATCTGAAAGTTTTTATTTTGTGAACACTTGTCATCTTCACATTGGCCAATGAGTGAGCCAAAATTTATCCCCAAGTCCAAATCCTGCACAGATGCCTAGTCTCTTCCCTATGGGCAAGTGAGGGGCTATTGGGAACTCTTTGAGGAACATGTCAAGAACTTGGGAACTCTTTGCCTTGACTCCCCACCACCTAAAAAGAAAAAAGAAAAAAACTTGACATGGAAAGTCCACCGTCCAAGTGGAAAGTGAACAGTGAACAGTCCACTCCCCACACAAATCATAACTTGAGAAAAAAAAGAAAAAAGAAACGCCCCATGCCCCCTCCCCCCCACCACCAAAAAGCGAGGCCCCTCACTCCATGATGCAACTTCTCATTGGTTGCATGGAAATTTTATTCCTAAAATTGGCTGCCACTATTTTTGGTCTGGACTAATAACCCTTCCTAAGAACACCCTGTCTATTAGGTTCCGAGAAAGTCATAGAGTTCTAGATTTTTAGATTTTTCTACTTTCCTCTATGACCTATAGCCAAATTAGACTAACTAGTGGGTGCCCATGGCCGAAGGCCACTGTGAAGCCCCCTGTGTGAAAATCACGTCCTAAAAGTTTTCAGGTTTCGGTCTTGGAAACCGCGAGTGTGAAAATCCAGGCCCCAAAGTTGAGATCCCAAGTCCTGAAAACCATGTCCTGAAAACCATATCCTAAAATTTCCCAGGCCCCAAAGTTGAGATCCCAAGTCCCGAAAACCATGTCCTGAAAACCATATCCTAAAATTTCCCAGGCCCCAAAGTTGAGATAGTGGGTGCCCGTGGCCGAAGGCCCCTGTGAAGCCCCCTGTGTGAAATCCAGGTCCCAAAATTGAGATCCCACATCCTGAAAATCACGTCCTAAAAGTTTTCAGGTATTGGTCTTGGAAACCGCGAGTGTGAAAATCCAGGCCCCGAAGTTGAGATCCCAAGTCCTGAAAACCATGTCCTGAAAACCATATCCTAAAATTTCCCAGGCCCCAAAGAGTGCCGGGCCGGTCAGTTGCCTGCCGTGGGGGGTGCCGGGCCGGGCCGGTCGGCCTGACGGGCCCGGTCACCCCATTCTTGACGTCGGCTATCCCGGGTCTCCGTTCCGCGCCAGAATGTCCTAACCTAATTTCCTCCAATAGCTTTGCCCACAGACTGGGAACAGGAAATTCCGCCCTCCGATTAGCGCCGGGCCCGGTCTGTGACGGACCCGAGCTCCGTCACAGACAGACAGACCAACTCTGATACCTGAGATGATACCCGGACTGGGCCGAGTGCCGATTCTGCCATAGAATCTGTGACAGGGTTGTGCAGAACAGACAACCCTGTCGCAGACAGACAAGGCAATTACTATATATGATTCCTCTTGTGAATGATAGCCAGTGTGTCTACATCACAAAATTGGAAAGAAAATGCTGATTCCAAGACTTCCCCATCTTTTTAGGGTTGATTAATTCATGACTCAATCAATGGCCTTCCCAGTTTCTAAATTGAATAGACTTAAAACTTTCTGCTGGTGCTTCAGGACAACACATTTACATCCAGAGAAAAGAGTCAAATTAGGTTGATAGTTGAGTTGGTAAATGGATCTCTAACCTTAAATTCAAATCCTGTCATATTTGGCTTAGTATATATGGAGGATAAGCTGATAATAGGGAAGAATCCATGGCAGAGAGTGTCCAGGCCTGCACATGGTTTTGTAAGTTTTCAGACAGGTTGTAAGTTATAACTTGTCATCAAAATATGATTAAAGGGGGGTCACTTATGGTGCATTCACACTTGATGTTATGTCAGTGTTAAATGAAAATCTCAATGGCATCCTGGGTGGCACTCAATGTTAAATGGGTTATAGTTTAATGTTAAGTGCATGTTAGCTTAACATAAAATTTTCATGATAACTAGGTTTAAGTGTTAAATGGTTAGCATGGTGTTAGGGAACTCGACACTCCTTAACGTCAAGTGTCAAAGCACCTTTAAAGAAAAGGGATCTATCTTTAGACCATTCCACTGTCCTGAATTTTTGGTTTACTGGGCCAATCCATATCAGGATCAGGAGAGGGACTTCAGATGTGATAAGCTCTCCTCCTCTATAACTTACTCACATTCAGCCACTTCAGGAAGAAGAAGATGAATGTTTGCAAGTGGGCATGGCACGAAAGATAAAGAGAGCCTAGTCTCCTTTTTTCTGGCATTCCAATACTTCCAGAAAAAAGGAGACTAGGCTACTCAGTGTTTTTATTTTGGGCAAGAGTTTTGCCACTTGGCTACAAAATTCTTTTCCAGTGTGACTCCATACAAAGGATTTTATTTTCAAAAAAAAAAAGTGCGGTAAGGAATTTGTTTTTTTTAAATCACCATATTTAGACAATAGGTTGGAGCATGTCACCAAAATATAGCCAACTGTGGCCAGGAAAGAGGAAACATGTAGAGTTGTGTGGCTATTGGTTTTTGTTATTAACCCTTGGACCTTGGTTCCTCTTTTGTGAAAACTTAAATTAAAAGAACCACTCAGTTCTGGTTTTCTGGGAAAAAAAACAGAATTAAAAGAACCTTATGTTCTTTCAAAATACTCAATGATCAAAGTTCTCAAAGGCCAAAATCCACAACTGTTGAGATAAAAAGCCTTGGTCAGGCCTGACTGGTTGAGTGACATGTCTAATGGTTGTAGGGTGTGCATAGGTTACCTCTGCAGCTTTATTGTTGATACTGTAGTATGCGGTTTTTGCATAAATTAAATTATTTCTTATTTTGCTGAAATTTTGGAAAACTATTTATTACTTGTGCCAAAATTGTAATAATTATTATAAAATCAAAATTTGAAGTATTTTCAAATGTTGGGTTTGAATTTCAAACCTGTCGGTTCTAGAAATGAAGAATGTGATAGTGTGGACACAATTAGACTGTCTCACAAAAACAAGTTTATTATTTTATAAAAATATTACTTGCTGAGAATTTCAAAATTGAAAAACCAATTTTCGAAGTTAAGATTTGAAATTTAATCAATTATTCAACAAGTTTTTTTGTCAAATCCATTTAGGTACTACGGTACTTAATGTGAAAACATTTGACCATCAATCTTTTAGCTAATCCCCACAACAATAGGAATGAACTTGAGAAGGGGCTCTACTATTTGTGGGCTGAATTTCCTTGCAAACAAATGACAATTATTGTATTCCCTATGTCCATCGTAAGTACAATTATAACATTCTTTCAATTCATGAATCCATTCTTGAGTAATCATTTCAAGCTCCAATTAAAAAGGATGTGGTGATGTGGTGATGTAGTGCCATTGTTTGGGAAAACAAAATATGTCAAGGTTCGATTTGCTATCTTTGATGGCTTCAAGATGTTGAGCACAATGGGAAGGTAATGTTCATCAATGAAACAAAGTTCACTTTAGCAAAGGATGTTTTTAAACTTAGGGTAATACTTGGTGTCAGATACAACAATCATTGCTAACTCTTGTGACATTTCAAACCATTGGCTTCCTTTCCTCCATTATTTCAAGGAGACTTCAAGCTCCAATTTCCCTAGGTGTTGAATTCAAAGGTATCTTCCTTGTCCATGTTGATTAACATCATCAATGAAATCAATGAAGCTATGTTGTGATTTGTTGATGTATTCGTATGCCCAAAAGAAATTAGAGATGGATATACAAGACTTCGAGAGGAACACAAATCTTTCATTGTTTCGATCAAAGAGAGCATTCACAAGAAGTTGCCTTTCAACATCAAAAACACTAATTTCACCCCACCTCACTATCTAAAACAATCAATTGAAAGAATTGCAACAATTTAATGTTTCCACAAGTACAAATTTAGAAGCACATTCACAAGTGTTTTTTCTTTCACAATTGGAAATATGTAATTTTAGGGTCCTTGATGAAATTAGAAGTTTGAGAAGTGCAAGGAGTTTGATAGGAGCTAGTTCACACATTTCCACTTCATATCAAGCTTGCAAATTAAAAATTTCCACCTTAAAATAAGTTTGCAAATTTTCCATCTTCATTTGAAATCAAGTTTCAAATAAATTTTCATTTCAATTGAAGCTTGCAAATCAATTTCCACTTCAAATTAAACTTACAAATTATCCATTTCCATTCAAACCAAGCTTGCAAAATCCCTACAAATTTGAGAGGTAGAGATTTAGGGATTAGGAGTTCTTGAAGGAAAAGTTTGAAAGGTAGAGAAACTTGTTTACCTTGCTTGGAATGTTACGATCAAAGAAAACAAACAAGGTAGGGACATTGAGGAGGAAATTTGGATGCACATGAACATAAATGGAATACATCTTGGAGTCATGTACCTTGAAATACAACTCCCAAAGAACATGCAAAGGCAAAGGTACTTGAGTCAAAAAAGAAAATTTATTTTGGGTATTTTGGTTTTTTCCAAGTCCGAATTAGTGTTGCTAAAATTATAGACAACAAGCTATTACATTGATTCTAATGCCTTGTGAAGAAGCTCCTCATTTTCCATGTTATGGTATAAGAAGGAAATAATTTGAAGGTTCATTGGAGAAGGACTTAACACAGATTGGAACTCATCATATTCACTTGCATAACTTAAAGTTGTAGGCTTTCAAAAATAGTTAGTGTCACTTGTAGCAAGATAAATGGTGACAATAACTACCAATAGACATTTAGTCCCCAATAGAAGGAAAGTGAACATGAAATTGATGCTTTTGAAAGGTCGTTCCAAAAATCTAACCATGTGGTTCATGAATTGCAAATATGGTGGAGTTGCTCTATCATTGTGGCTTGATATATTTCTTGAGATTGCACATGCATCTTGTTGTAGCTTTTCTAAATTAGATGCCTATCATGTGTTTCCTCAAGCTAGTTAGTCGTTATTGACTTACATAATACTCCATTTAACATGCAAAAAAAATAGTAAAATAAAGATTAAAGATGTATGGAAATGGATTAGGACTTGCTAATCAAGTGTGCTACCGAGTATGCAGTCCACACATTTGTGCATTGTTTGGTACTATACACCAATGTAAAAACAAAAGGTAATTTCATTAATCCTTAGCACACATTATATACAACTTAATCAATTAATACATGCAAAAAAATCAAGGATAAGTCATGTAACAAAATAATAAAGACAAAAATGAATATCACGAGGCCTTCAAAAGAATTAGCTAACACCACAAAATTCAACTAGTTGTAGATAAGCTTGACAACCCATTGGAATATTAATATTCTTATTCAATGATATCAAGTTTTCTATTTAAGGTGTATTAATTTTAATTTGTCCCTATGAGTTTCAAACTTATCTTTACCAATTCTTTTCATAAGAATATTGACAATCATTTCCTTTGTTGGAAGATATTGAAACTCAACCTTGTTGGAGGAGATGTGTTCTGTGAAAAAATGGAATTGTATGTCTATATGTTTTGTGCATGAATCGTGCATTGAATGTTTTAGCAAAGCCAAACTTCCTTAACCATCAAAAAAATCAAGGTTGGTTTTTTTTGTTTGTATCCAACCTCTCCTAAGAATCTTCTAAGCCAAAGAACCTCTTTAGTTGTTTAAGTACAAGCCATGTATTCTACGTTTGTAGGAAAAAGACATATTGTAACTTGCTTATTGCTTGGCCAAGAAATAGTTGTTCCACCAAGAAAAAACACGTGGTTGCTTGTTGATCTTCTAGTGTCTACATCACCTCTTTAGTCAAAGTCACAAAAACCATGCAACTATATATTAATGTTCTTCTCAAGTCAATGCTCTTGAGTCAATGTAGCATGTTTCATTCATCAAAACATTTGTTGTGACCAAAAATGCTTGCTTTGTAACAAAAATTATTTCTTTGGTTTGCTCTTTCTATTGTAAGTTCATTGCTTTCTTCTTATAGTCTCGTGCCCAATGTCTAGGTTTCTTGCAATAGTTGCATAGATTTTTCTTTTTATTTCTCTTGATAGTCGACTTTTGAGCAACTATTGTGTTGCTAGACGTTTCTTTGGATGTGAATACAACCAAAATTGACCCTCCTTCATTTGATCCTTTAGCATCCATCTTCTTTAGCTTTTCATGGAGAAGTCTTGTTATTAGGAACTCAATGGTAAAGTTAACATTCTAAGGTTACTATCAAATTGTTGTAAGACTCTGGTAAACTACACAACAAGACCATTATAATGTCACTCTTTTCAAGCTTCTCCCCAATAGTTTCAAGCTATCGAAACATAGACTTGATTTTGTTAATATGATTCAACATGTGGTTCGTAAGACTCATTTTGTATGCAAAGAATTGACATTTTAGGAAAAGCTTGTTTATTAGACCTTTAGTCTCAAAGACCTTTAATAGATAATGCCATGCTTCTTTTGATATTTTTGCTCCTATTTGGAGCAATGAATCATGCAACCTCATGACAATGAAGGTCCTAGCCTTCTTATTTCTCTTCTCCCACTATAAAGTTATTTGTCAATTTGACTTTCGTTCCTAACACAATGTTCTAAACTTCTTTGTCTTCTAATAACATTTGCATCTTGAATTTTCAAAGATGAAAGTTCTCTCTTACAAATTTAGTAATCATAGATGCAAGTTCCTATGGGCCCATAACTTGTTGATTTACAATAGACTACATCTAGCATACAAAGAATTATAGTAAAACAAAGATTATAAAGAGATGAAAATGGATAAGGACTTGTTGATCGTATTTGTTATCGAGTATGCAATCCTTTATTAAACACACACTTGGGCTTTGTTTGGCACTATATACTATTGTCAAAGATTTTTTTTTATCTATTGATCCTTAGCACACATTATATACAATTCAATCAATTAATACACCAAAAAAAATCAGAGGCAAATCATGTAATAAAATAATATGGACAAGAATGAATGTCAAGAGGCTTTCAAAGAAATGAACTAATACCACAAAATTTAACCAGCTATAGATAAGTTTCACAGCTCATTGCAATATTAACAACTGCAACCTTTTGAACGTCATCCTACAATTTCTTGTACTATGAAGTTGATCATTTCCAAGTTTTTTTTTTTCCCCTCATTTGGTTCCAATTTTGAAACTTGTATAATAATTAAGAAATTACATCCCAAGGTTATGTTCTTAATAACACTTACTGGAACAAAGTTCAAAAATAACTTTTTCATAAGCTACACTGTAAGTTGCACCTAGTTTGACATCTAATTATATGCTACTAAGATTGGGGATCAAACCATGACGGAAACTATTGTGTACATGTTGATCAAGGTCCACATGATGGTCACCCTCATCATGAAAATGCTCGAACATTTTTAGCTCCCATTTATCACGGCTAAATTTCCAAAACAACTTTTGAGACATATTGAACTTTGGAAAAAAATTATACTAGGAAACAAAGTTGTGAAGGGGGAACTTGGAAGGACTGTGGAACTCATCAGCTCAAAGAATCTTTTGCATTAAAAGTTGATCACGTCGTAAAGTTTTATATGAGTTGGAAGATCTATAACCTAAAAACAGTGTCATCTGTATTTTTATGGATGAAGTCCACAAACCTTAATTTAGACTGTGGTTAGATTGCTAGCAGCACAATGCTTCAACAACGTTAAAAAGAAAAGAAAAGAAAAGAATCTACTTCTAATATGTTTTTGTTTTGGGTGTGTTTTTGTTGTTCTATAGGTCATGACAAAAGGAGTTAACTACTAAGATGGAATGTAATCTCTGTAGCCCAATGAAAATGCTTTAGGAGATCTCTGGATCAAATTTCTGGAAGGAAATTGGCAAGGGGATTTTAGAGATGTAAAGAGATGAGATGAAGAGGAAGATATTTGAGGCATGTTGAGGAAGTGAACGCAAGGGGCTGTGGTGTGATGAAAGAGAAGTTAAGTGACTAAACTTGTAAGGAGGACTAAAAAGTGTGGTTTGATTTTGATTTTGGGGTGTTGTAAATAGGTAGAAGTAGAACTTGATTAAGAAGATTGAATGAAAAAAATCATAACAAGAAGACTTCCATTGTGGTAAGAATGTCAAGAAAAGGACCAGAGTTGTTGCATGTGTTTCAATAGGGACCAATACAAAGGAGAGGATGAACGTGTCTAGGATTTCTGGAATGGTTGTGTGGAAGCTAATGCATGATGTTTTTGGGGATTTTGAATTGGGTATGGAATGTGTTTTGTCCTGAAAAAAGTACTTGTTGTTTTGTGGGAGCTATGGAGGTTTTTGGGATTGAAGGGATGCTGGGAAGTAGTGATGTTTGGATTAGCTAACTCTGCCTTGAATTTTTGTCCAATCTTTGAAATTGAACCATGTTGAAATAGTAGAGTTAATCTTTTGTGGGGATTCTGTTGTTGGGTATGAATTGCTAGCCACATAAAATAACCTGTTGATTCCTAGAAAGGAAATCAAAGTGAGTGCCTAATCCTTTGTGGTCCATAGAATTAAGGCCATAAAACTTAGATGTCTATTAGGATTTTGAAGAAGAAAAATATTTGAATTATCATGCTTTAGTAAAAGTATTAGAATCATACTTCAGTTCATGGATGTTCAATAATGAGCATCTGCTCACTGCGAAAAGTATTCCCCTTGTTTTTTGTGACATATCATCAATCAATCGTTTCTTCTTCTTCTTGAGCGGCACTAAGGGGGGATTAAGTAGCTGTGTACAAGGTTTTGCACTAATATCATTTCCCCAATAATATTGACGAAATTTAACAAAGGAAAATTGGGAAAAGGTCCAATCAAGCTGCTTCACCACCACGATCCCTGATCCACCGCCTGTACCTATACAGTAATTTAATCCTGCAGAGCGCTATGAATTATAATACCTATCGTTGGTTGCTGAAAATCAAACTTGGTAACTTACAACAGAAATTTTGTTGTAATTCTGTAACTAGAGGAGTCGAGTATCAGCTACATCTGAGCTTGAACTCAGCATTTTCAAACAAAGCAGAGATCGAATTCGAAACCCAGGGAGATTGGAGCCTGAAGTCTCCTTGAAGCCTGAAGTTTACATATTACTAAAAAGTATCATGCCATTGTGATCCTGATCTGTTTGAGACATTTCCGACATAAGGGGCCTAGGTAGAGGGGGAACAAACAACAAACTCAATATGGAAAAAACTAACTAAACCAGTCTCAGCCAGTGATGCAAATGCAAAGCAGAAAAAGCGTTGGCAACACAAACACGCTGGCCCAATAATTGTATCAAGATTATGTAAGGTATCCAACGACAGTATTTGAATTTTATGACAACACAAATTGATAAAAAAACTAACAAAATGAAAGATATTGGTGTTATGGCCCTAGTTTGTGCATGATTTACAAAGGACTTGTACTTGGATGGCTGTGTAATTAGAAGGCATTAGCTTGCAAGGGGAAAATAATCAATAATGTTGTGGAATGCTCATTTGGTTTTCAGTTTCAAATAGTATAGTGTTGTCATGGCATGTTTCATTCAGCTTTTGGTCATGCCTCATTTTACATTCAGGTCATGACTCTACAAAAAATTGCAGAAATGTGATATGGTACCATACCTTTTATTAGCAATTTTTTTTTGTTTTTAAAAGCCAGGCTCTACTTGATTTTGGGAACTATGAAATGGAAAATTATGGCACACAAGTTCATTTTAAAATTCCCAGTATTGAATTTATTCACAAATTGTCTAATCTATTTTTCCTATTAATTAAATCATTAAGAACTAGATAACAATGGTCAAAGAGTCCATGCTAGGTTTTGTAAGGTTCATTACAACAATATATGTCAACTTTGTGGTTTCATCTGTTACAATGTAGAACATATAATTGTGACACATATTACATTGATATTCCAATTTGACATTAAATCATGTCACATACTATAGCACCTTTTCAGATTTGGCAATTATTAAATTATTTTTGGAAATGTCAAATTTTGCAGAAATTATCTGTTTGAAAGGTTGAAAATTTTAAAATTACAAATGGAAGGAAAAATACATGAGCTTCTTGGTAGAGGCCAGTCCACCATGGGAAAGCAGGTATCCAATAATTGATAAAAATATTGTGTCTTATAAATTGGTAGAACATTATTTCTACCCATTTTTGCAAAAAGAATTGATCAAAAATGTTGTAAAAGGTCTGATTATGTCAAAGGTTCAGAGTCCAGAGAACTTGCTGCGTATATTTATTGCCAAAATTTCATAAATTATTATTTTAACCACTGAAATGAATTTTGAAAAATAAAATAATTATTCAGCAGCAAATTGCTGAACTTGAAAAGGTTCTTCTACATTGTCATCAAAATATGACAGGATGCTAAGTAGGAAAATGGTCTATCTTTCTCATTTTTGCCATTGAGCCTATGGATGTCATCCCAGGCATTTTAAATTTGATAAGCCCTTCTCCTGTACATTGGCCTTTTCAGGAAGAAGAATGTGTTTGGTGCCATTTCCACACAACACTGGAAAAAACACCACCATTGCTACATTGCTACATTGGGTAGAAAACAACCCATTCAGCTGCAGAGACAAACAATGGTGAAACTTAATTTCACGTGATCAAAATTCTGGAAACCCGAAATCCACAACTGCTAAGATAAAAAAGCCTTTGGCGCAAGCTTGAGGGTTTGACTACTAACATGCATATTTGGTTGAAGGATGTGTGTAGGTTACCTCAGGAATTTTTTGTTCTCCAACATGATCGTAGCAACAAAAGAAGCATGATAAAGAGTATAGCTAGCTCTTCAGCCTTCATCCACACATTGGTTCCAAGTTCAAGCCAAAATTTTACTGTCAAATGTTACACAGATGTGAAGTTTCCTCTCTTGTTAGGACCAATAAATATGAATAGTTTGCTCTGAATGAAGTTTTATTGATCATGAACCCATTTGGAAAAAAATTGAGAAAATCATTCCTTTAGTTTATCCCATAGATAATAGGAGCGAGCTTGAGAAGGGGCTCCAATGTCTCTGGGCCAAATTTCCTTGCAAACAAATGACAATTTGTGTATTCCCTATGTCCATTGTATGTACAATTTTGCCCTTTCAATGTTTCAATCCATTCTTGGGTGATCATTTCAGGCTTCCATTGAATAGGATGCGGTGCATAGCGATGCTTTGGGAAAACAAAATATGTCAAAGTTCGATTTGCTAGCTTTGATGGTTTCAATATGTTGAGCACAGATGGAAGGTAATGCTCATCAATGAAACAGGGTTCATGTTGACAAAGGATGTCTTTGAACTTGGGGTAATACTTTGTGTCAGATACGACAATCATTGCTAGCTCCCTTGACATTTCAAACCACTGGCTTCCTTTCCTCCATTCATTCAAGGAAACTTCAGGCTCCAATCTCCCTGGGTGTTGAATTCTAAGGTATCTTCCTTTTCCAACTCGACCAACATCATCATAGCAATCAACAAAGCTATGTTGTGATTTGGTGACATATTCATATGCCCAAGAGAAATTGGAGATGGGTATACAAGACTCTGAAAGGAGCACAAATCTCTCATTGTTTGGATCAAGAAGAGCATTCGCGAGAAGTCGCCTTTCAGCATCAAACATACTAAGTCCACCCCACTCTACTTCCTGCAAACATTCAATTCAAAGAATCACAAAAATTGAGTGTTTCTCAAGCAGATTTACAAGATGCATAATTTGCAAACCTTTTGCCTTCACAATTGAACATACAATGATCTTCTTAGGGTCATTGAATCATCAAGTTTTCAAAAAGTGTAAGGAGTTTTGATGTGAATTTGCATTTCCACTTCAAATCAATGGAGCTTGCAAATCAATCTCCATTTCAAGCCAAGCTTGCAAATTTCCCATTTCTACTTCAAATCAAGCTTGCAAATCCAATTTTCCACTTTAAACCAAGATAGCAAACTTTTCAAGTCCAGCTTCGCAAATCAAAATCCACAATTTTAAGCCAAGCTTGCAAAATCCCGACCAATTTAAGAAGAAGAAGAAGATCAAGAGGACTTGAAGTAAGTCTTGAAGGACGAGATCAAAACCTAGCTTGAGAAATTTGTTGTTCACCTTGCTTGGGATGTTGCGGCCAAAGAAGACAGAAGAGGAAGAGACATTGGGGAAGGTGTAATTCGGATGCGCATGGACATAAATGGAGTACATCCCCTCGTGTCTCTTGAAGTACAACTCCCAAAGAGCTTGCAGAGGCAAAGCTTCTCGTGTCAAGAAGAGAAAAGCTATCTTGGCTTGGAGTCTTCTGGAACTGTTTTTCTGCACAGTAGAATTTTGCTGCAGTGCTGGGTTGCAGCTGATGTGATCTTGGAGCTGCTGCATTGATGCAGCCTTGTGCAGAAGCTCATCATCTTCCATGTTATGATACAAGAAGCTCCTGGGTTTCATGTCTTCATGGAGCCTCACTGACAGAGAAGAAGAAGAATTCTTTGGCTTTTCTTGAGGATTGGTTCTTTTAGTCGGATCTTCTTCGGCTGGAGTACTGGTCATCTTCTGAGGAATATTTAAGGTTTCAAGCTCTCCGGTTTTAATCTTTTTCAGCAGCGGTAATGGATTTACAGGTGGTGGAAAAAATGCAGATCTTGTCTCGGCTAGATCATATGACGTTCCTGCAGCAGCCGGGATTCGGAAGTAGCTAGCGGCGCTTTGAAGAGTGGTGAGAACTGCGAGAACACATCCAGTCGCCAACAGAAGGAAGGTGAGCACGAAGTTTATGGTGTGGATTAAGGGTCCAGTTCGTGCATCTTTTGACAGGAATCCGACATTGACTTGCAAGTATGGAGCAGCAGCTGCTGCACCGCGGCCTGATGTTCTGGAGTTTGCAGTAGTACATGCAGATTGCTTCCCTAAAGACGCATCACAAGATGCAGTTTCTTCAAGGACATCGACGGCTACTGCATTTCGAGCCGTCATCGTAATGACTTCTTCTACTGTGAAGCTGCTCTGGCCTTCGTCTTCTTCTTTGTCTCATTCGGTTACGAGTTTCTGAGCTCCCTGTAGATTCAAGACACACGAAGTAATTATAAAACCGCTCTTGTCGTGACTGATCTTTGCACTTGCTGGAACGAAAGCTCAACAAGTTTTGCATGATCGATTGCACAGGGGCGGTTGTGACATTTGAGAAAGCATGCAAAGGAGATGATCACTAGATTCACGAAAATCCTGGAACTATTGCAGTGAGTTTCTGGACTGCAGATCATGTCTTCTCGACTAAGATCTTGACTCTGGAAACTTAGATGGAGTGAACCAGGGGAAGCTGTGATCATGAACTCACCTACCTCGCTTGTACACTCGATAAGTCCAGTCTCCTGCACTTCACCAGGTCGTGAATGAACTAGATATTCTGAAGATCATCAATCACCAGGCAAACATGCACACCTTGTTCTTGAGCCTCATCAGGGGGGATTGATCGAGCGTGTGCTTGAGCTGGTCTTCTCTTTCGCTCCACTAGAGATCGAATTTCCTCAATATCGACAACAGAACAAAAGCCTCAAAAGGAAGAGGAGGTCCCGAGCTGGTCTAGACGAGCTGCAATTACCGTCTCTCCGGCTTATATAATCTGATTCTGCAGCAGAGCTGATCTAGTCTGATCGACCTTGGCTGCTGAAAACCAATCTAGAACTTCAACATAAACGCATCTCAAGCACAACCCATCAAGAATATTATCAGATTCCTAGGTCAGCGGCGATTAATATTCTGCATCCTTGTAACAAAGGTCACAGATTACACCCACCCTGGCTAATTGCAGCTGCAGCAGCGTGAATTGAATTTATAGCTCTAGTGAATCTCGATGGATGGATCGATGTGAACATTGTTCCACACTTCCTAGTGAGCTCTTTCTGTTTTTTTTTCCCTCATAAGTCTTCCTTTCTGAATCGCTGCCGATCTATTATAGCTCTCGATCACTGATCTCTCTCCCGCTCTCTACTCGATATTCTCTCTCATCCCGTATCGTGGTGGCGACTAAGAGCTGGGGCGTGGTTTTTTTTTTTCTCTTCGTCGGCTGTAAAAAGGAATTGAAGTCAAGAATGTACAGCAGCAGCTAGCAGCAGGAACAGCATCAGCGTCTCAAACTGTCAGAAACTATTTGCTGTCAGTCTTTTTTCCTTCCAGCAAGCATCAAAGAACTGTGGAAGAAGAAGAAGAAGAAGTGGCAACACGATGCCATGCCATGCCCATTTTGGCAACAAGTTGCGATTTTGTTCGCCACTTTAATTTGATTGCACCAAGAAAACACAGAAACCACACTAGAAGTTACCACTTCGTGGCTGCCGTTGCGTGCTTCTCGCTTCCAGGAAGGATGCAACTAGCTTCGTGTTTTTCCAAGTAAAAACCTCAGCGGGTTTTTTTTTATGGGCCTTGCCTACCAAGACAAGGGTATTGTGTTTAGATTCGTTATAGAGTTATAGTAGCTAGCTTAAGAGATTTTGGACCCTAGATAATCGGTCTATCTTTTTTATATGAGGAAATCTGAAAGGCAATATTATTTTGGCTATCGTGTTGAAACTTGAGATTAGTTATATAGAGTTATAATAATATCTTGAAGGATTTTGGTTTCTTGTAGAGATTTTTTTTTGAAGATTCATAATATTTTTGCATGGTGAAATATTTGAGTTTCCCTAATTCTTGTTTTACCGTAGTATTCCACTAATTAGGCTTCTCTTCCCCCATGGGGCCATTATTATTCCCCCAGGGCTTTACCCTTAAACACTTGGAATATCTTGTCCTATACACAGTATTTCGGTTGAAATAAAACCTGTAAAAAGAGTGAAATTGAGTTTGGATCTATAAATTTTCACAAATTACAATAATCTCCAAAAGGGTAAATATTTTTTTCCCATTGGTCGGTCACAATGATTGGTCACAAGTGGTGGCATTTACATAGTCTCTCAATTTGTATTGTTTGATTTTTCATGTTTATGTGTGGGCACCGGGTATAGGGGATTCATTAACACTCGATGTTGAATGCGATAAATGTTGCTAGAGGCCCATCAAAGAAGAGGTGGAGATGGAGATGTTCTTAGACATGGGTGGTCATTTGAACTTTGAACACCCAATAAATTGTAACATGTCAAGTTCAAGACATCAAATTCACAACGTGCACAATTAGAGATACAAAAGCAGCATAAATGGAATGAATTCACTCTAGTCTTCTATTGGACATGACTGGGGAAGTAGTGGACTAGTAGTGTAAAGTTTGCCCCCATGTTTTGCTTTTCCTTTCCATTGATGGTGGTATTTCTTTTCCATTTGATATAATGGTTACTAGATCTCACAAAGATTGTGTAAATGTTTAAAAATTGAATCACATTGAACCATTATTGGTGATAAACATAAACATTTTGGATTTTTACACAAATAGGGAGAAGGGAAGAAAGGCCAGAGGGGGCAGCCCTAGGAATTTTGTGAAAAAAAAGGGGAAAAAAAGGGGGCAAACTAATTTTCTGGGTGAAAAGTTTGGGCAGACTGAAAAAAAACATTCAGGCAGTTGGCAGGTTAAGTGAACTTGAAGACTTGGCAAATAGCAATGTGGAGTTGTCAACTTGGGAATGCAGACCTGACAATTTCAACTTGAGAATTGGGCTATGTCAACTTTGCATTTTGCCAATGTGGAGTTGGCAAAGAGGAAAAGTGAACTTGACAAAATACCGGAGCATTGGGTATCCCATACTCATGTTCAACCCAGTGTGTGTTCTCACCAGGCTCTCAATGATGCTCTTAGTGTGTTCCCCAAGTTCCCATGTGTTCTTCAAGCTGTTCTCAATATTGTGATGGTTTATCCCATATTCATTACC
Source organism: Sphagnum contortum (assembly GCA_963920785.1). NCBI lineage: Eukaryota > Viridiplantae > Streptophyta > Sphagnopsida > Sphagnales > Sphagnaceae > Sphagnum > Sphagnum contortum. Next base: position 310,678 of record OY987279.1, read on the forward strand.
CAAAATTCTTCTTTTGTAACCCACATAGTTAGATCAAAGGAAAAAGCCTACTCAATCTTTTATTTTGGGAGTGGGCATAGTGTGAGTGTTTTTTTTCTGTCAAAGGCAAATCAAAGAGACGCATTGCCCCCAAAAAAGAAAGGATTACTTTGGATGCACTTTGAAGGCTACCAATTTCTTCCTCGTTCAGCTCCTAGTTGCCTACCTTCGCCTTAGGTGACCCGTGAACAGTAAATAACAAAGCCAACAAGTTTTGAACTTTGAAGATATTTCAAAGTTCAAAATGAACTTCAACATCTTACAACGCGTTGAACCAGATGATCTTACAATCAACTGCACATGGGGGAACCAGCACACCATGTTATATATAAAAGCAACGTGGTGTCTGTCTGTAGTAGATGGCAAAAGGATAGGTGAGGTGATAACAGGGGCAGGGCAGGGCAGGGCGGCCAGGGCAGCTGCTGTGGGGGCCGGGCGAGGTGCCATTTCTATAAAAGAAATCCTTGGGGAAAACCGGGGGACCTGCATCTAATCAAACCAAAATACAATTTAAAAAAAAATTATTTTCATTATAAAACTAGAAATTTTTTGAAAAAGAAAATAGAAAAAAATTAATAAATACATAAATACATAAAAATAGAAAAAAATGAAGATAGACAAAATAAGAATAGAAAAAATAAAAACATGAAACAAACATAAACCAAAAAAAAAGTAAAAGCGCAAAAACTATAAAAAAGGAATGGAAACAAATGAAACAAGGAAAGGGAAATACAGTAAAATAATTTTAAAAGAAATTTTTTTCCAAAAATGAAGAAACCAAATAAAGAGTAAAAAATAAGAAAAAATAAAACTTATAAATATTGAAGAAAAACCCTGCTTGAAAAAGAATGAGGGGGTGGGGGTGGGGTTCTAGGGGTCTTAATAGGTGGAAGTGAGAAAGAACACATTGTAATATTATGTTGGGGAACACATTGGGAACCAAAGAAAAATGAAAAGAAATCCCCCCCCTCCTCCCAAAATTTAAAAGGAATAAAAGCAAGGCACCTTGAGGGCATGCTTGGGCCTTCCATTGGCTGCATGAAATTTCTATTCCCAAAAGAGTTCGTCATTGTTTAGAATAGGAATGCGAAATGTGAAGGACCGGGTGAGGGGGATCGACGGGGTGCATTATGCACCGGGTTCACACTAGTGAGGGATGAATGCTAGGTGGAGAATTACTACTTTTTCAGTGGATTTCAATTCCCTAGCTAAACTCAATGGTTAACCTAGTTGACATCATTTTTCCTAAGTACGTTAACTATGTATTGACCAGATCTACATTTGTGTACTTACTTATTACATTTTCTTCCCAACCCTTGTTCTACAAGATAAGAGCATTCCCACCCGTGCTTCTTCGTAAGTGACCCTGCAACTTAAAAATGGATCAAGAAAAGTCAACACTTGCTGGCTTGGCTCAGGAAAATAGTTTTTCTCCTGCACATTTCCTCAGTTTGCTGAGGCTCGTGAAAAGCGCACCTACTACAGAAGAGTGTAATAAATATGATCTGACTGGTGATCCATGTTCTTGATTAACCAATCATACTGATTGGTCCAGGTGGTTTGCTATTAGTAATTCCCACCTTTTTGCAGTCCGCAATTCAGTTTTATCTGTGGGGTCAGAAAAAAAGGAAACAACTAAACTTGGATGAGAGAAATATTTGTGTAGGGTCACATATTGAGCCCTGGTGGGGATACGCTAAGTTACAAAAGCCTCATATCTACTCCGCAGGGACTCATTCACTACTGAGTTATAAAACGTCACAAAAAAACGCATTACGCCCAAGGTTCGGAAAATTTCACCCCAAGACCCAGATCCAACACAATCTTGGTGGGTATTAAACCCAGCTTCAGGGGAGTTCAGCCCAGTTCTCTCTGAAATAACCTGTGAGTATCAACTTGGATGATACCGAAGTCAACAACCTACCCGTCGAATATCGAAGGTATGAGCTTTTGGAGCATGTTGTGTGTTGTTATTTCATTTTTTTTAAAAATTTGGTGTTCAAAAGTGTTTTAAAAAAGATCTTGGTGACATTGACAACTTGTTTGTAAGTCTTGACATTTCAACTTTTAGCAAGGCTTACTCTAAGTTTGACTTGTTAGTTATTGGTGAAGTTCAATCTTGCAAGTCTTGAACCTTAGTGAATCTCAATAACAACACAAAAGGTTAGACTTTCAATTCTCAAAATTCCCATCTAGATTTTCAAGCAATGTTCCAACAATTCTTGTGTTTACTTGTTTCTTGGGCAATGTTTGAGCACAACGTAGGCACCATTTAAGCGTCTTTCAATTTTTTAAATTTGTGTTGCTTAAGCAATGTTCAAGTGCAACCTTTCCTTGGTGCTCATGCGTTATTCAAGAGTTGCTCATGTTTGCAAGTCACATAACGTGCACAAGCAATTCACAACTTTGCTCAATGTCTTACTCATTGTCATATTCATCTTCCTTGTAATTAAGTATTATTTTCAACCTCTCTTTGTGAAGTATATATTTTTTAAATTATTTTTGTTTGTAGTGAGATGTTTAAACATAACATTTCCTTGTTCTAATGGTGTTTAGATTCATTATGCAGTATGGAATACCACTAGTCTTATTATATCTATATTAACAGGTTCTTAGGGACTTGAATCAAGATAGAAAGAAACCTCTTTTGGAAAAAGGAAAGATAAAAAACATAGTAGGAATGGAGGTGTTTAAAAAAATGAATCGTAATTGAAATTTGTTGTAATCAATTTGTGATGAAGCAAAACCAACAATAAGGGAAAAAGGGGTTGGAAGATGGTGAAAAGTAAAGGACTAAAGAAAATTGATAATTGAGAGGAGGTGAAGGAGGAGTTAAGAACAACTCTTTAGCAAATAAGGAGGATTGTAGGGATTAGAGCCATAGGTAGTAGCAAATGAAAAGGAAAAAATTGGCTAAGAAAATTTCAATTAGGGTTAATTTTACTTTTTTCAACCTTCACTTAATGTTTTAGTTTTATTTAGGGCTTTCATTTCATTTTGAACTTGTGTTGTATGGAACCCTTGGGATTTCAGTGAAATTGATCAATGGACCAAAATCTGTGGGCATGAAACCTATTAAAAAGAATTTTGGGCTTTTTATAATAATTTTTTTGGAAGGTTTAGGTTCTTGTGGAAGATGAGAAAGTAAAGTGGTTTCTTAGGTGTGTGGGCCTAGAACTTAAAGATAATATTTTCACTTGAAGATTTTGCCCAAAAAAAATCTTAAAAAATTAACATCTTTTTTTGATGTGCTCCTAAGTCCCTTGTTGAACCCACTTGAGGGTCCAATTATGTAGAGTTACTTGAAAGTTGGGATTTAAGGGTCGCTCTTGATTTCCAACATTAAAAGGGGGTAGAGGGGCGTGCTAGAAGTCTCGGGATTAGACTAGGAACAGGGACTAGATTATCTTGGTTGAATCTGCATCCAAAAACCAACCACCAAGGGTTAGTTAGCATTCGGGAACACCCTTGGGTGTTGGACAAGCCATAGGCACTTTGACACACAAAACTCACCACGGCCCGGACTCAGGGGAAGCCACCACCTTCCCCCATATAGTATATTCTGCAGCTCTCCACGGAAGCTACATCCAAATGGCTCTTTTTCCCGAAACTCCCAAGTTGGAGTCTCGAAATTGTCCCGAAATTGTCCTGGTTGGAGTCTCGGGACTTTGGGAGCTTATAACTCCCGACTGCAAAGTCCAATCGGAACGAGGTCTAAACCAAAGTTGTAGTTCTCCTCGAGAGCTTTCCAACCCCGTGTCGCACTCTAGAATCAGATGTTGGGAAAAAGGTCGATTCCCGACTTTTAGTGGTCGGGAGTCAAATTGCCAGTTTGACTCTCGGCCCTTCTTTTGCCCATAACTTGGGCTGCCAATGTCCAAATGACCAATGCAAGGCCATTTTGGACATCTACGATTCAAGACCTTTCCAATGACACCAAGAACACCTCAATGCAAAGTGTTTTGGGCCTTGCTTTCGAACTCCAAATATTCGAGAGTCCCGGAGGACTCCAACTCCCCAACTCCCCAACTTTGGGGAGTGTGAGTTTCATCCTCACACTTGGCCAAAGTGGGGTTGCGACATTTTTTGTCAATGTTGTACATAGTTACTAAAATGGATTGGGATTTTTGTGAAGAGGGTATTTAGTCCACCATAGTTGTTTTTTATGAAACTTTTGTGCGGTGTTACTTATCTCAAGTCCCCCCAAGACTGGGAACAAAAAGTGAAGCTTATAATGTTTTACCATTAGAATGTTTAAGTCATGTTGAACCCAATACCTTAGTGATCGTACCATTTAAGCCTTTCATGAAGTTAAGGTTGGGCTTTGGCATAATGCCCTAACCAAAGACCTTTAGGCAATTTCCTATTTTTTTCCTTTTGATTTGTTTAGTTTTTTGGGGTTAGTTTTATAGATTCAAGATTGTTTTATAACAATAGGTAGTTTTCTAAAATGTGGGGCATGTGTTCCTATTAAACCTCCTTCTTCATGGGCACCAAACGTCCCATGTCCCCTACTTTATCATGTCCCATCAAACTTCATCATTCCCATCACGCATTTGTTTTATCATGTGCCATCACAAACCTATTTTCCACCTCATTCCACATGCAAACCATGCACCTCCCATTACTTCCCCCTCCCATTTTAACAAACCACACACCACCTACTAGTTCCCTTTACGAGCCCCCAACTTTTCATGTGAATGTGGGACCCTAACCCTACATTTTCGACATGAATGTGAAATGAGGCATGAACAAAAGCTCATGCCACAACAAATGACATTAATTGTTGAAAACTAAAACCAAACAAACCCTTCAAATTTTGAAATGAAACCTAGTTTTGATTTTATTTCCCCTTGCAAGATAATATTTTTAGACCTAATTGCTATTGAAAGATTGGTTCTTTATCAACCAACTTCAACCTTTTTTTGGTTCTGAAAAATGAAAAGATGGACAAGATATATTTTTAGGCAATGCAATTTTTTTTATTGAGAACCAAGAATGAATCTTGTTTTTGCATTCATGAAAACATGTTTAATGAGTAAAGTTTTTGGACAAACTTTTGTTATAAACACAATTATCTTTCATTCATATATTTTTTACTAAATCTAAAAAGGCCCAATCTTTGCAATGCAAGGGAGTCTTTAAACCTTCCAAATCAAAATGTTTTTTTAATTCTTAAACCTAGCCATAATATGATTTTTAGATTAGGCAACAAACCAAATTTTACAAAAAAAAATTTATAAGATTTTACAGTTAGGAATAAAATTATTTTGCTAGAAAGACTATGTAGTTTCTTTTGGTACAAAAATACATTTTGGCAAAAATCAGAAAATTGAGGATAGCCGGGTTAGCTCTAGAAGAGTCAAACTATACTAAATCAACATAACCAAAGTTCAATAAATGAAGTGATTTCACCTTGCCCACCAAGCTCATGCAATCTACTATATTAATTGCGTTGTCTGTGCGTCTATCTGTGCGTCTATCTGTGCGTCTGTCGAGGTCCCGATTCTCGGTTTCAAGACCTCAATGGACAGACGGACAAATAGATAGGACCTCTCTATCGTTCACGTCCGTTCATGATCGCGCAGCAACTGTCGTCGTTGATGCTGCCACTGCCACTACAATTCGTTCCACCACCACCACCACTCCAAGCTCCCGCGGATGCTTCATCATGCGTAGACTCAAAAATGTAGTAGCAGCAGCAGCTGCAAATCAAGATGTAGTCACAGTCAATGTAATTGATGCCCTTGAAAAAAAGACGTTAGTGAGAGATAGTCCATTGTTGTGGAAGTTGCATTATGGACATAAGAGCTGGCTCGATCCACGTAGCTCAATAGTAGGTAGATGCATTAGACCTAGTGCAACAGAGATCAAAACATGACTAGCTGGTGACAAAACATTGTAGCTGCGTGAGAAGATTTCCTCTGCGTTTGTGTGTGTGTGGAAGCTGCTGGAAAGAGCATGGCAGCTGGTAACTTCACCACCAAAGCACCTTCGTTGCATCCAACAACACCAATGTTGCTGGATTTCCTTGCCTTCTGCCACAGCCAACTTCTGGACTGTAGAGATCCCTTTTACCAGTTGCGGGAAATGTGAAGTTGCAAGTATTTTCAATTGAGGGTTGCTGTAATTCGGAGAAGCCGGGCTTTGGCAGGCATAGTTCTTGATTCAGGAGGTAGTTTTCCACTCCTGGGGCAAATTAGAAAGAATACACAAGCTTGAGTTTTAGTGTTTTGCAGCACGAGGAAAAAGGACTTCGGGTAAGGAGTAAGGACTCGGCATAATACTGAGGGTCTGGTGCCGGAGAGAGTCGTCGAGGCGGTTGACCATTCGCGGCCACAAATGGCCTGCGGCAGACCCGAGGAGTCCACAAAACAATGCAGAACATGCAGCAGGGGATTACTGGAATTCCTTACTAATGCACAAAGGTAAGTTGTCCTCTTTTAATCAGGTAGTGTAGCATGCGCTGTCTGTGATTTAATTGTCCTCTTTTAATTAGGTAGTGTAGCATGCACGTATGCTCTTTACTGACAATGGAAGTAGTGACCAGACCATGTATGTAGTCTGAACTTTAATCAAGTAAAGCTTCAATAAACTTGAAGGAGGAATTGAACAATGATGGGGTTTGTTTTGCAGGTCAATCAAACTGTGACGCAAATCCGCAATGTGATTACTGTCATAAAAGGATCAGAAGAACCTGATAGGTATTCTGTTGCACTTCTACTGATAAAAACGCTTACATTGGGTAACATATTGAGCTTCTACAGGATGAGCATGCAGGGGATTGCTGGAATTCCTTACTAATGCACTAAGGTAAATTGTCTCCTAGGAATGTTAAAAACAAGAATTACACAATTTGTTGGGTGTCTGTCAAGAACAGTCACAAAAGCATGGGAGTAAAACTCATTTGGAACTATTATATGGGATATACTACATTGAGCATACGTTGTCATGAGCTGATGTTTTTAATATTTGTGCACCAGGTATGTGATATTAGGAAATCACCGCGATGCTTGGGTTTTTGGTGCTATGGATCCCAACAGTGGCACTTCCTCACTTCTTGCATGCCACTAAGGGTAGCTCATTTGATTATTGATACTTCTGGTATAACAGTTCTACGTCATTATGTACTATATCTTTCTGTTATACTTTGTCCCAGTGAAACTAGACTTAGAGAGGGAGGCACTAAAGATCCCAACAGTGGCACTTCCTCACTTCTTGCATGCCACTGAGGGTAGCTCATTTGATTATTGATACTTCTAGTATAACAGTTCTATGTCATTATGTACTATATCTTTCTATTATACTTTGTCCTAGTGAGACTGGACTCAGAGAGGGAGGCACTAAAGATTTTGCACTAAGCCACTCCTTCATTCGGCTTACAGGCATAGGGGTACTGATCTGACAGTGGGAATTTGGGTAAGCACATGTTGGACAGCAATTGGGTGAGCTTGTACAGAAGGGTGGACGTCGTCCGTCTGTTTTGACAAATCCGAGTACCGATCCTTCAACAAGGAAGAGTTTGAGGGTGGTCCTTTGATCCTCTTCCATTGAGCCACATAGTAGAGGGAGAGAGAGTTTTCCAGAGGCAAATTTAGAGAACAGTCAAGGCAACCCTCAAGCAACTTCAAAGTGGAGCTCAGATGCAAAGTAACAACAACACTGGCATGTCCACCGCAGCCCGGCAGCAACAGCAAGACCGTGATTGCGAGTAACACGCAGAGGCCCGTGCCCGGTTCACAGACCAAGAGCGGCAGCAACAGCGGGACCGTGATCGCGAGTAGCACGCAGAGGCCCGCGTCCGACTAACACACAAGGAGTGGCAGCACCAGCGGTACCACTATCGCGAGCAGTACGCAGAGGCCCATGCTCGGCTGACAGACCAGGAGCGGCGACAGCAACGGGACCGCGACCGCGAGCGACACCGGCAAACGTTGGGTCAGCTAGATTTACACACAGCAGCCTGCGTCCCCCTTTCAAAATTTGATGAGGCCAACATTCCGGTGCTTAACATAGGGGGTAGGACAACTGAGTGCCAACAGTGCCGAGCTATGATTTGGCCTGATGAGGCTTCCGAGGGACACGCATACCTTTGCTGTGCTAAAAGCAGATCTTGCAACTGTGAGGCCCTCTTCCCCATTCCTCCTCCTCAACCATTGCGGGACCTGCTCACTTCTAAGCCTGCCCCTGGTGCACACCTCCCCCCCTGCCACCGTATCTTTTTGCAAGCACATCCGGAAATACAATTCCTCCTTGCAAATGGCCTCCTTTGGCATTAACATCTAATCACCCACAAATGGGGTCAGTATGATTGCCATAAGGGGCGTTGTGCATTATTTGCTGGGGCCGTTGGCACCTCCTTAAGGGAGTGCCCATTAATTTGCCTAGTTGTATATCATAGACAATGCGAATGCTCAAGCTGCTGCCCGTTTTGTTGCTCTCGGTCAGGGCAACATAGACCTGGATCGTCGCACTTTACAGGAGCTGTAGCAGATGCTTTTGGGGAGCAATGTCTATGTTCAGCACTTTGTGCAGGCCATGGATTTGCCCCCTCAAGAGCTAGCTAACTATGAGATTGTCATCCATGTTGATGGTAGCATTGACCGTCGTCGCTACAACGCCCCCACATCCAACGAGGTGGCCAGCCTGATGCCTGGTGAGTGAATGGGGTGGCTGCATGGTTGCTTTTTGGTGCCCCATTTTGTGATGTTTTTTATGGTGTTGACCGTCCTAATTGCGATGTTCCTCAACAACTGTGCCTGATTTGTCTTCCTTTTGTGCTTGTTCACAGGTGATGGTGACCCAGACGGTGACCCTGAAGGTAGCAATCCACGAGACATTAGGGTGCGGGCTAGGGGCGGGGGGTTATGGAGGATTAGTGATGCCCACTATGCTTATGACCCTCTGCATTTTGTCCTGTTCCACACACATGGAGAGCCCGGCTGGCACCAAAATATTATTGGCGTTACCCATGCGGTTGTGGATGGGTTAAGCTCTGATGACGAACAGCAGCCTAATGTGGAGCTGGCAATGGATCCCGGGCGTGGTGGAGGTAGGGGCCGTGGTAGGGGTAGGGGCCGAGGCAAAGGAGTTGCCGCAGGCCGCATCGCTTGCAAGGTTACTGCTAGGGAATACGCGGCTTACTTCATGCATGATCGCAACCCTCCCACCAACAACACGTTCACTTATGGCAAAAGGCTATATCAAGAGTGGGTGGTTGACCAGTACTCTAAGGTTGAGGGGCAACGGTTGCGATGGGTGCGCCTCAACCAAACCACCTTATGTGCTGACCAATATAAAGGAATGGTAGATGCCATGCAGCAAGACGGGGCTAATAGCACCAACTTTGGGCGCATGGTGGTCCTTCAAGCCACTTTTGCTGGTAGCCCCCGCCACATGAACTAGCTCTACCAGGACTCCATGGCCTTAGTCAGAAAGTTTTGGAAACTTGACCTATTCATAACCATGACGTGCAACCCAAATTGGCCAGAGATTCTGCATGAGCTGAGGCCTGGGGAGGAAGCCAATGACCGCCCTGACTTGACATCCAGGGTGTTCAACATGAAACTGAATGCCCTCTTCAAAGACCTTTTGCAGAATGGTGTTTTGGGCACTATGGTGGCTGACATCCATGTGGTAGAATGGCAGAAGAGGGGCTTGCCACATGGTCACATTTTGATCATTCTATGCAGCCAGGACAAGCCGCGTGACAATAGCAATTATGACCGGATCGTGTGTGCCGAGCTTCCAGACAAATCCACCCATTCCGAGCTTTACAACATTGTTACATCTCGCATGTTGCATGGGCCTTCTAGGGCCTTACATCCCTCATGTCCTTGCATGGTGAATGGGGCTTGCAGCAAGGGTTATCCCAAGACTTTCCAGCCCCAAACTGAAGACTCCACCGGCAGCTACCCAACCTACCGGTGACAGGACGACGACAGGACCTTCACCCACCCCATGTAAGTGCAGGTGTTAGAAATTTGGTAAGTGAGTTGTTATCATGTGCACTTGACCATAAGTGTCTGTGTCTGAGTTTGCCCTGGAAACTCATTTCTTCCAGATTCTTAGGCATCCCAAACTTCACCTCAAGCATGATGATGTGACTAACAACTTCTTGCTGTTGCCCCCTCCCCCTTGCAAGTCAAACTTTGTTTTTGACAACCGTTGGGTCATCCCGTACAACCCCTACCTCACCATGCGGTACCAGTGCCACATCAATGTTGAGGTGTACAGCTTTATCACAACTGTGAAATACCTTTACAAGTATGTTTACAAGGGTCACGATCGTGCTTTGGCAGTGGTGCAACCAGAAGTTGGGGCTTTGCCGGCTGTAGCGCTTCAGGCGACTATAGGTGGGGTCGATGGGAACAATGTGCCTATTGCCCGGGATGAAGTCCAAAATTACGTTGATGGGTGGTATGTCAGTGTCAGTAAAGCTTGCCATCGGCTTTTTGCCTTTGACTTGCACGGCATGCACCCCAATGTTTACCGCTTGGTTGTTCACCTGCCTAATGAGTAGACCACTTACTTTCCTGAGGGGACCACGGTTGGGGAAGCCATGATGCGTAACAATTCCACCACTTTGACTAGGTGGTGTGACTTCAACCAAAAGGCCAAATCTGAATATGCGGCTGTAGCCACTTTGGCTCGCAACAACAACGACCCTGCATCGCCACTACCTACTACGCTGACCACACTGTACTTTGATTATCCCGAAATCGTTGTGTGGAGCAAATCCAAAAAGGCGTGGCACCTCCGGAAAAGGGCAGCGAGGCGGCGGGGTGCAGGCCGAAACAATCATGTCACATTGGGAATTGTGGGGCGCATGTATTTTGTGCAACCCTCAAAGGGCGAATGTTATTATCTACGAGTTTTGCTTACCCATGTTGTAGGGGCCACATGCTTTGAGGACCTCAGAACTACCCACTGGCCCCACACGCCTACCACAGTTGTGCACCCCACTTTTAAAGCTGCCTGCCTTGCACGTGGCTTGCTCCAAGATGATGCTGAATAGGACCAGTGCCTTTCAGAAACTGTTGGCGTGCAATTGCCCAGAAGCTTGAGGTAGCTTTTTGCTAGCTTGCTGATTTATAACAACGTCACCAATCTTGGGCAGTTGTGGGACAGGCATAAGGGAGCTTTAAGCACACCAGGTGAGTGGCCAAAAGGCCTCCACAAAAGAAGTGTATATTGCAAGCCTCCCTTTCGTTGGGTTGTGATGGTATAAGTTGTGCTTTGTTATCTTCTTTGAACTGCTGCCTGGGAACTTTTCTATTGAATGGCTGATTGTTGGAATCAATGTACAAGAAAGCTAATCCCTCAGCATCATTCCACACATTTCATTTAATGAGTCTTACCACATATTGGATAATTGTGCTCTTTTGGATTATAACCCCCCCCACCCCTGATTGCATCGTGTAGGTAACGCCCAACTGGCAGTTGGACCAAGCCATCCTTGACCAGGGCTTGCGGGAAGTGGAGCAACTACTACAGGCCCAAGGGGGGAAAACCCTAAAGGATTTTGAACTACCTATCCCTGCACAGTTGGCTGCCCCGGGGGAAGCCGCTATATCCGAGGAGTGGGCCAAGTACAATGTGACGCGACAAGCTCAGTAGCTTGCTCGGGATGTGCCTTTGCTAAATCAGCACCAGCGCTCCATTTACGACATGTCATTGACGTGGTCCATGACCTTAGGCCGGTGGACAAAACCTTTTTTGTTGATGGGTTGGGAGGGGCTAGCAAGACTTTCCTCTACGGGTGCCTACTCAGCAAGGTGCGCTTTACTGGTGACATAGCGTTGTCGATGGCATCTTCTGGCATTGCAGCCCTGCTTTTGGAGGGCAGTTGCACAGCTCACTCACGTTTCAAAATTCCCGTAGCAAGCCTTTGTGGCTCTTCTGCTTGCTATGTTCCATTGAACAGTCCACAAGTGGCCATGATTCGGGCTGCACGTTTCATTGTGTGGGATGGGGCACCCATGGCCCACAAGCATGTGTTTGAGACTGTGAACCGCACGTTCCAACATGTTATGGGTGTTGTTGACCCTGCCTTAAAGGACATGTTTTTTGGGGGCAAGGTTGTTGTCATGGGAGGTGATTTTAGGCAGATATTGCCTGTGGTTCCTCGAGGCACGAGAGGCCAGATTGTGGATGCCAGTCTCAAGAGGTCCGCAGTCCTTTGGCACCGTGTTAAAGTGCGTCAATTACATGAAAACATGCGTGTTCAAAGGCTTTTGGCACAGGGCGGAGCCAACACTACAACCGATGCCCAACAACAGCAAACTTGGGTAGACTACTTGCAGCGCATTGGGGAGGGCACAGAGCAAGTCTTTCCTGAGGTTAGGGATGAGGCTGTTTTGATCCCAGAATACATGTGCTACCAGGGTGACACCATTGATAACCTGGTGGATGAAGTTTATGGTGACATTGGCCGCTTCACAGACTCGCAGTCACGCAATGAGCACATTATTCAAAGGGCCATTTTAACTCCTCTGAACGAAAACGTTGACAGCATCAACACCGCCATCATGAATCGGTTTGACCTCACCACACCTGACGGCCCACCGGCATAGCGTCGCACGTACCACAGCGCTGATTCTGTTGTGCAAGGCGAACAGAGAGGGGTTTACCCCACTGAGTTTCTAAACTCCCTCAGCATGTCAAGAGTGCCACCCCACACTTTGACCCTGGAGGAAGGCTGCCCGGTGATTTTGTTGCGAAATATGCCGGGCGGCCTTACAAATGGCATTCGGCTTATTGTGGTCAAACTAATGCAGCACATAATTGATGCTGAGATTGCCACTGGACCGGACAAGGGCAGGCGCGTTTTCATTCCCCGCCTCAGCATCACTCCCTCTGACACGGAGAGAATGCCTTTTACTCTCCGCCGACGACAGTTCCCGTTGCGGCCCACATTTGCCATGACTATTAATAAGGCCCAAGGGCAAACACTGTAGACAATGGGGGTGTACCTGCCCAAGCCTATTTTTTGCCATGGGCAGCTTTATGTGGCTTTTTCTCGGTGCGGCTCACGACGGGGCGTCCGGGTGCTAGTCCAGGGTGGCAATAGGGCGGCTCTGAATGGGGCCCCTGCTGGCGTTTACACAAGTAATGTGGTCTACCGCGAGGTGCTGCAATGATTCTTCTTGTGGGTATGGGGTTCTTTGGGGTCTCCTTTGGACTCCCAGTTTTTTTCCAGGGCTTGGGCTTAAGTTTCGTCCAAAGGGATGGGTTGGATTAGATTGCATTAGACTAAAATGGGGCTTTTATATATATCAGACATTTCCTCCATAGGATTTCAAGGCATGTAATGGATTTTACATAAAGTGACCATGCAGGCTCATCCCAATGATTCATTGTATAACCACCAATATTACTGTATGTGATTATGGGGCTTTTTGGGGTCTCCTTTGGACTCCCAGTTTTTTTCCAAGGCTTGGGCTTTGGTTTCGTCCAAGGGGATGGGTATTACTTGAAACAAAATGAGAAAGAATGAAATGTGTCTTCTTTCTCCAAACTTTAAACTTGCATCCAAATAAACAAAAATATAAAAGTGAAAAATAAACACTTTATTTTTATTATACAAAATAAAAACAGAATACACATAAAAATAAAAAATAAAAAAGAGAAAAGCTCGCTTCACCATGTATGTTTTCATGAGGGGCTTTTCAACGAATTTTCGTCACAAAAAATAAATAACATAAAAATAAAAATAAAAATAGCTGCTTTGCACCTTTGTGTGTGGCCCACTTGGTTTAAAGAAACCGGGGGACTTCACAGTGTTTCACTACGTCTGTCCGTCTGACACGACAATTCTGCATTTTAATTCATCGACAAAACCGGCCTAACATTTGGTAGGTAGGTTGACGCGCTCCTTGGTCCCGAGGTGAACCCACTTGAGGGTTCACCAATGTGAAGTTGCGGAAAGTTGGGACCGAAGGGCACGCTCCCGACTTCCAACCCTAAAAGGGGGTAGAGGGTTGAGTTGGAAGCCCCGGGATTAGACTAGGACGAGGGACTAGAAGATCAAGCTTGAATCTGCATCCAAAAACCAACCACGGGAGGTTAATTTAGCATTCGGGACACCCTTTGGTGTTGGGACTTGCCACGGGCACTTGGACACACAAGACTCACCACGGCCCGGACTCGGGAGTAAGCCACCACCTTACTCCCTATAGTATTCTCTGCAGCTCGTCGTGGGGTCTACATCCAAATGGCACAAATTCCCGGGACTCCCGAAATGGAGTCCCGAAATTGTCCCGGCGGGACTCCTGGAACTTTGAACTGCCATAACTCCCGACTGCAGAGTTAGATCGCGACGAGGTCTGAACCAAAGTTGTAGCCCTCGTCGAGTTCTTTCCAACGCCATGTTGCACGCTCAAATCGCACGTCGGGAAGAGGTCGATTCCCGACTTTTAGTGGTCGGGAGTCAAATTGCCAGTTTGACTCCCGGCCCTTCTTTTGCCAATAACTTGGGCTACAAATGTCCGAATTGCCAATGCGAGGGCATTTTCGATATCTACGTTTCAAGACCTTTCTGACGACACCAAGAACACCCCAATGCGAGGTGTTTTGCCCCTTTCTGTCGAGCTCTAAACATTCGGGAGTCCCGGAGGACTCCAACTCCCAACTTTTCCAAGTGTTGGGCTTCACCCCCACACTTGGCCAAAGTAGGGTTGCGACATAGGTAGGTCGTTACTAATTACTAGTCTGACGCATGGGGTAAAAAAAACTAGTCTTTTACCTCAAAAAGGGGGAAAAGTAAGTTCATGTTTACCTTTGTGGCGAAAAAAAAAGTACCAAGTAGATTTTTTAGGTGGGTAAAAAATGGACTGTAATTATGAAGGGGGGGTAAAAATAGAGCGTAGGTAAAAATATTACAGTGGGATGGGTAAAAATAACACGTGACTACTATAAAGGGGTAAAAAGAAACGACAAAAAAAGAATTTGTTGAAAAACAGAAGAAGAAGGTATTAGGCTTCAAATTTTTAGGTTTTTTGGGGGATGGGTTTGGGGTGAAGGGTAGAGTGGGGGTTTGGGTTGTGGTTCTTTCACGTTCTTTTGTATCCCACCATCAATTCTTGCAACCCATTTAACTATGGTTTGAGTATATATGGGAGGAATAAAGATAATTACCCAATACAATTGAGTTACTTTGTTGCTTGAATTCTTGGAAATAATATAAAATATATGGGAGTCTTAAGACCATCCAAGTGAAGGAAAAAAAAAAGGCAGGCATGGGCGGATTGTGTCCGACTGTCACGAGTACCCACTAGTAAGAGTGAAATCAAAGAAGGGCACGATATGAGAGGAGAACATCATGATAAGGCCCACTACATCACCTCGAGTATTTTAGTGACTCGGAGATTTAGGGTTTAATTAGGCACTAATTATTTGCTTTTGGCGGTGGCTGTTGTGTGCTTTGCACCTATGACTGTGGGGCCGCCGCCGAACGCGACTGTCGCAACGGGCGTTGCGTGCGCGGATTTCGCAATTTCGAGCGAAGGTTCGAGAGAGCGAGCGATGTCAGGAGATAGAGAGCGCGTCCGGGGCGAGTACAATACATTGAGCTGTGTGGATGAAGCCGGGAAGGTCGCGCATGGTCGCGGAAATGCGCTAACTAGTGGTAGTTGTAGAAGCTGCCGCAGAAGCACAATCGACGCGACACGGAATTCAACAACACTAGAGTCCAAGCACGAAGGAGCTGGGAGGTGCAGCAACAGCTTTTTGTGCTTTCTGTTCTGTGCTTTCTATGCTTCTTGAAGGAATGAATGTGGCGAAGAAAAGCGTTCAAACCGTGATGGGAAGTTCTTTGGCTTCTACTTCTTCACTTCCATGCTGGAAGGCACGGAGTGTGCTGCACTAAGGGTCTCTTTCCATTAGGCTGTTGTGATCACAAAGTGTGCCGTAACATAGGGCCTTGTTTCCTTCTTGCTGAAGGAACCGTTACTTTACATTGGAAAGCTGCAAGTGCTTTGAACATATTAATTATTAATTAATCATGTTAGGAACTCTGGGAACACATGTTCTTATAAAAATAAGGGACAAATGTTATTGCAAACATCAAGAGAAAATTAGCTTAGAGCGAAAGAGACTACTATCTCATGAATCTCCCCTCAAGAACAATTAGAGCTGGTGATTCTTCTTCAAGCTGAACTTTTCCGAGGTGAACATAGCTAGAGGTGTGCAGTCCTGAACTCAAGTTATTCTTTTGTCGACATCAGCAGCTGGGTTCACAGCTACCCCAGCTAGATTCATTCCATCACAAGGAGTTTTCCCTGTGTGCAATGTGGAAAGCTTCACGATGACAAGAGCTTTCCTGAGTTATCCATGTTAGAAATCCCCACTTAGAACCACTGTCAAAGGTAAAATTTGTTTCCCCCAGTAGGCGCTTTCCAACCAGGGAAACATTACAAGCTTCCTCTTTGATATTGGTTCACAGTACCCTTCTAGATGACATAATTGAACTCTCCCTGTGAAGCTCCCTGGGAAGGATTGTTGCAAAACTCCTTACCTGTTGCACAATTCCCTGTTACTTACGTTTTTAGTCTAATATTCTTGGAGGTAACGTTAGACAACTTTCCCACGAGGGAATCATTCAAGAGCTCAGGTTGTGCATCTACATAGTACAAGCTTGGAAATTTGTAGCTGTTTATGAGACAAAGAAGAAGAAGAAGACAAAGTTGGAGCGTAATTATACATATATTCACAGCAGAAGTTTATAAGATCATGACGACTGATCGAAACGAGGCATTACAAGAGAAGCACATCATGCGTCCGAGTCTCGTGTAGCAGAAAAGAAATCATCAGGACATTGCGCAGCTCCTGCACCACGCGTGCTGCATGTCATAACCAAATTAGAATTCCTGTCCTTCGATCTATTACTGGGGCCTGGATCTGGTCGTTTGGGATTTTTCATCGCTACTCAAACCCACGCCGCCTACCTTGGAGAAGAGGAAACTCATGTGTTGAATTCTTCTTCTCTGCCAGTGAGGCTCCGTGAAAACATGAAATCCAGGAGCTTCTTGTATCATAACATGGAAGATGAGGAGCTTCTGCACAAGGCTGCATCAATGCAGCAGCTCCAAGACATGAAGCTGCAACCCACAACTGCAACAAAGTTCTACAGTGCAGAAATTTAGTTCCAGAAGAAGAATCAAGGCTGGCAAGTTAGCTTTTCTGTTCTTGATGCAGGGTGCTTTGCCTCTGCAATCTCTTTGGGACTTGTATTTCAAGGGACATTACTGCAAGATGTACTCCATTCATGTTCATGTGCATCTGAATTACAACTTGGACTCTTCTGTCTTCGTCCGCCACAACATACCAAGCAAGGTGAACATCAAATTTCTCAAGCTTTCAATCTTCTCCTGCAAGTACTCCCAGTGCTCCTCCTCCTCCTCCTCCTCCTCCCTCTTAAATTCATGTATGGGGATTTTGCAAGCTTGATTTGAAGTGGATTTTGATTTGCAAAGCTAGATTTGAAATGGAAATTTGAAAATTTTGCAAGCTTGGTTTGAGGTAAAAATTGATTTGCAAGCTTGGTTTGAAGTGGAAATTGATAATTTGCAAGCTTGATTTGAAGTGTGAACTTCAATCAAACTTCTTGAAATTATTGAACTTGTTGATTTCATCGGTGTGAGTCCCCTATGAAGACAATTATATCTTGATTGTGAAAGAAAAGCTTGTAATGCACTTGTGAATGTAAGTCTTGTGAAAACATTCATTTGTTGTGATTCTTTGAGTTGAATGTTGTAGGTAGTGCAAGGGGGTGAAATCAATGTGTTTGATGCCGAGAAGCAACTCCTTGCCAATGATCTCCTTGATCCAAACAACGAGAGGTTCATGCTCCATTCACAATCTTGTATGTACCCATTTCCAATTTCTCTTGGGCTTACTAATACATTGCCAAATCACAACATAGCTTTGTCAATAGCTTTGACAATGTTGGTTGAGGTGGACAAGGAAGATATCGTGCACTTTGACACTTCAAGAGACTTGAGCCATCCTTGAAACAACGGAGGAAAGAAAGCCAATGGTTTGAAATGTGGTGGGAACTAGCAATGTATGTCATATCCAACAAGACATATTACCCCAAGTTCAAAGACATCAATCCTTTGCAATTGTGAACATTGTTACATACACAAGCATGTTCAGCATATTGAAAGTGTCAAAGCTAGCAAATCAAAGCTTGACATATTTGTTTTTCTCAAAACATGGTCATGAAGCACATCCTTGCCTATGGGAACTTGAAATGCTTATGAAAATTTGATAAAAGGGTTAAAGGACAACAAAACACACTAGTTATTTGTCACAAGGAAATTCAACTCATAAACATTTGAACCACTTTTCAAGCTTGCTCCTACTATCTTTAATTGAAATTAATTTGAAGCCATCCTTTTATCTATATTACTTAGTCATTTGAAAGAAAATGAAATCCAATTTTCTTAAATTTCAATACAATTTATCCAAGCACGGGGATGAAAGTAGTAGTAACATGAGTTCCCTTGCCCAAGATTAAACATTATTTTGACATAATTCACAAATCAAAATTTTACCAAATCTTTTGAAGTGGCATAGATTTTGAAAAGGGATTTGTTTTACACGTAAAAGCCTATTCCACCTCAAACAAATCCATCACATAAGCATAATAGGAACAATCATAAAAGACATGTTTAGGGGTTGTTATAATAAAAAAATTACTATTAGTCAACATGATCACTCAGATATTACTTTGAATAAAATGAAGTATTTGTTAGTTGGTCACTATGTTAAAGTGATGTTCAATCCCTCAATGTAGCTCTTTGCATCAAGATGCAAGTCCAAAAATTTTACCCTCACTACAATAAATCTTATCTTTTGAATCGGACACAAAATTGACTATTGTTTTTTTCAACAACATTTATAACCACTTAGTCATAACAATCATTAAATAATGACAAAAGACATCAACATGGCATATGGCATCATGGTTTTGCAATTGTAATCAATATGAAAACTTGTTGGATTTTTTGGTAAATTATCATATTATTTTTCAATTTGTGTTCATTAATTAATTAGTTGCAAGAGCCATCCAGCTTTATAATTAATAATGATTCAATTTCCCATGATGATGACATGGCATGTTGTATGCCAACAAAATGATGTGGTTCTATTTGTCAACATCATGATTCATGTCATTGATTTGATGAATGAATTTCATTTATTAACTAGTTGAAAATATTGTTGTCATTTGTGATTAATAATGATTTGATCTTCCATGTGATGATAACATAGCACGCCATTTTGCAACAAGGTGTCCCAAATTTTCATGATAATCTATGATTTTTTGTGACACCATAAGCTTTTGTGTGCCATGAAGGTTTTTGAAGTTATGAATTCACATCCATGTGTATGTGTATTAAACAATCTATTGTTAACTTGTAATAATTATGACTATAATATTAATAGTCATTTTGAAAAAGGTGACATAATTCCTAAACTTTTTAACTACTTAACACACTACAACTTAAATTAACATACCTTTTAAATTAACATATGTATGTTAGCTATTTAATAAAAACCTACTTCTTAATATAGGTTACTTTGTAAATTACTTAACTAGACATAAGAAATTTACTACATCTACTACATGTTTAAATATACCTAAAATAGGTTACCTTACTAATAGGTTAATTTAGGCAAGCTTGCCTAGGTTCTTAACTTTAGGTTTTTTGCCAAGTCAATTTAAGTAGCCTCATTACAAAATATTTTATCAAGTTTGTAGTCACCTCAAGTTTGTGCAACTAGATGCAACATAATTATCTTAAATTCATATTTTTTAGTCTAAAAATTCCTAGGTTAACTTAGGTTATGTTAATAAGTAGCATATGTTGACAAACTAGTTCATCTTAAGTCAACATAGAAAATTTTAGGTTTAGGTTAGGTTGGTAGGTAATAAGTAAGTTGACTTAAGTCAACATCCTAGGATGGCCAAAATTGATTCGAATCTAAAAATTTTAAGCTTTATAAGTTTGGGTTAAATATCATTAATATAAAAGTTGTGGTAGTGCAATGGATGAAGACTTGAACCCCAAATTGAAGGTGGAGGGTTTAAATCATCATTCTTGCAACCTATGATACCAAGGCCACTTAGCTTAGGTTAGGTAGTTTAATATTTTTTTTTGGACTATAAGCTAGACATTTGTTTTAATTTAAGCCACCTAACCTAGGTTAGATAGCCTAAGTTGCTTAACATAGGTAGCTTAAGCTAAGTTGACTTTTGATTAAGTGACCTAAACTAGGTTAGGTTAGGTTAACTTTTGGCTATGCTAGCTACATGGGTTAAATTAGGTACATTTTTGGGCATGTGCAATGATTCATAACATGCTTATAGATTTTTGACACATGTTATTCATTCATCGAAATGCCTTTTGTAACACTTAATTGAATAAAATGACTCTTAAATTAAAAGTTGAGATGGTATGCATTTTATACATCATACCAAAGTTAATGATGATATGGAATTTCATTATTACAAGAATTTTTTAAAGTCCCAGTCATTAAAACAACTAGGCTTTGTAACCAAATGGCCTTTGCAACTGAATGGGTGAAACGACATGGGTTTAGCAATTCATTAATCATTAGTCGTATATGTCTTTCTTAACTAGTATGTAGTTGTGAAGGCAAGTTGCAAAACCCAACATGTGTTGTTGTGCATCATAGAACCAAGCCAATGCAACCCCCTTCTTTGAGAGCTTTCCATAATAACCAAGAACACAATCTAAAACATCCCAATTCAATGGATCTCATAAATACAAACAAAACAAACAAACTACCTTCCTTCATAAATAAATGTTTTGTATAGAAGTTACAAACCAAAAATTAAATAATTGTTTTAACTACTTAATAGTTTGTGACATCATTCATTAAAATGGTTTTGTTGGTAGCTATTATAATCAATTGCAAATTATAGCATAGTCAAAACAATAGACATACTATGCATTTTTAAGTTGAATATATGCATATAAATTAAATGGAATTATCCCCCAAAATAGCTGGAGATTGCAAACTAAAACATTAGAAAGCATTTTTTTTCTATTTTGCAATAGACTAAATATTGCCTCCTTAACAATTGTGGCTTATTATAACCATCTTTGTAATACCATTATCTTAACTAAACCAAAAAATGGTAACCATGGCATGCTTCTTCATGCAACAGTTTAAGACCTCAATTAAGAAAGGGAAGAATTGATTTATTGAGTGTTGGTCATGATAACTCTTTTCTTTTACACGTGTTATTTCTAAAATAGTGAATTTTCATGTAAAACATGATGGGCGAAATAAGTTTGTGCATGTTGGTTCAATTAGACAACATTGACTAAAGTGTAAACTCCATCTTTGGAAAGGATAACATTGTCAAAAGTAATGGAGTGTAGCTAAAAGAAATAGGTGTCGTTGCTTTCATTTCATGTGAAAGTTGACCTCATGAATGATGGATGCAGTGTGTCTTGCATATTAGGTGACACATTACATCACATGTTTTTATACATTCATTATCATAAGCAAATTGCAAAAGGTGGACACCCATTGGATCGATGGGTTATGTACACACACATTTGGGGACTCTTGTGATTGAAGGATGGAGGAGTTTTTTTATCAAGTTCAAAATGATGTGAAATTTTGCAAAAACCAAACAAAATATTGAAAAGATAAGTTGAGTTGTAAACCATGTGCTTATGTTGATGCCAAAACATGAAGGGAAGTAAGTTCAAGAAACATCATGCATCTTTTCAAATAACATGTTGAAGAAGGCCATTGTGGGTGTGATAGTACCAACACTTTGAAATGGAATCCTTAAATTGATTTGACTTGTTGAGCTTTACATTGTTCAATTTTTTGTAGAAGACAACCATGCACTAAGGATGACAAAAGGTTGTAAGCCAATTTGAATTGTTGTTGAAAAGAAAATGTTATCATCAAACTAAACTACAACTTCCAAGAAAAAAGATGTCGATCAAAAAAAAACTTAAAAACTATGGTGAAAACTATAACGACTCAACCCTTCAAATAACCCATCGGGTCAATGTCACTAACTACAGACTACTAAAATGAACACAATGCTTTTAAAGCTAGATTTGTGGAATAAACTATGAAAATAAATTAAACTTGTTTCTTTCCCAATTCTAATAAAAAGAATAAAATAACCCAAACAATGAGTTGGCAAGTGACATGTCATTGGGGTTAAGGAGAAAATAAATTCTTTGAAATATTTTAAATCCCTTGGAACAAATATCTTGAATTTTTCAACATATAGGGGGTTGAAATTAGGGTGAAATAAGGAAGTTAATATATTAACCCTTTGATTTCAAAAGATTTAAATACTCTCTCTATATAATTTTAGATGCCATTGAGAATTTGTCATTTAAATTTTCACCTTGTTTCGAATTGCTCAATCTAGAGTTAAATTAATGTAATTGTACTATTTTTGTATGTGTGAAAAAGCATAGGAATTAGTAATTCTTTAAACTTTAAATCAGTTTAACCCCCAATGAAAGGAAGGATAAAATGGAACAAAAAATATCAATTCTATCCCTTGGTGCGAATCCAGCTTAAAGGAAATGAAAAGAAACTTGACTTGAGTAACACATATTCATCCCATTCAAGTTTTCAAAGGACCAGGAATGTAAAAGGCACCCAAAAACTTGAGGGGAAAAGACACTTGGG